>VZTM01018178.1:26513-40634 GCA_013400555.1 Jacana jacana
ATTATGTAGTTTAATCTGTAACACTGTCGGGGTATGCAGTGTGGACAATCTGTGATCTAGTGTTCAATTTCATCCTCTGGCCCATTTTTTTCCTAGCCTTGTAGACATATCCTAATGGCCTTTCTCCTGTTATTTAATTCAAAGGTGGAAATTTCTGTGTTGAGGCCAAGAATAACTCCAGTTGTGAACTATACCTCATGTATGTCAATACTTCAGGATTCAAAACAAGCCAGGAAACTAAAAGACCAACAAACTAGAGTGTCCAACTGCAACAGCCTAGGAGATGAAAAGTGATATTTTATAGAAAGACAAAGTTGTTTGGTGTATTAAGAGACATTAAATTGACATTGTACAAAAGAAAATACATGTCATAATTTTTTGGGACTTCAAATGTGCAGCTCCCATCCAGAATTTAAGTTTCTGTGTAAGGTACCTTGTGTGAATGAGGTTCATCTTGTACCAATTGAAAAACAGAATTAAATTCCATCCTTTGGTAACTAGAGCTATGTGTATTGATATGAGCTAGGGGTGTGATTCATTTGCCAACACACGGGCATTTAATGACACTTGTGATTCTATTCAGTTGATCAAATGTAGAGCTGGGATTCAACTACATAAACATATATATATATATTTCTTTGCTTCTGAGGAGCTGAGAAAGTTTCAGAGTATAAATATCCTCTTTAATTTCACAAACAGGAGAACTGCTGGTCTGAAACCAAGAACATTAGCAACATTGTTGACAAAGCAGGACATTTACAACTTAGACAAGGTGACAAGAAGGCACTTTAGATGAAACGAGGTCATTATGGCAGAGATGGGTGAACAATGGCAGGCAGATCATGCCTTTGGTCCTCTGTTCTAAAAAGCAAAACAGGTTTTCAAGATTAAGGGACTTTTAAAACTATTTTTAATAGGGGTCTCAGGCTCAGAAATTACACATTGACTGAGAAAAAGAAAAATTTAAACCAGTCTTTAAGGAACCTGCTAAAACACTATAAAGTTCACAATTTTGTTTCTCATAACAAAGTGAAAACCTCCATCATTTTGTGCTTTAACACAAAATGAGATGTGGAGGTATTTTATAGGTTGCATTGATTTTCATTACATTGATATGCTGTCAGAATTCATAGTGAGAGCTGAAACTTCAGCTTCCTCAGAATGGTGGGAGCTAGGCCTGTAGTAGTGAACCCTGATGGCTTTGCAAGGGTCTGTAACTAAATCTGTGGGAACCGGTTTAAAACTACAGAATCTGCTCTGATGAAAAAGGGATACCACAGCAGCATGGTTAAAACAAAAGAAATTTAAGAAAATATATGACCTCATGGACAAGATTTTCATAGTAGTGATAGATATCTGTGTACTGTTTAACAGACAATGGTCTCAAAACAATTGTGGGAACATTTTGCCATGACAAACTTCAAAAATTGAATCCTGACAGAGACAGGGTCTACAAATCAATAAATCATCACTGCACAAGGAAAGGAAGAATCAGCTGCTGGCAAAATGGTGTGGCTGGCCTCAGAAATGTAACAGCTGAAAAATTAACAGGTGAAGCAAATCCAGACCCATCTTATTGACCCCCGAAGCAATACTTCAGCTGCCAATGCTCCAGCAGTATACTGAGTCTGAAAAGACAAATCAGGTTCTGAAGTACCTGGGGTTTTAAAATCATTGTTATCTGGGGCCCACACCTCAGAATTTATGGACTGAAACTTGGACATTAGACAGAGACAGCAGGAGTACTCTCCCTGCCCTTCTGCTTCTTCCCACTGTGGACCCAGCTAGAACCACAGGGAGCATCCAGTCGCCCTTCCCTGCACACATACATACAGACATACACAGCCTGGAGAAGGGCAGGGATGGAGACAACCTCTCCCACCCCCTGCAGTGACCCTTACTCTTGATGTGTATCAAGGCCAGCCAGGCACTAGGGCTTCCAGTAATTCAAGAAAATTTGTCCAAAATACTTAATACAATGAGCTGGGTCACCTGTAAAACAAGCTAGTCTACAGGTTGCAGACTCGTTCTAGAGGCAAGTCGACATGATGATAGTTACCATAAATTTTGATGGTTCTTTCCTGTTTAAATATGGTGAATAGTTAGGCTGTTCTGTTTTGGTTGAGACAGAGTTAATTTTCTTCCTAGTAGCAGGTATAGCACTGTGGTTTGGGTTTAGTATGAGAATAATGTTGATACCACAATGGAGTTTTAGTTGTTCATAAGTAGTGCTTATATTAAGTCAAGTACTTTTCAGCTTTCCATATTCTGCCAGTAAGGAGATGCACAAGGAGCTGGGAGAGAGCATAGCCAGGACAACTGACCCAAATCAGCCAAAGGGCTATTCCATGCTATATGATGTCATGCTTAGTATATAAACCCAGGGGGAGTTGGCTGACGTACAGCGATTGCTACTTAGGGAGTGGTTGTGCATCGATCAGTGGAAGGTGAGAAGTTGCATTGTGCATCACTTGTTTGATATATACTATTCCTATCATCATTGTCTTTTCCTATGCTGTACCCAAAGCCAAATAATTTTGGTTTAAGTTGTTTTCCCCATTCTCCTCCTCATCCCACTCGGGGGAGAAGAGGGAAAAGCAGTGACTGAACAGCTGTGTGGTGTTTAGTTGCCAGCTGTGATTAAGCCATAACATGGGGCTAATGGGTTTTCCCTCAGGAGGCCTGTCTTATCTATAATTTGACAGTACTTCTACTTTCAATTTTTTAGCCAATCTTTAAAATATTTATACATGCACATCTTGTGGACCATCCAATCTCAGATAATCACTTCAAATTTAAACCAGCCAAAGCAGTATTTTTTTTCTTCAGGTGAAAATTACCATTCGTCTAAGACATGATATTTTACTACTGTTTTGCCATGTCTGGTTCAAGATAACTTTAACACATGTTGGGTCACACATCCATTCTTACTCTGGAGTTCCCAAACTTATCAAGGTACCTGGAAATTTTAATAATTTAACAACTGCACATAAATACACACATGTACACACAGGCACATTCACAAACACACATATATGCTTTTACTTGGATGTGTATATGCATCTGTAGATATTTATATGCACATATTCACACATGTGTATCCATGCATTTTTCTAAACTGTTTCTTATTAATATTTTTGCACGTATCTAATTATGATGTTAATGGAGTAATACAACTTATTTACTTAAATCTGTTTCTCTTTAGCCTTTAATATGACTGTTATCATCAACAGTTTCAATGCCTTTGAGAAACCAGAAGTTTGGATATATAGATTGCTTTGAAAAGATCCTGAGATTCTGTATCGTACAACAGAGTTCAAATTATATGCCTAGAAATGACAAAATAGTGCAGCAGTCCAAAAAACCATAAAGTAGTATGGTTCAAGGTCTTAGTATTTTGAACTTGAAACTAAGGTCATTGAACAGTTTATCATTCTGAGATAGCTAGCCAAATAGAGTATTATTAAACTTTGACCAATCTAATGGTCTATATATTCATGTTTAGTATCAGTCCGTAAATAGTTTTAGACAAATGGTTAATTTCTAATGGTTATTCAAAATGTGATTTGCAAGCTTTCCAAGTCAAATACCTAAAGGTACAATAACAAGTGAGCACTCTGTTACCAAAGCATTATCTGAAAACCTTTTTTGTTCCAGTGAGACACATGGAATTGCAAATAATGTATTGCATTGGGAAAAAAAAAAATAAAAAATGTTTGCAGCCCATTGTGTGCCAACATATAGCAACAGTTGAATACATTTTATTGCAAAAGACAGGAAATAACTCCAAGCAACCAGATAGTAGATCATGGTATTTGAATATGTGCCTTGAGAACACAAAACGATGGTATCAGAGCTGATCTGCTACAATAAAGTTCCTTTGCCTCAGAATTACTTAACTCTATCTGCTATGAACTTTTGTAAACCTCAGTGCATATCTTGTAATAGGCAACCGTGTTTAATGCTATAGTTACCATCTATTTCCTTCTACTTCAGGACAGAGAATTCCATGAACGCGTGCAAATTTAAAGTTCATAAGCAAAATCCGAATAACTGGGAATAACTGTTTTTTTTCCTAATTGCAGCTCTCAGCTGAACCAACCTAGAGTGTTTTAACCATCGCCCTGGAGAAATAAAAATTTGCTATATACCTGAGTCAGACTACGAGAGTAATTTACACTCTGTCATTAGTTTAATAAGTAGAATTACTGAGGAACTCAAGTAATTTTACATCCGGCAATTCACCAACTATGAAGGCTGAAAAAGTATTGGAGACATTAATATATAAAATATTTTGTTGACTTTCATGTATTTTTACTCAGGGGAAAAATTCAGGTACCTAAGTGGTTTAAGAATATTTTAATTTTGTTTTTAAAGTAGAAGCAATTTAAACTGATGGGACTCAAAATCTCATTCAGTTTCTTAAATGAACTTCATTATCTGATTGTGGAATATGGTAATCAGGATCTTATAAATGAAGCATACTAAATTCCCTAGATGGCAGGTGGGTTCCTGGAATTCATCCTTAAAAATGAATATTCCCTTCAAAGAAACAAATAGGACTAGTCTGGAAATAGGGAATGAGTTTGTTCTTAATTCAAATTATGGAAAATCAGTGATCCACCACTTGAATGCACTCTGAGCTCCTTTGTTTTAGTAATACTATTTGGACCCTCACAAAAATACCCCCCATAATTTCTACACATTTTCAGGAGAAAGCAAATTAATTGGGATTTTTAATCAATTATTCCAAAGTCTAAACAGGTAAGAATAAAGCCAATAGAAACCTGAAATGTTCTGAAAATATGATCAGGACTGTAGTTTAGATTGACATGTTGGCATAAATCACAATTTTTCAATTCACTTATATTTTTAACATCTCAAATTTATCATTCTGTTCAGTAAACTATTTAACAGAAAGTGGGAGTGATGATTAAGTAATCCCCAAAATATACTTCCATTCAGTATGACAACTGTATTAAATTGAAGGAATTAAACCCCATTATTCACAAGGATTCTGAGAAATGACTGCTGCTTTGAGCTTGATTTTATACATAAAACACTTATTTGTAGTTGTATGCGTACACATATGCATTTATTTTCCTATACACAAAAGAAATGTCTACAAAAGTGTGTGCATATTTACAAAAGTCTTAGAGAGCAATATTCATGACAGGGAATTATTTACCCCAAAGATAAAATGAATTTGCCTGATGTGACAAGATACCTGAGATAGGGTTATTCTTTACTGGTTACAGCCAAGGGTGAGAAAAGGCAAAGAAAATAAATTTGCAGTTTAGCTAGACTCCTAAGTATGAAGTATGAATCAGAACCCCTAAGAAATTTAACATCTTTCTTTTCTGATTTTGATGAAAACTATCTGAACTGTAGAAGCATCAATTTTTTTTTTAGGGTGTATATCAGTTATAAGTCACTATAGCCCTCTTTTTGCTCACATAGTCAGAAAGCAATCACTCATGACACTCTTTTCTTAATAACAGCCAGGATTTCAGTAATCAGTTCTTTCAGATGTTAGTTCCTCCAAAGGGAACTAGAGGCAAGAGAGGATGAACACCACATATGTTGGGGCATTATTCTGATAAAAAGTCTCAAACCATAAAACATGAATAGATGTTCAGTGAAATGATTTGTCCATTCTGAGTGCTGTGGCCTAGATGTATTGAAATGAAATGCATCTCTGCACTTGGATATGCCATCTTAAGGTATTTTACCCATAATGCGTGCATCTACTCAAAATTGTGCTCGCTTTAACTGACGATTTAGATCCTGGACAGTTATTCTGAATTGTTTGACCAGACTCTTCCTTTCCTTTTCAAAAACATGATTCCTAAGATTTTTGAATATTGCTACTTTGGTTTGAGGTTGAACCAGTCTTTTAAAAAATAATTAACAACCTCTTAAATGTAGGAGTTCTGGAGAACTTTCCCTAAGAATTTTAATTTTACTCATTTTCTTCTGTGGGACTTCACTTAGTGAAATTGTTCAAAGACCAGAAAGCATAAATTTTAAGGTAACCAAATATATTTATGACTTTTTAGTCCATCTTCACCCAAATATCCTTCAGTTTGCTGTAACCTGTCTTTTGTATTAGGATCTGTGTATGTGTGGGCCTGAGGGTCCTCACAGACGACAAGCTGAACATGAGTCAGCAGTGCACCACAGGAGCAAGAAAGGCAAAACAGATTATAGGCTGCATCTTCAGGGGCACTACTAGCAGAGATATAGACATGATGATCTCACTTTGCTCAGCACTTGCAAGACCTCACCTGCTGTACTGTGTTCAGTTCTGGTCCCCACAATTAGAGAAAAACACAGACATACTGCAAAGGGTCCAAAGGAGGGCCACAAAGATGATCAAAGGGCTGCAGAACCTGTCATATGAAGAAAGACTGAAGGAAATAGAATTTTTCTCCCTGGAAAAGAGAAGGCTCAGGGGAGAACTTATCATATTCCAGTTCTTAAAGGGCATCCTACAAAGAGAATGGATCCTCTGCCTTCACAAGGAGCCACATGGAGAAGGTATAGGGCAATAGATACCAGCTGCACTGGGAGAGGTTTCATCTTGATATAAGAAAAAAATTTTTGTTGCGTTAAGAACAAATATTCAAAGGAACGACATCACCAGGGATGCAGTTGAGTCCAAATCACTGGAGGTTTTTAAGATGTGACTGCACAGGGTGCTAGATAATCTCATCTAGGCTCCCTTGCCTATGAAAGTTTGGACCAGATTATCTTTTGAAGTCCATTCCAACCTGGGTTATTCTGTGATTATTGTAGTATATGTATTAAGAATCCAAAGATGGTTTTCTCAGAACCCATCTTAAATTAGGCTTAAAGTATGTCTTGAATGACACTTTCAGAGATCAGTGAATTACTGTTTGCAACAAAAGGATTCACAGGGTTTTTTTCCAGGAAAAAAAAAATATCTGAAGTCTCACATAGATTTAATTCCAGAGATCCAAAATTTATCTGAATTGAGAAGCTTCTAGACCTGATTAGGAAGGGAACAACCTGTCTCATGTTTTAAAAGAAGTGATTGCCTATACAATTCTGCTAAATGTGTATTGGTAGTAGTATCAACAGCAGTGGTGACTGACACTTTTCTGCAGGTGAGGATCTCAATAGGAAGATAGGCAGATTCACTATACTTTCTTTCCCAACATGATGTCCTACATGATTTGATAATAGTCTTCTTATTACAAGGGGAAAAAAATAGGAAATAAGACTTGTGAAAATTTCACTGGTTTTATAACATTCTGGTTGGCACAGGCTCCCCCAGCTCCACAGAAGACCTGTCTGTAATGCACATTGTCACATACAGATCCTTTACACACCAGCAAAGCTGCAATTCTAGCTGAGGAAGAGAAGACAGTATTTAGACTGGAAGAATTTTTGATGAAGCTGTCCAAATCTTTCCTTTAATGGAGTTTGCTCAGTACTCTGTTCTTTGCAGAAACTACTTTCCCTGAGCAGCAACTGGGAAAGAAGCCAGCACATAAGGTTCCTGCAGGGTTTTTTAATTAAAGTGAGTGGGAAATTGTATGAGGTAAGTACGACTGTAGATGCAAGGAGACAAAATAATTCCTGGCAGACTTTTTTTTTTTTTTTTGGCAGCAATGTTTAGCAAAGATCTAGCTCTGACTCTCAACAGTACACTTTACTTGCAAAGTATAACATGAGTGAAGACACAGGTGTTTGTCACATACTTTATAACCAGCATCAGAAAAACGATGTCTTCTAATTTTTTTTGGTGAAGAAGTGTAGGAGACAGTTATACCATGGTTTTTATTTTTCCACTGGTATATCTGCCTATGTTAGCTGGTGGGGAAAAAAAAATGCATGACTGAACAAAAGATATGGTAACAACTCAGGGTAAAAAACAGAGTTTATGGCATTTGGAAAAAGGGGTGGGCCACTCAGGAAGAATACAAATGTGCAGTAAAGTTATGTAGGAAAAATACTAGAAAGGCTAAAGCACAGCTAGAACTTAATCGGGCCTTGGATGTTAAAAACAATTAAAAAAAAAGCTATAAATATATTATTTATATAGGGATATCCCAAGGGATACTTGGGAGAACTTCCATCCTCTACTGGATGTGAGAGGTAAGATAGTGACAAATGCTGAGGAGAAGGATGAGGTACTGAATGCCTTCTTTGCCTCAGTCTTTAGTAGTACACTAGGGTGTTCCCTGAGTACTCAGACCCCTGAACTAGCAGATAGGAGTGGGGAGCAGAATGAAGGTCTCATAATCCAAAGGGAGGTGATGACCTGCTCCAACACCTACATACAAACAAGCCTATGGGCCCAGATGACATCCACCCAAACGTACTAAGGAAGCTGGCAGAAGTTCTTGCTGAGCCACTTTCCATGGTTTACCAGCAGTCATGGAAAAATGGGGAAGTTCCAGCTGACTGCCATCTAGAAAATGTGGTATCCATCCACAAGAAGCGTCAGAAGGATGATCCGGGGAAATACAGGCCTGTCAGTCTTACCTCAGTGCCTGGAAAGGTCATGGAACAGATTAGCCTGTGTGCCAATATGCAACACATGAAGGAACCCCAGGTGTTCAGGCCCAGCCAGCATTGGTTCATGAGTGGCAGGTCCTGCTTGACAAAGCTGATCTCCATCTATGATAAAGTAACCCGCTTCAATGAGGTAAAAGCTGTGGATGTTGTTTACCTGGACATTAGTAAGGCCTTTGTTACAGTCTCCCACAATATTCTCCTGAAGAAACTGTCTGCCCATGGCTTGGATGGGAGTATTCTCTACTGGTTTAAAGACTGGCTGGAGGGCTGAGACCAGAATGTGGTGGTAAATGGAGTTAAATCCAGTTGGCAGCCAGTCATGAGTGGTGTCCCCCAGGGTTCAGTACTGAGCCCGATTCTCTTTAATATCCAGTCAATTGCTGGGTCCTGCACTTGAGTCACAACAACCCCATGCAGTGCTACAGGCTTGTGGAAGAGTGGTGGCTGGACAGCTGCCTGGCAGAAAAGGACCTGGGTGTGTTGGTTGACAGCCAGTTGAACATGAGCCAGCAGTATGCCCAGGTGGCCAAGAAGGCCAAAAGCATCCCCACCTGTATCAGGAACAATGTGATGAGTAGGACTTAGGAGGTGATCATCCCCCTCTACTCGCCACTGATAAGGCCGCCATCTGTCCAGTTCTGGGCCCCTTACCACAAAAAAGGCATTGAGGTGGTGGAGACGGTGCACAGATAGGCAACAAAGCTGGTGAGGGTTCTGAAGAGTAAGACTTATGAGGAGAGGCTGAGGGAGCTGGGGTTGTTCAGCGTGGCGAAGAGGAGGCTGAGGGGAGGCCTTATTGCTCTCTATAACTACCTGAAAGGAGGTTGTAGAGAGGTGAGGGTTGGTCTTTTCTCCCAGGTCACAGGCGACAGGACAAGAGGAAATGGCCTCAAGTTTCACCAGGGGAGGTTAGGTTAGGTATCAGGAAAAAATAAACACAGAAATGATTAGTAGGAATTGGCATGGGCTGCCCAGGGAAGTGGTTGAGGCACCATCCCTGGAGGTATTCAAAAGACGAACTGACATGAGGCTTGGGGACATGGTTTAGTGATGTTTTGATGTTTTTTTTATCAGTTAGGTTGCTGGTTGGTGTGGATGATCTTAAAGGTCCCTTCCTACATAGAGGATTCTATTATTGTATGCAGTCTTTCTTCTTCAGCACAAATATATGTTTGTTGTAAGATCATAATTGAAAGAAATTTTTCAGTCTTCAGGAGTTATCAGCATATTTAATTTTGTCATATGCATTTTTGACATATAATTAATTGCAGAACATCCTTCCAAGCATTATTTGTTCTATGTAGAAGAACACAAGGCACAGTTCCCAAGGTAAGGCAAAATGGACTGATTTTGGATTGTGTACGTTGTCATGGGAGTAGAAGTAAAAAGACTGAATTACCTTTTAATACATCTCCTAGTTTAAAATTTTCCCAAGGCTGCACTGTACAAAGCAGACATGTCACTTTTTTGCAGAATAGCTTGAAGGTCTATGAAATACTGGTGTGTTCTGCCATCAAGAAATGGCTTTAGACATCTAAATCTATCCGGCTTTCAGATTTAATAAAGAGATATTTTATAAAAAAATCCTCTCTCAATGATCTCTGCTGTTATTTACCTTTTTTTTTTTTTGGCAACAAAAATGCAGATGTCTATGATTTCTTTAGCATTACAGACTACACATATGTCCACTGGAATTCAAGGCACTGAGCATGGAGCAACCATGCACCACGATTTATAAGGCTGAGTCCTATGACAGCAGTAATAAAATTTTTATATGAACAAAAACTTCATGATTACATTTATATCTCAAGCATAGCTTCAACAGAGGATGAGGGGACTTTAACTGCCCTATGGCCTTTTAATGCCAAGTATTTCTCCACTCCACTTTTTCCATAACTAGACATTACTGAAGGATATATATGAATGGTTGGTTTTCTGGAATTTCTACTTAAGTATATATGACATGTTAAGCCTTGCTTAAAGCCACAGGAGCTACTAATCATCTTCCTAAAAAATTTCATCAGAAAATAAGCAGCTTCTCTAGCAATTTGCAAGAATCAATCCACAGAACCCTAGGCACATTTTTCTTGAAGGTACATGCATACCCTCTTTAATGAGATTTAATACCTCTTCTGGAGTAACAATTTCCAGATTCACTGTGGCTTCAACTGCCTTTCCATTTGAATTTTTCTCTTTTTAGCTAGTTGAAATACTTCGTTAGAGCCTGAGTTCCTTAGAGAAAGTTGGGCTATCATCCATGATATTCAACATTTTTACCTACTCCCAACCTACTCCCACTCCAGGTAGAATATTTAGCACAAACAGGCCCTGTAGATCTCCCAATATCAGAGAATAAGTATACAACAAAATAAGTGCTATTTATCTCCTTAGCATGTTCATGATAAGTTTAACATTGCTAGCTTTCTGAAACCATAATATATTATCTAGGCAGGTGACAGATTATAGTAGCTCATCCAGCCTTCTCCACAAAGCAGTATTATTTTAAGGGCCCTGATGTAGATGTGTAACACCTAGAACCTTCTCCACAAAGCAGTATTGTTTTAAGGGCCCTGATGTAGATGTGTAACACCTAGAACGTAGGTTCACAAGCTCCTGGAACGTCACTTGTTTTGGAGAGGTATTTATTTAATTATTTATCTAGCTTTGGTTTAGACATAAATAATAGAGATTTCGAACTACACCTCTCTCATCCAAGTCATTGATGAATATATTGAATATTACTGGTCCTAGTACCAATCCTTGAGGGACTCCACTAGATACAGGCCCCCAACTAGGCTCCATCATATTGCCCACAACTCTTTGGCCTCTGTCCTTCAGCCAATTCACAACCCACCTCACTACGCGATCATCCAGGCCATACTTCCCCAATTTAGCTATGAGGATATCGTGGGAGATGGTGTCAAAGGCTTTACTGAAATCAAGGTAGAGCACATCCATTGTTTTTCCATCATCTATCCACCTGGTTATGTCTTCATATAAGGCTATCAGGTTGGTTAAGCATGACTTCCCCTTGGTGAAGCTATGTTGACTGCCTTGTATGACCCTTTTACCCTTGATATGCTTAGAGACAGTGCCAAAAATAAGTNATCCCAACGGAACCCATGGATTTATGGATGTCTAAACTGCTTAACTGGTCCTTAACCTAGTCCTCATCAACTGAGGCAAATCCTCCTTTCCCCTTACTTCTGCTGGGGCCTCAGGGGTATGGGGCTCCTTAGGACAACCTCCAGCATTATAGACCGAGACAAAGAAGGTACTCAGTAACTCTGCATTCTCTTTATCTTCTGTCACCAGGGCTCCCACCTCATTCATTGGTTGGCCTACATTGCCTCTAGTGTTAGTTTTATCTGTAACATATTTGAAGAAGCGCTTTCTGTTGTCCTTGACCTCTCTTGCAAGGTTTAATTAAAGGAGGCCTTAGCTTTCCTAGTTGCATCCCCACATCCTCTGACAATAGTCTTATATTTCTCCCAAGTGGTCAGCCCCTCCTTCCATGACCTGTAGACTCCTCTTCCACTTGAGTTTGCTCTGCAAAATATATACATATAGAACCCTAAGAAACTGGAGAATGGACTGCTTAATTTTCTTAGTATTCAGTAATCTAGTCTGTCTGGGTGCCAGATATTTTTTCTCCTAATGGTAAACTATATTTATTAAAATAAATATTGAATATGGCCTTGATAGTACTGGAATGTCTTTGTGAAAGTAACTGGGACCATGACTATCACAGTTACATTTTTTTATTGTTAGCATCTACAGTCTCAACTTACGAAGTATAATTTTTAAATGCAAATTATAGTAACAGCTAAGTCTAAAAACCTCTTAAAAACACACCACCAATTAAGCTGAAAAATAATTGTCTTTTTTTTAAAGTTGTTAAACTTCCAAGTGGTTATCTTTAAACTGATCCAAACGTATATAGATAGTATTAATATTCATGTTAATAACTTTACATATTCATTACTTTTCTTTAATTTTCTATTCTAAGCAGCAGGTTTTTGAACTTTAAAATGTCAGCACTGTTCATTGGAATTGATTCTCTAATAGTGTATACCACAAGGTAGAAGTAATAAGCTGGTTTTGTGTCATTTATCCCTAACATCTAAATAACTTTTTTGTTTTTTTTTAAAGGAATTATAGTATTGCTTATAAGAAGTTCATAGCAAATGTTCTGCAAAGCAATCTAAACTGATGTTCAAATATAGCTTTAAAGAAAAGTCACAGAGAATTAATAGGAAAAGAATGAAAACAAATGAGGAAACTGCACTATTTCACTCCAAGTCCTCAATGTACCTATAAGTTAATATAATATTCTGTTATTGTTCCTCTGTTCTAAATTAGGATTTAACAGACAGCGAATGTAGAAAAAGTCACTGATAAGGGCAAGAAGCATACAAAATTATTTCCATTCAATGACCAATTAATAGATTAAGCCTTTTCTGTCTAGAAAAGAGACAAATGGCTGGAAAGTTTTTAAATTGTGAGTGGTCTGGAAAGGCTGGTTAAAGGAGGTCTGTTTATTGTTTGCAGTGCAGGAATATGAATGAGACTTGGGGTGCTCGGTTAGAATAAATAAGAGGAGGCCGTTCTTTACATAGTGGTGCTCAGATATATGCTGGGAACAGGAACAACTTTCCTTAAGCTGCTTTGGATATAAAATTTTTGCATGAGTTCAAAAGGTTATTGAATGAAATCACATAGAATAACACAACATTTGGCTTCTGCTGTTTCTGAGACACAGAAAAGTGTCCTACTGCTGGCAGACTGTAAAGGTGCAGCAATCGTTAGAAGCCTGTGTTGATCTTATATTCCTTCCCAGGTGTCACTGCTAATCTGTGTCAGAAATGGCCCATTTACCTAGGTATTTCAGTCTGATAAGGTAAAAAATAATTTTATATTCTTATGCAATGTGTAATCGGAACATATAGCAGATATTTTTAAATTGGTTATTTTGCAAATACTGTGGTTAAATACTAAAGGCTATTATATAGAACATTTTTTTCTTCCCTCAAGTGGCTAAGAAATGTATAGAAACATTAAATATATTTACTTTAATATATTGCATCTTCTTTGAGTTTTGCTTTTTAAATGCACATTTTAAGATGTACTTTTCCTTCCTCTTCATCTCTATAATTTGCATTGATTTGTCAGTTACACATAAACTGCACAGTAATGTTATATTAGAATGTTAAATGTTTCACTCTTTGGCATTTTTTTCAATGAAATTGCATTATCTTATTGCCTGGAGATAAGTAAAAATAAATAACCACAAATCTATTTTCCTAGGAAAATCTGTTTTGTTCTATTTTCTTCATATTTGTAGTTTTGTCAGCTGTAGTTCATACCCAGATGGATAGAGAGAAAATCACAAAATAATCTCTCTGAACACGCTTAGATTATCGTGGGTCAAAGCAGTTATGAGGCCTGGCCCAGAGAGAAAAATAGAAGACAAAGCTCCACATATATTCATGTTTTGATTTGCCTGTATCTAGAGTTTATGTGTATTGCCCCAGCCCTTGAAGTGTCAGCCTATCCCTGGAAGTGTTCAAGGCC
>VZTM01018179.1:7883-21831 GCA_013400555.1 Jacana jacana
TCATGTCTATACTTGTTTATTGACCGTTATTAAACTCAGTAATTCAATTCAAGTAAATGTGAAAACTTAAAGGAAATGCCTGCAAGTAGCCAATTATGTACAATGGTTTGGGTTTTCTCTTTGCTTAAATAATGCTTTTCTTTTCACAGAATCACAGAATATCAGGGATTGGAAGGGACCTTGAAAGATCATCTAGTCCAATCCCCCTGCCGGAGCAGGAACACCTAGATCAGATCACAGAGGAACACGGAAAACTTTAACAGCTAAAATTTCTACAGTTATACATTAAGCAGAAGGATCTTACAGAAGAAATAATTACAGAAATAATCTACCAATGGATGAATGGATGACTAATTAATTGAAAGTTGCCTTGTTTGAAAATTTACAGATACAATTTGTGAAACTGTATATAAGATAACCTGAACTGCTACCAGGTGAATGTTTTNTTTTCTTTTTTTCTTTTAAAAGAAGTGCTCACTTTGCACTTCAAATCTCCACAGAAAGTACTGGAGAAAAGTTATAAAACAATACTGGCTTTGTCAAGAGATAAAAAAACAATACTGCAGGATGCCCACTTTTCAAATTTATTCAAATAATATAGCACCATATTTGCATAATTCCAGCAGGGTAGGAATAGCTCCATTCAACTATATTTTTTATCTCCAGAAAATAATCTAAAGCACTGAAGGAGCAAAGTCATTGACACGAGCATGCAAGGAATCCGGGAAAATAAGAAAAAAAAAAAAAAGCCAATAAGAAAAAAAAATTAATGACCTATATATATATAAAAAAAAAAAACCAACACAAAACCAAAAAAACAAAAACAAAGCAAAGGAAAATTGACTCATTTGTCTCTTCCTCCATCTTGACTCCCTGCAAAGAAGGCAGGATGGAGTAATAACTGCACAGGGCAGGAACTAAGACCTTCAGCCAAGGAGTCTGAACCTATGCATATTCAAAATCCCAGAGGTAGCCTTAGACAGCAAGCAATAGAGTAATTTTCTGTTCTACCAAAGATTTCCCACTAGTCCTATGGACAAACCACTTTATCTGTGCCCAATTCTTCATATACACACCGAAGATAAGAGCATGTCCTAGCCTTCAAGATGTGTCATAAGATAAAAGAGATTGTGAACTGTGTCATCCTCAGATGACAGCAGTGACAGCAGTGGTCATCAAATAAATCCTGCAGGTAATATATGGGTATTAAATGAAACTAAGCAATTAAGGAAACAGGCTTGAATTCCTCTCTCCTGTGCCCAAGCCCTAAGTAATTATAATGGGAACAAGAGCAGAACCATATCAAAGAGCTATGGTGTGCTGTGAAGCAAATAAAACAATTAGGAATCAAGGAATTAATAAAGACTTCATTTGTGTCAGATCTGAAATATCTAACCAATATAATGGGCTTTAATTTGACATTTCTTTCTAGGGCATATGACAGAAATTTAATTAAAACAATACATTTCTCCTCAATGTTAACTATTTTTTTTTTCATGTCTATACTTGTTTATTGACCGTTATTAAACTCAGTAATTCAATTCAAGTAAATGTGAAAACTTAAAGGAAATGCCTGCAAGTAGCCAATTATGTACAATGGTTTGGGTTTTCTCTTTGCTTAAATAATGCTTTTCTTTTCACAGAATCACAGAATATCAGGGATTGGAAGGGACCTTGAAAGATCATCTAGTCCAATCCCCCTGCCGGAGCAGGAACACCTAGATCAGATCACAGAGGAACACGGAAAACTTTAACAGCTAAAATTTCTACAGTTATACATTAAGCAGAAGGATCTTACAGAAGAAATAATTACAGAAATAATCTACCAATGGATGAATGGATGACTAATTAATTGAAAGTTGCCTTGTTTGAAAATTTACAGATACAATTTGTGAAACTGTATATAAGATAACCTGAACTGCTACCAGGTGAATGTTTTNNNNAACTGCTACCAGGTGAATGTTTTGATGGACATATTAGAAACTTTCTCTGAATTTTGGACAAGCAACTATCATCCTACATCATTATTAAAGTGTTTATAGGAAAACGTCTTTTAAAATAGTTATTTTTTGACAACTACACCTAAAGACAGAAACTTTTTAATTTACTGAGAGGACTAGGATAGTATTTTTTGGTTTCGTGGACTCAATGAAACCATACTTACAATCAACACCCAAATACCCATATCCACAAAACTAACAGCAATGCGCCATGATCCTTATTCTAAGATTTTACTCTGTATAAACTGAGTCTCCAAAAAAGGGAAAAGAAATGGAACAGCACCTCTATTCGTTACTCAAAAGAGAATGAAGTAAGATGGGCTCCTTGCTGCTGCATTAGGAGAAATTATAAAATATCCTTGGAATGAGAAACAAAACCTGAAGTATCATGCATCCACCCTCACAAGCACAAAACTGAACGTATGGATGCAAAAAGGAGGTTTCCTTCTACCCACAACCAGAACCAAAACGGCAGTAGAAAAACTTATGATCAGTGTTTTGATCAGACAGACAGTTTGATTAAGTTCTTGTAAGACCCCTGTGTTCTTCAGCTTGCATATATTGCTGTTTTCTAATTTTATCTCTAAAATAATTTTAATTGATCTATAACCAGCTTCTAATAAGAATCTCACATAGGTATTAGTCTATGCTTTAATGTGAAAAGGCTCAACCTACCTATTCCTTAGCAACTAGTTTGCTCTGTGTATAAAGCAGCACTATTTCTAGCATCAAAACTGATTGCAGTGATCTGTCATTTCTGATAAGAACTTACAATTCTTTTTGTCATTTGCAAAATAACTTTTGCCAGCCTTGCATTCCTCAAGTGCAACATAAGGAATACTTTTTTACTGTGTTTTCCCACCAGCCTGATCAGCCTTTTTACTTAAAAAGATTTATTTTTTTTTTGTATTTGCATTTGCTACTGTATCCTACATCAAACTAAAACAAGTATAAGCGGCGTTCTTGAAAAAATAGTCTGCTGCATTCTTCACCATTTAAATAGATCAGTCGAACCAAGCCACCTCGATAAGAACAGGATTAAGAGACAAGCTGGGCTGAATTATGCTTTTAACTTTAAAAGTGATTGTTGTGTTTACCTCCACAGAGCATTCTGAGATAAATGGCTGCTATTAAAGTGATGAGCTCATCAACACATGGCAGCCTTTCTCTTCCCATACACTGTGAAGAAAATAGAATTATCCCACTGCTTGGAACCCATTTTATTTTCTCATGCCTCACAAACTGAGAGAAATGAAGGCAGTATCATCAAGTCTTAGCTATCATATAAAGAACAGGTCAAATTCCTTTCATCCACACTTGCAGAAGAGCAAAATTATTAAAAGGATTCTAATTACTCCTATAGAATCTCAAATTTCTCCTCAAATGATGATCAAATGATTTGTCTTTTAACCTAGAAATGTTGAAAAGGTTCAGTTTTTCCTATCTCTCCTTCACTGCTAGCCTCCTCCTGTGTGGGGTTGCAGTATTAAGGGTAACACCATAAATATTCCCTTTCTTGAAAATCTAAAGCACTTTAAAATATTTTAGAAGTGCTTTATAAAAGCACATACAATATTAACTGTCACATCATATACCCTCTCTGCCTAACTTTAGAGTCAATTCACAGACTCACTGTCTCTCCCAGGTATCAAAAGACAGACTGAAGTGCTCCATATTGCGGGATGCAATAGCACTACCAGAGCCAAGGAATCCCAACTGTTAGTTTTCTGCCTTGGACAGTCATTCTGCCACTTTTCCATGACCTAATTAAAAAAAAAAAAAAAAAAACCTAAAGATATTCTATATTACTATATTGCACTATTTGTACATAGCAACCAGGAAAAGCTTTATAAGTATTTTTGTCCTTAAATTGGTCCAAAAGTTAAATTCCCAGTTTAGTCACTGATTTGTAATACAAGCAAGGCACTTAAACTCTCTGCCCTGATAAAAACTCTCAGTCCAACTTGTCTGAGCATGGGGAAGTTTCTTATATTAAATACTTTTAAAACGCTCTGAAGACATTAGATGAATCTTCTGTGAGTAGAAAATATTCCTGGACATCACTGTGAGAAAAGAATTGTTGTCTTATTGATGATATTGAGAAATTATATCATCAATTAAGCAAAATGTCCAAAAAATTTGTAAGCCACTATCTCCTCTGGCATTCTCATGTGTCACCCACATGTACTAATTTTATTTCTTCTCCTAGCACAATAATAAGGAAAGAGATTGCCAATAACCTCTTTTTTTTTCCAACAGGCATCTAAGATTCAGGGAATGTTAAGTCACTATCCCAAGGAAAAAAAGCACCACCAAGCACAGTGGTGGATTGCTCAGGTGCAAGGCTACTGTCTTATTGCAAAGTGCCCATTATTCTTCTCCCTTTAACTTTCAATATTTTTAGCTCTTTCTTTTAAATCCTTTAAAACAACTTGGGTCTCCACTAGGTCTAATGGAAAACTAGCAAGCACATCTAAGAGGAAAACAACAGGTAACAATCAAGCCTAGTGCCTAGCTCATATATTGACAGGAATTTACGTTAGTACATGCCACCGACAGGTTAGATAAACAAAAATATCTTTGACTGTAAACATTCAGATTACAAGGTTCCTCTCTCCTTTGCTCCTCTCTATCATGCTTATTCCAGATATTTTTCTTTTGGGTTGAAATCTGCCTGTGGGTCCTTCAATCCCACAGGCAGCATTGTATTAAGTGGACCAGGTCCAATCTCTTCTGCTACTGAAAAATAAATCTTTACAGGATCCCACAGCTCTAATGTTTTCTGTAAAGAGCAAGATATTTATCCTGCTTTATCAAACAGATAACAGACCTATGACATAGAAACAGGAAAAGCAATTAATTTAACTCTTATTTGTTGGGGTTTTTTATAATGCCATTTTTGTTTCTTTCTAAATTCACAGTCAAAACATATTAAAATTATATAGGAATTTGTATAATTTACTTGTAAATTAAACAATGCTTCACAGTATTTTTTTTCAGCATACACCGGCCAAAACAATACTGGAATTGAAACAAATTCTGGTCTTCCCGCAACAGATGTTAAAAAGACATGAAGGCAGCAACAAAAACTGAGAAGGGACCTACATTCTTGTTTATTATACCTTCCACAGGAAAAAAAAAAAAGAGGGTGAAAAATTTTTCTCATGTAACATTATGGATGAATATGTCCTGCAATTGGATTCCTTCACTTAATTTGAACAGTTATTTAAAGAAAATAATATATCCCCTATAAATTCTGGAGAATCCTAAAATTAAGTACAGAAGAATGGATCAAATGATGGCATACAATCTAGGAGAGGTTAAAACATAGGTGCTCTTTAAGCAAAGCTTGAAAAATAATCTCAGGAAAAGTTGGTAAACTTTATTAAAAATATTTTCAGTGCTATTACTGGAAGATTAGAAGGAAAGATGAGATGAAAAGTAAAGCCAAAACTGAACATGTAAGAATTAATTTCCTTTGCACAATAACTACATAAGAAATGGGAGTGCTATTATGCTGCATATAGGCTGGCAGAAAACATTTACAGATAAGTGTCAAAGGATCAAATTATCTTGATTATTTCTTTTTAATTTAATTCCAGTCCTTGTCTCCAGTGGAGGTCCACTGAGGCAATCAAGGGTACTTACTGTAGCTCTGTCACAGCCTTTGGTTAGGAGAGAAGGCAGGGACACAGTGACAGGCTTAGGTCATGTAGATGTAGTTGTCCGATGCCATTAAAAGAAGAGCCAGTCACTGATAGTAGGACTCAAGGAATCCAACAGAGAGCGAGAAGAAGGGCTTGCAGAATACTGAAGGTGACACTGGAGGAGCATGTACTGGGTAAACCGCCCTCTTTTAAAGATTATTCTTCAACGTTGCCGAGAGTGCTACATATCCAATCATGCTGCTAAGTGGAGCACAAGTAATCAGCTAATTACCTGCTTTACATAATAAGTGAGGGCCATGTCAATGAGAATGTTTTCAGTCAAAGAAAAAGGATAGAAAGAAGAAATAACATTTCCTATAAGCATCACAGGGTCTGTGTACCCAGTCAAATGACAAGGCACACCAAACTTCAGAGAGACGTGTCAAAACACCAGGTCAAGTAGAGAAGAGCACCTCCTTCCCAGACTGGGAGCAGTGCTGAGATCAGAGCAGCACCTGAACTGAACTCAACTGCTCCTCTGGGGAGCTCACCCAGCCCTGGAAATGTGGGGGCACTCAGGAAGATATCTGCAGCTAACAAAACTAAAGCACTACTGAAAAAAAGCACTTGCTTTGGCTTTGTTGCCAAAGAATAGTTACACTAAAGGTTAAGTTTCTTAACGCCTTAATCTAACTAACCAAACACAAACTTGGTAATAAAATAAGGTATCTTAGAACATCTGCTGACTATAATTTCAGTTTATAAAATCAAAATGACCATTTTCTCTAATCTTTCCATGAACTCTATACTAAAAACTAATTCTTATAAAATGGATGAAATATCAAGTCATTTTGCTAATTCCTGTAAATAAAATCATAGCATGCAATTATAGCACATCAAACTTCTCAGGAAAGGGGATTTTCTCTTGCAAGACCTTAAGTATTACAGAAATTAATATATTTAAAAGGCTAATAAAATAAACATAGACTATTCCAAAGCTTTTCATTACAATTCTGAATGACAGCCAAATCTTAAATTACTTCAGTAATATCAGGGCAGTCAGAAAAATGATGCAGAACCAAGCACTGATGGAGAGATCTCATTGTCAGTAACAATTAAAACTACTGAATACTGGTACTTCTCTGGTTTTCTGTGAACGCTGTGACTTTGGAGCCATGACAGCATTAATAATGAACTAATCAACAAAATAAACCTGACTGCCATAGCTCCTGATAAAATTAATCATTAGTCACTAATACCATATTTCTTTAGCAAAGGTTATTGAGTTTGGTGGATAGCAAACATTACCATTACTGGCAAGCATTATGCTGCTTCATATATTTTATGTATTTTAAATCTGTTAGTCCTCAATCATGAAATAGAACAGAATTGTCCTCTCTGTTTCCTGAAGTCCTTTGCAAATTACTTTCACCATCTGAAACACTTCCTTTTTTCTGCCTTAGAAGAAAAGAGCAGGGGAGAAAAGCAATGACACACACCATTCTGCAAACCTAAATTTCTAATAATAAAAATTTATTTGTTTCATGATTGAAGACATCTTTGCAAAATGCAACTTAGTGGATTATTTCCTATCTTTACTAACTCATGTCCTCCACTGCTATTTGATTAAGAAATATATATATAATATGATCTTTGAAATTTTAATTAAAGCCTATTAAGGCATCTATAGTAAGTAATAAGGTCTCCCCAGTTTCAACCTACATTGCAACTGTGTCATGAATTCAGATAACCATGGATACAAATCTTTCACAGCTAAAAGCATAAGCTGAGCAAAAAAATCTTGGACTGACACCTAATTAAGATACACTTCCCCTTGATGAAGAAAGTTTTTCATCTATTACTGTGTGTTACAGTTGTTAAGGGCTATATTTAAAAGGCCATTAAAAATATACCTGAAGGCAAAGTTAATCTTTATATTTGACAGATAATAGCAGCTTTCTTGCAGTAAGTAGTGATGTGAATATTTTTTTTCTTTATGATCTAATGACCATTAATGGAGTAAAGACGAACAAGAAAATATGCTTAGGGGATATACTAATACATCAATTATGAAGAGTGGGAAAGTGCTTAAAAAAAAAGTAGTAGTAATCTATTGTAAATGAAGATCTCAATAAGCACTCCTAGCCACAGGGAGAGCAAAAAAGATGCATTAAAAATCAATTCAGATTCTGCTCATTATAGGTATGTTCTTCTCAGCTCTTAAGTAATGCAGCAATCACGTAATTAACTTTTGAAAAGAGAAGCATTTAAAACAACTGTGTATCTATGGAACACAGCAGGCCTCCTTATTTTGTTCATTGCAAATGAATTTTTCCATCTATTGTTGCAGAAGTGCCAAGGAGGAGTGGCATTTCTTCTGAAGGTATTGCAAAAGTATAAATGCAATTTCAAAAACAAAATAGACATGAATTTTTGGTCAAAGGAACAAGTAAAGAAATAAATTCTCCTCCTCCTTAGTTACAAACACACTATCTATCCCATATAAAACCAGGCACTTGTTTTCCCTGGAAATTTCACTCTGAAACACGAATCTGAATTTTACGTAGGAAGATTTTTTTTATTTTTAAATAATCTTTATTTTGACTTAGACCTTTGTCCTGTGAGGTGACCTGTGAGGTGATCACACACCCCAAAAGATCTGTATGCCCCAAACCCACACATTGACTCCAAGAAAAAAGCTTACAGAATTTCCTGCTGGAATCACTGGCTCTACAAGCATTAAGTTCCCATCTGAGAAGATGTGAAGGACTAATTCTAGTCCCATTAAAGTAATGAGGAGCCTTTCAATTGAATCTAATGAATGTTGATACTATATGCAGTAATTTCAAGGTAAGATGTCCCAGCGCATTAGCTCTCATACTCTCTGGACTCTTCTCATAGATGTGTCTCTGTACTTCGAATTTGCCTACAAAAGCCCCAATGAGCTATTGTAGAACTCACCACCTATGAGGACCATTACTCTACTCCGGGATTCTTTTGGGCAGTTTTCTTCTTTTGCTTGCCATCTTTCAGTGTGTTGAACACCACTAAGTTAAAATGCAAGGAAGCACCTGGGGAGCTTTAACCTGGGGAGTTAATGCAGCATAAATATTGTCTGTTAAACTCAAACCATTCCGTACATCTAAAAGTTGCCCGAGGCAGATGAGTCCCAAGTGTGCAAAGATGCATTGAGTTTCACATAGGCAGACTTCTGACTGAATTAAAAAAATATTAATATCGTTAATATTATACAAATAATCAAGGAGTAACCTGCCTTTCATATTCCTAACATTTCTGACCTCATGTAAAATTCGCCTACAGACACTCATGTAAGTAGCAATCTATATAAATGTCCAATTCAAAAGGATGCCTATAGAGTCTCAGGTCATGAGTTTTCTGAACTAATGGTATTGTTTGTGTATGAAAAAAAAAAAGCATTCTGAATATCAGAGACAGCTTTGGGGCAACACCATTGCTACCAGCAGCAAATGCTCTGAAGCTCTGTTTGTGACAGAGCTGTCTAAAACCTAGGTGGCAATACAGGGCTGACAATGACAACAGACTGCCAAACAGGCACTAGATATTGATGCAGTGAAACACAGTCTTCTGCATTGCAAGTTATGCAAATTAAATCAATTAAAGACTCCTAAATAGATACCATTAGATGACATTCTAGCATTTACTACTTCAGTAGTAAAAGTGATGAAAGGTTTTCTGTTCTTTCCCAAGTCTCTCTTCCCTCTTTGCCTATGAACATATATGAAAAGAACAGAGCAAAACAGAGAGGGGAAGAAAAAGCGCAGCACAGTTGACACATTGACAGATAATTTACTGACAGCTTTTGTATCTTACAAATAGGTGTCTACTGTCTATGTAACTCAGATGAAACTTTTTTGTTTTACTAACGACATAGGAATTTTTTAAACCTTATTTTTCATTAATTTAGTGATTATTAAAGTGAATTTATAAGGGATATAAAAAAATTGTGTTTCCATTTGGAAAATGAAAAGATAAAGCATCTGTACTACATTTCTAAGAAGGTCTTGGGAGGGGGGGAATTCAAACTCCTATATTTAAAAAGAAATCATGCATTTTCAATATGCCATCAAAATAAGCTGCTTCATGAGTATGACCACACAAAATCTGGTCATATAGTTTAAATAACCAAGGGATTTCATTTATTTACAGTATGGTAGCTTTTTTAAACCGAGAAGAAATTAAGAGATAGCAACAGACCTTGGTCGCAAATTATTTTTAAGGACTTCTGGATGGCCTTTCTTAATCTAAAGATTGTGGGGATACATGCATCTTGTGTTTTAAGAAAACAGAATGCTACTATTATTCATTGCCGTATACTAGTTAATGACAACGTAGCCCCCTGATCACATGTCCTGCAAGGAAAAGTTAGTGATGCTCAAGCAGAGTTTAGATAGTGGATATATCTTGTATATGTAGGGCAGATAGCTAAAGACTTCTGATGTAGTTTACAAGGATAAAAAAAATATTATAATGTTCTCATGTCTAAAAATTAAACTATACATACTATATGACCAGTTATGTCTTTGTACATTTTTATATACACAGGTATTCCCCTTTGTATGTATTGCTTTAAAACTATTAAGTACAAAAATCTATTTATTCCTTTTCTGTTTATCTTAAAAGCACAAAAGACAAAAATGGGGGCTCTGAGAATGAAGAACCACCCGCTGTAGGAGAAGATCAAGTTTGAGACCATCTAAGGAACTTGAAGGTGCACAAGTCCATGGGACCTGACAAAATCTATCCACAGGTCCTGAGGGAGCTGAAGGATGAAGTTGCTAAACCGTCTTCCATTGTATCTGAAAAGTCATGACAGTCTGATGAAGTCCCCCCTGACTGGAAAAGGGAAAACATAACCCTCATCTTCGAAAAGGGAATAAAATGAAGACCAGGGGAACTACATGCCAGTCAGTCTCACCTCTGTGCCTGGCAAGATCACGGAGTAGATCCTACTGGAATCTCTTATAAGGCACATGGAAATAAGGAGGTGATTGGTGACAGCCAACATAGCTTCAGCAAGGCCAAATCATGCCTGACAAATTTGGCGGCCTTCTATGATGGTGCTACAGTATTGGTAGATGAGAGATATAAGAAGAACATGGACCTGCTGGAGCAAAGCCAGAGAGGGGCCACAAAGGGGGCTGGAGCACCTCTCCTGTGAAGACAGGCTGACAGAATTGGGGTTGTTCTGTCTGGAGAAGAGAAGGTTCCAGGGAGACCATATAGCCACTACAGGAAAGATGGGGAGGGACTCCATCAGGGAGTGTAGTCATAGGATGAGGGGTAAAAGTTTTAAACTAGAAGAGGGTATATTTAGGTTAGATATTAAGAAGGAATCCTTTACTCTGAGGGTGGTGAGGCAGTGACACAGGTTGTCAGAAAAGTTGCGGATGCCCCAACCCTGGAAGTACTCAAGGCCAGGTTGGATGGGGCTTTGAACAACCTGGTCTAGTGGGAGGTGTCCCTGCCCATGGCAGGGGGTTTGGAACTAGATGATCTTCAAGGTCCCTTCCAACCCAAACCATCCTGTGATTATATAAAAGTTACTACTGAAGTTTTCAGCAGAATGCTGTACAAGCAGTTACAGAAAATTGCTTTAGCAGCCCATTCTCAGCTGTTGAGGAACGAAAGCAAAAATCATACATGCAACAAACTATGCCAAATTAAAATAACATTCACCATAGGTAAAAAAATGAATAAAGTTATAACTTCTTCCTCTGTGAGCAAAACCACCAGCTGTCCATTTCCCCTCTCTTTGTTGCCCTTAACTTCATATTACGAATCCTCTCTCAAACTGAAAATAGGTAGGTATTACTAGATATATCAAGAGGCTATTTTAAAGATACCTGTTTTCTAGGTCAATATGTTTCTGTGTTAAATAAGGTATTTTTCAAGTACTGAATGTATTAAAATCATTGAAAGCATTCAAAAAGTCAGATATAAAAGAAGGGGAGAGGGGCATTTCATTTTATTGAATCCTCAACATCTACATTAGTTTTATCAAATTATAAGGAATATAGCACCGATAATAATTTTAAACAGCATTCCGTTTCTGTAAATAAAACATTTTAGCCAGTCAATTCATTTTTTTCCTTTTCCAGGACTGACTAGTATTGTCTATATGATAAGAGAAATTAACTGACTTCTCTGAATTAGTTGACTTACCATATAGGTAAGGTATACTGTTTTTAGGCACCTCATAGACTACTCCAAGTATATTGCTGGCCTCCTTTCACAGATAAAGAGGAAAATAAGCATTTGAGGTACTCAGTGTTTAACCTGGCAAAGCATCAACTAACACATACGTTACTATCTTACATAAATTTCCAAACTATGATTTGAAAATAAATTTTCTATACAATATTTTTAGTTATCAATATACCTACCTTTGAGCCCAATATTTTATATAATTTGCTACAATATTGTCATCAAATATTCATTAATGTCAACACTGGTAACAAATATTCTACTCTACTCTTGATTGTTTCCTTTCCAATAACTACTGTATAGCTTTTTACTACAGAATGGCCTTGGAAAAGCAGACTATGGCCCACTATGTACTGTATTTATTTGAAGATATCACTGACTGAAGAAAGAATGTAATTAATGAGTTAAGCCATGTTTACTGGTTGCAGAGTATCCAAGAATATATTTTTTAAAGTAATCCAGAGAGTTTGCAACCTGCAATTAATGACAATAACAGACATTTTCATTTGAGCCCTGTGTTAACTCTTTAATCTGTTTCAGGTCACAGCATATATTACAGTTCCTAAATTATTTCATATATTATTTTATGTCAATGTTTGACTGTTGAACTTCAAAGAAACATACTGTCTGCAAGTATGTCACTCTTTCTTGAGCTAAAGACTAGCCAACATCATTAACATCCACCCTGCCAAAAATAAGAAGCCCTGCTTCTGTTTTTGACTGATGTACAGTACAGCATGTTAGAGTGCAATCTAAGAAAACAGTTAATGGTTGAAACAAAAACTGATTAATATCCTCCCTATTCAGTGTCTTGGGCCAGTTTATTATTACATATTAATACATATGTAACATAATACCTGAATATGCCTATTCATTGTACATTAAATGCAATAAATAGATTCTGAAATCAGAATCTGTCATCTAGATATTTAACTGAAAGGACATCGCTTAGAAAATTATATCGGCCAAGTAACATTCTTATATTTTCATCCATATTTATTTTTGGAAATACGTAAGATATTTGTACATGGTCTTTTTCTGAGTGTTCTGCTGGAATTTAGGTGGAAATTTGATATCATCACAGTAGCAGAGTTCTGAACTGAAGTTCATAAACAAACAAACAAACAAACTAATGAGCTAATGCCAGAGCGATGGACTTGGCATTGTGGGGTTTTTCCTTAGATTTTAAGTTGAAAATCCATCTGAATAATTAAGCATTTGCAAGTCAAACAAGCCAGTAGGACTCTTCAGCTTCAGCTGTTATACCATGCTGTTCCTTTGAACAATATTTACAATGCAACACAAGAGAAAACAGGGAAAGATCCTGTGGTTCCTTACAAATGCTGCTAATGAGAGTTCAGGCACTTTAGCATTTGCAGCACCTCCTTAATAGGCAGCTAGCTGAATGCCACTGGCTATCCAGCCACAGCATTTTAATCAAGGTTAAGCCACTGCAGATGAAAGTATTCAGAGCGAAGTCAACTTTTCCCTAATTTAATTTTCAGTCGTACTATGACCCTTAGAAAACAGAATTTGCAAAAGTCAACAGGAGTTTAGGCAGTGTCCCAAGGGCAGGGGGAGACTAAGCATTTGCTTGACATGCTCGTCAAACAGTTTGACATTCCTGGTGTTAGCTCTTCTACAGTTTATGTTATTTAACATTCTGTTTGTGTTGCTGTAAGACAGTTCCTGAGTGCCTCAGAGTTGCTCCTCAAATACATCTGTTGTGTCTTGTTAAGATTTAGATCTGCCATTCCAAAACAGAGTGGTTTCTCAGACCAAAGTCTGGTGGTAGGAGTACTGAACTTCTGCTCTCAGATGGAGTTTGTCCCTCAATGTTAGCAGCACTAGAAGAATCAATGCATCTGAAATGTTCATGTTTTAAAAATGCAACAGTGGTAGACAGAATTTCTTTGCATCTTTCCACTGGATAATCTGCTACAGGATAGTAATGATTTTGTGACAGCAGGAAATGCATGATAAAATCTAACTGCAGGAAATGAACAGGCAAGATATTTTAAAAGTCTTCAAAATTAGCAAATAATGTCTAGCAAT
>VZTM01018179.1:23858-39266 GCA_013400555.1 Jacana jacana
GGAAAGAATAGAAAATCTACCACTTAATACTTTAAAGAGGCATAAAAAGTACCATAATTCACAATAGAGGTGTATGCACAGAACAATATAGGAGTCTATCTGAGCAAATAGAAGTCTAAACACAAATTTACAATTAAGTGGCTTGATCTGTCCAGAATAAGATTAAATGTCACATTAAAAGCATGCAGTCAGACTGTAACTAAAAAGGAAAGCATGCTGGACAGTATTTTACTATCTCACTGTTAGACCAAGTCCAAAACTTACTAAATTTTTCTCTAGGCTTTGCACAGAAACCTAAAGAGCTTTTGGACTATTTATAAGAACAGCAGCTGTACTTTTCATACTAGAGCTCATGGCCACACTAATATTTCCTAAGCGTTCCTATCTTTTCACCAGAGAGAGTCTGCTGCCTCTAAAAAGTGGCTGGGAACTCAAATTCTCCCTCAGGACTGAAGAGGAAGAGTGCCCTGTGGGTATGTTGACACCATTCACTGAAGGTTAAGCAAAAGCAGAAATTCCAGCTGGCCAATTTCTTCTAGTTTCCCTGTGTAACAATAGTGGCAGAAAACCCACTAGTAATACCTGGCAAAATAATATAAGATCCTGTATATGTTTTAAGAAAGCCAAATCGTCATGTTGTCACTGACTTTTTGAGCTACTTTAAACAAGCACAGACCAAATTATATCTGCAGCAATCACAGCCTTCAAGTGCAAAGTAGCCTTATTCTCAAGCATTCTTAGGGGTGTCATGGTCTCCAAAGCTTAAGTGTTCAGGGAGAATTTTTAGCCATTTTATCAAGCACAAGTGCAATTCAGTTGAACCCCCCAAGTCAGTTAGTTTAGTTTAACTCTATAAGTACACAGATAATTCAAAAATCAAAATTTCAAGCCTCTTTCAGTAAACATGATAATAATTTGCCTAGCAGTATAACAAATAAGCAATCAATATACTGCAGATTCCTTTTTGTAATTCAGGTGATTTCAGGTGTACTTCAGGCAGAGAAACCTAATGATCCCATTTTTCGATGGAAGAACACAGCACTGTGCTACAAAACAGATAATGGAAAAAAAAAATCAATCAGGACCAATCCAACAACGAAATTGCTCTAATTTTGACTCCCTTTTCTTTTTTATTTTGTGGATATAGTTAAAAAAAATCCAAACTAAATTATTTTGTAAAAATAAATGTTTGGATAGAAACATAACAAGGACTTATTTTATTCTGTAGAAAGTTTCAGATATATCAGGTTTCATCTTCAACTAACAAATTGTCTTCATATAACATCATGTGTCAAAAAATTTACAAGCATCTTACTGTAAAGCAGAACTTGCTCTTAAAGATCTGGAGGCGTAGTCAGCTCTAATCTGAGGCTACTGAAGGCAAGGGAAAAAGTCATTCCACTTACTGACATTTCAAAGCACATTAAACCAAACCTGTAAGAATGTCATCTGTGTCTATAAGAAATAAGTAGAGAGTACAAACTGCATTTCTTGGTGATAGCCACAAGTTATACCATATTATTTATCCTGTTTTTTAAAAAATTGGTGGCAAAATGACTTAGTATTTCTTGTAATTAGGCAAAATCAAATGACTTATCTTAAAGTGTGAGACATTTAAATCAAAGAGGAATGACTATGTCTTTATTTCCATCTTTTTTTATCTGCCTAGGGTATGACATTTAGCATTACTAAATTAGCTTCTGGACAAACCAAACTTTCTGAAAACAAGTTGAAAGAGTGAATATATTTCAGAGATACATGAGGTCAGTGAATATTCTTTTGCTCACATAACTCCTTTTCCATCCTTTCTTTGTTCACTTATAACTCCTAAGTATAACACGTGAATTATCCTATTCTACACATCAACCAAACCACTTGACAGATTGTTTTACTAAAACTTTTATGTGCCATGGCTTTCCTTCCAGGCTGCCAGGAAATGTTTAACAAAAAGGCTGATTAGTTCCTTTAAGTTGTTCCAGATAAACAAACTACAAAGCAAGTTTAGAGTACCCAGGGCCATCCATGCAAAAATATCACACAGGCTCTTTACAGTAATAACACAAATCAGAGCATTCGAAGGTGCTCAGTCAAGAAGAAAAGCTGCTGATGATTCAGCAGTCTGTTCAAATGGAGAGCAAAAATGTTCACGCTTGAGAATCTTTAGTTAATGACACATAATTGTTAGGACACTTCTTGACAAAGCTCTGTTTAAAGAAAGCCTTTTTTGCATTGTTTCATACCCGGATGGTAAATTTTTTGTAATAATTCATAAAAAATACTAGATAGATCTTTTTTTTTTTTTTTTTTTTTTTTTTTTTTTTAGTAAAACCTTAGATAATGTCAATGGCACAGATGCCAGTTACATAAGTATATGTCTATGTATTGAACTAAGAAACTCCCCTAGAAACACCGCAGATTTACAAGACCCAAGTCTGCATTACCGACTAGGGCTACGGAACCAGCTCTGCACCGCTGCACAGAGGGCTGGGTACAGGCACCAGAATGAAGCACAGAAATTGCCTTTCTTGTGCTTTCAGAAAACTCTAAAGCCACTTGCAAGAGCGATTTTAATGAATTGCACCCTACCAACACTCCAACAGCAGGCTGAGAGGGCAACAGATAGGGGAAATAAAGGTAGAATAAGGAAAAGGGGGAAATGAATCCTGAGGTAGACTGGGGAGAGCAATAGGACAAAATTGTAACTGATATTGCAAGGGAAAAAGTGCAATAAGAAAACAGAACTAAAAGCCTGAATGAAATGTCAGCAAATTAGTTCCTGGCAATACTAGCTCTGCTGTCTTTGTTGCAGAACTTTACCTCAGGATCTCTCAAAAATATAAGCGCATCTTAGTTACATGCTAAAAAGCAACGAAAGTCAATTAAACTCAATAAAAACGTTATGGCATTTGTTGATATGCTGCACTGTTCTAGGTAACATCCAGTTATAATACCAATTCATTCCTCAGATTAGACTGAACCAGGAGAATCAGGAGAATTACTGCAGGTTTGATCTAATCAGACAGCAATTTTATGTACTTCAAAAGTCATAATCACCTCTTACTCGAATCCAGAGTATAAATACATCTTCTTTTTGAAAATACATGGCACATAATGACAAGAACCCAGCATCTGGAAGGCAGAGAGTCGTGATTTTCATTCTTTTCCATATTCCATTCAAATTCACTGCCTCTTCCACCAATGCTTGGTATGACCTTTCACAACTGCACCTCTGCTTGTTCTTCATCCTATACTCTTCCCATGCCCCTGATGCTTCTGGCCCAGACCTAATCTTTGTGTAGTTACAATTCAGATGTTTCAAACCCTTATTTATAAAGTATTTGTGAAGACTGTATAAAGAAACTATCTCTTTTTTTAGCACAAAGATATTAATTAAGCTGATTTTCTTAATTACATGTGGACCTACTCGAGAAAATCTTGATTTCTCAAGGAAGCATCAAAAATCATAAATTATGTGGTATATGGAATACTCGGTTATAATTTTAATCCATCTGGGCTTATAATCTATTACTAGTATAAAATCTAGCCACTTCTCAGTAAAGTTGCAAAGGGAAGTTCTCTAGGATAAAGGTCTAGTTTCTATTCCCAGGTACAACAAAGTTTTATTATTTAAAGAGAATAACAAACACACCATCACATCTCTCCTCCATATTAAACTTGTTTTTCCTTTTCATACTCCTTACATATCCATCTATAATATTAAATTATAGGATGGTTTTAGTCTATTGTTCTTGGGATTGTGAGTTTCTTGTCAAACCCACCAGCTGTTCATGTACTGCAACTATATACACTTCAGCATCAAAAAACCACAGATGAAATTTAGTATGTAAAGCTTTTTGCTATGTAAGTTTTCTTGTGGGTAAAACAGTCTTTGAGATTGTTCTACACTATTACTATAAATGTAATTGAATTTTTTTTTATCACTCTATATAACTCTGTATATAATTTAAATGTTATATAGGAAGCCTTGAAATGCTGTCCCTTTAACACACAGCAGTTACCAAAAGTGAGTATGACTAATCAACGTCATCTTAATACTGCTTTTAGTTTTGCTGACTTCATATTCAGAAGTATCAAATATAGGAAAGATCCACACAAATGTAGCAAAAATTATGATAGATACAGAGGATTTGTTACATGTGTTCAAAATTAAGGAATAGATTATTTTCTCTTAAAAATAGATAAATAAGGAAAGTGTGCTTTTCATACACATATAATAATCAATAAAGAAAGACATTTTTGTTCAATACTGAAGTATAGAACCATAGAATCATAGAAACACAAGATTGGACAGGACCTACAAGTCATCTAGTCAAACCATCCTACTATCACCAATAGTACCCAATAAGCTACTAAATCGTGTCTTGTAGCACATCGTCCACACGCTTCTTGACCACCGCCAGGGATGGTAATTCCACCTCCCTGGACAGGCCCTTGCAGTGCCTGATGACTCTGGGGAGAAAAAGCATTTTCTGACATCTGATCTAAATCTCCTCTGGTGCAACCTCTGGCCATTCCCTCGAGTCCTATCATTAGTTATCTGGGGGAAGAGGCTGACCCCGTCCCCTTCACAAACTCCCTTCAGGAAGTTGTAGAGTGCGATGAGGTCTCCCCTGAGCCTCCTGTTCTCCAGATTAAACAATCCCAGCTCCCTCAGCCACTCTGCGTAAGACTTGTGCTCCAGACCCTTCACCAGTTTTGTTGCCCTCCTCTGGACACGAGTATAAAGTACTATTTTCCATTCTCACAATTATTATTTTTTTTGTTAAAATTTATACCTTATGAAAGGAACAGGGACTGAATGATTGAAACACAAATACTTCTATAAAATTCCAGCTGTTTTGAAATCTTTAATTATCAGTACTCTTGGCAGAGACAGAATGTGTCCTAGAAATAATTAGGAAATACTAGGAAAAATATTGCACATCAATTAAATATTAAGTCATGCCTCTCACAGCATGCTAACAGCTGGCATAGAAGTGCAAGCACTTGAAATGCCGAAACAAGCCCTTTAGCTCCCATTCTGCTGACTCCTGCAGTGTATCCCTGCCATCCCATCTGACTATTCTGCCTTGGACTAGGCCTCCTCCTCACCTGTATCACTTTATCAATTTGAGGAGAAAGTCTGGAAAGTGGAATCAGACGGAGACTCCTGTAAACCAGACCTGTTGTTAACTTTTCTGCTTTTAACTTTTTTAACTGAATCATATGTATAGGTCTATTATGTGTTATATTTACATTCTTTCTGTCTTATAACTGAGTTCAGTTTCCAGTGAGTCCTTAAATTTCCACGGAAGTAGATGTCCTAATAACAACCATCATTTCCTGGTGTGCTTTATTTGGTTGCTTGTTACCTAATGTAATAAAATGAAAATAATCTATAAACTATTTGAAAGACTGATTTCTGTTCAGCTGCATCTATCCCCTGTAAGATAATACACTGTAAAGGCTCTTTTGCCCTTAAACCATAATCACGATTAATGAAATTTTGTTAGTGCAGTTGCGTAAATCTTTCCTGCTCAGCAACAAAAATCATTTCACTCTCCTGTAAGAGCATTTCTAACATGAATGAATCTGCAGAAAATTGCAAATACAGTGCTTACCAAAAAAAAAAACCCTACAAGCTACTGTGTACTATAAACTAAAAATCACCGCTTCACGACAGAATATGGCGTACCGCTTGAAGTCTTCATGGCATTCCTTTCACAAACTGTCTTCATGATTAAGCCTGGAAACATGGATTTCACTTTTCTACCTCTGATTTAACCTTGCATGACACACAGATTTTCTAAGTTCAGAATACTGCAACTTGTCCTTCCACAGACAAAAACTTCTCCCAGAGTAAGAATATGCCTAGAAAGACAGGCAGATCTCCTTATCTGCTCAATTGAAAATTAGCCAGCAAAATGACATTCACAGACACTGTCAATGACAAATCACTCACAGGCCAAGGTAGGATGCATTTTTCAAAGTATGCACAAAATTACACCTACTTGCTGTCGAATTTCTTCTTCCATCTTTACTGGGGACCCCAGCTCTGCGACTTGTTTGACACCTTCACTAGCATATCCTCCATACTCCCAAAGGATGTAGTTCTTTGAGTGAGAACTACCAATGATCGCAGACCAGTGGTTGGTGCGTCCTTTCAGGGGGAAGACAAAAAAAAAAAAAACAAAACACAAAAACATAACCATCAAGACAGCCTCAGAATATAACTCCTAATCTTTATGAAAGTGAAAGTTTGAAATGTCCAGTCTTCACCGGTACTAAGCTTTTGCATTTGTTACACATCAGTTCTCACTACATCAATACACCAAATCTTAAGAGTAATGATTGGATATAAGAACACAGGCAGAAATGGTGAGAAAGATTATTGTCAGCTCATCAAGCAGCCGCCTCAGATAGGTTTAGTACATCTTTTCTTCACCCAAGACTTCACTTCTTCAGGAAGTTTAATACTTTAATATTAGGTTTCCATGTAAGGTTTTTGAGGATGAAACCTGCAAGGGAAGACTTCAGCCATGACTCAAAGTTTTAACAGCAATTCATTTTGTTACCAAGAGATACTGGATTCTAAGAGTCCACTAGATTTGTGTTTAAGTGGTGACAGCGGGTTACCAGCAAAAGGCAGATATAAGCACGATTACACTCTCATTAAATGTTATAGATTTTTGTTTATAGCTTTGTGCCCAAACATTATCAGAAACAGAGCTATAAATGGCTCGCAGCCAGAAACCTCCCCTAGCTGATGTAGGGCTAGGCAAAAGGATTCCCATTCCTGTTTTTTGTCCTGCTAAACAGAAAAAGAAAAAGTGTAAAAGTTTAAAGAGAAAATGTTAGAGAAATCTGATGGAATTGAAAAGAGAACCTAGCAGAAATAAGGAGTCACAGAAGTCCCACAGTACGAGAAATAAAGATGAATTAACTTAAGTGTCAAATAATGCTCTGCAAGGATATGGGCTTAAAGGATAAGGATGAGAAAATTAACTGCTCACATAAGCAGTCTGTTAATAGTGCAAAGTCCGTAGGAGACGAGGGAAACAGAATGATGGAATAAGACAATATTTAACATTTTTCTTCGCAATGCAAAAGGTAGATAGTAGCAGTAAAAACAGTTTAAAACTAGAATAAAATAATGAAAAATAATGAAATAAACAACAGGAATGCAAATTTAAGATGTGAAAGGTTTGGCAGTGTAGAGAACTGAATAAAGTCAGATGCAGGAACCTAATTAGAGGTGAACAAAAATAGATTAGAAATAAAAATTGAACTCCAACAATAGCGGTACATAGCTAGAAAAGTGTAGCAAATAGAATAGGCAGATGAGGGAGATGGTCCAGCAACACAGCAAAGCCTCCATAGTTTCCCTAGTGCTAAACTTGGACCAAAATACACCTACTTGGCTCTGAATTACAGTAGACAATGTTTTCAGAGTCCATTAAAGCTAATCAGTAACTCAGCCCAAATGGAAAAAAAAAACCATAACTAAACCTCATTCCCACCCTTAAGAGACTATAGAGTCAGAGGATGATTTCTTGATCTATCTAAGATCTAGTTATTGTTCCTTAAATATACGCTGGCACCTTGTCAAACCACTGAGAGATACTGTCACTTCAGTTCCAGTGATGGAACCACAAGTTTTGCCCCTCCTTTCTTCCTAGCACGCAGGTCTAACTATCTCACAAGTCATAGACAGCAGCTTTCCCTGAAACACAGTAGAGTGACACTTAATGAAATTTACTGAAAGAGAAGGTTCCACCATAGTCCCTCCAAAAGAAAAACGTATCACTACAGAGAGGAAGCAGAGTGCTTTTAAATCTTTAGTAAAATAGACAATGAATTGTTCCATGTGCTCCAAAGCTTTTCACATTCCCTACCCTAAACAAATCAAGAACCTCTGATGTCTTTGCAACCAGAGTCCAGCTTTTTCCACTAAACACATTTCCCTAAAGATATAGGCTCTGCAGAGAAAGCAGCTGGCCCACCTACTTGCCCAAATGAGCTGTTGGAAGTGTATAGCATCTACCCTAAACCTTTCACAAAATCTGTGCAACATTTGCAAATGTCTCACTCCTCACCTTGAGCCTCCCATTTTTGATGAGAAAGAAAAGACAACTAAATATAGCTTCTTACGCCTTTTCCTCTAAAAGTCAAAGAAACATCTCCACATGAATTAATCTGAGCTGTACAAGGCCAGAGCTATCTTGCATCACCAGTCCATTGTCACTATCCAATTCTTAGAACAGCAAACAGAATACTGACAGCTGTCCAATCACGTTATTTCACTTCCTTTCTGTATGAGTAGTTTTTCAATTTACACACTTGTATGTGTATTTTTGCATAAAGATCAAGGTGGCACCTTTCACAATGTGAAAATGTATCCTCTGACACATTTCACAGATGTGCCATATCAAATAATGATGGAGGGCCTATATATTTCTATTATCATGTATTGGTGATACCCAGAGACAACAAATGCTTTTAAGCCACAGGGCGTATGCAAATACAAATCCTTCTGACTGGCAAAATGTCATAAGAAATTTAATAGTCCCCCCCTGAGCCAGATTTAATAAAAAATTAAATACTCAGTTTCCTCTAGTCCTATTATCAGGAGTTGTGACAACTCGCAAGGATTACTTGAAAAGCATGCTCAAGTTTTTTAAGCCTTAGTTTGCAAATCAGTTTTTTGGGGGTTTGTTTTTTTCCATCTGAGATCTATGATAGTAACATTGTTTTAAGAATTAGTTTTTTAACACTTTCTAAGCTGTGGTACACCTCTCAGCATGTCTCCATATGGTTGACACAGTCAGAACAAGGTAATGTTGCAGTGGTCTACAAAGCAATGCCTTATAAAGTAGGTGCATCTGATAACTCCTAAAAAAATAGTACACTTTTAGTGTACGCTCCTAAAAATAGTACACTTTTAAGCTTAAAGGAGCAGGGGTATTTTAAGTGCGCTGGTATAATAAATATAAAATTATTCATAATTCATGGAATCTGTGAAAGCCTTAAAACAGTTTCCCAGTATTAAAAGTTTTGCACTGTAACTTCCAGAAGAATTTCTGTTCAATTGCCTTATTGGCAGAAGCAGTTTTTTGAAGGAATCTAAGCAACAGAGTACATATAACTTAGGGACTTGTAAAAACAAGAGTTTTATGGTCTGCTTTCTATTTCAGCCATACTAATGGTATAAGGGCAGAGCAGATTTTTTTCTGTGATGTCATGGCAAATAATTAGTGATTTACCACAATCCACGATAAACAGCATTTTCTTTTAACGTAATTACTGCAGAAGTGCAACATTTTGAATAATAATGTTGATGACCAGCTTTCACTTTTAACATCACTACATCTGGATGAGCTCTTTTTCTCAACGTTCAAAAATTTCAGTGTGAAATCTTATCAGCTGTTATTACTGGGCTTAGTCATGCTAGTATTATCATAGAATCATAGAATGGTGAGAGTTGGAAGGGACCTTAAAGATCATTGAGTTCCTACACCCCTGCCATGGGCAGGGACACATCCCACTAGACCAGGTTGCTCAAAGCCCCATCCAGCCCAGCCTTGCTATTGTAGGGTGATCTTTTCACTTATCCATTTTTTAAAGTGAAATGTTAATATAATTCACCACTTTGTAACTGGGAAGAGATAGCAATCTACAGAGTCCACTATCGTGGCAAACTATTGCAACTTGCTTACTTTCATAGCATGCATCCGTACTCTTCTGTGTTCACGGTCTTGGATTTAAAAAAGGCCATTTATCCCCAATATTACATCATTAAATCACAGTAATTTCAGAGTTTTCAATCATTTTCTCACATGCTATTTCTAACCACCAGATGAATCCATACAAACAATGCATACAAATTGTCACACTCAGCAGATACATACTCTAAGAGCATTCCTGCAATTATTGGGTTTGACTCATTTTATTTCCCATGTAGCATGCTGACAAATAATATCTGAACAACGCTGCATTCAACTTACAATGTATGAGAGACTCAACATAAGCAATATTGCTTCGGCTGTTAAAACTATGAGCTGATTGACACACAAACCATATTTGACTTATATGATGATACTTTGACAATGGGACAATAATATTAATAATAATAATAATAAGAAATAATAGTAATATAGAGTCTGTATAACAAACATCAGCCATAGAAAACATAACAATGTTTCAATACCAGTAAATGTGACTCACATTCCCAAATAATTTCCTAGCCTTTATTGCATTCAGTAATGAAAGAACAAATGCATAATACCCGTTTTTGTAACTTTAGCTTGTTACGGGTACTTGGGTTATTGCAACAAGAATAGTGATTCTGCAGTTCAGAAACTTTAAAAACAGAAACATACAGACAAAGTGCAGACTGTGTATTTTATCTGTCTATTCAATCAACAAAGACATGACAGAATATTCTAAGGTCTTCAATTAATGTTCTTAGGCAGCAAGATTCACAGCTCACCAAAACTAACTGGAATCTTTCAAAAGACTTTGAAGGAAAACCTACTGGCTAGAATACCATGGTTGTAAAATCAAAATCTTAGTGTGTTGCCCATCCTTTGTGTCCTTTTTCTTAAAATCTCATTTCCCAGCTGTACATTTTAAGGCAGTCTAAGCTCTCACACTAAAAACATAAAGAAAAAATAACCTTTCTCACCACAAAGAAATATTAAAACTGATCTCATACACACCTCAGTTCAAAATGTCCAGCAAATAAAGAAAAAATTTTTGTAAAGCATAGCATTCACAGAAAGATACATGAATTTTCAATACTGAACATTAGCAGTATTCCATATAAGTCATAATTTACACTGCTGCGCTGTAAATTAGTTATGTTGTGTCATACAACAAGATACAACCCCTTTCACAGTCCCTATAAGGTGCAACATTAGTAGAAGAGTGATACTCACGTGGAAAATCTTTGGGATGTGTTTTTTCTGACCAGTTTCCATAAAAAGTTAGCCTGTATTTGGCAGTTCCACAGGCACAACAATCTAAAATCGGTTTGTCAGTCACACCTTCGGAGGCTGAGTCTGAAAAGCAGCAAAGTACCCGATGAAAAGGGCTACAACTCTAAATCAACAGATGACAGAAAAGTTGCCATAATAAGTACTGCAGTAAATAAATCTGAGTTAAACACCTATTTTTTTGTTTATTTTTAAGTTGGGCCACTCTAGACTAGAGCCCTGAAATACCTGCATCGTATTTAGAAGCAAATGTAATTATTTGCATCTACATTTTTAAATAAGAAGGCGCTGCTATCTCATTTATCTTCAGATTCAAAACTGTTTTGTTTCTGGACAAAGGCTCACATTATCTGAAAACACAACAGGCCTGGAACTTCTCGACAGCCCAATCATCTACATTCATCTCCAGTGGGATGCAATAATCAACTTCAATGCTTAGATTTAGGAAAGGATGAATTAGCCCAGGATACAATAAACTAAGTGCCCTGAAGACAAACAGGTTTCACACAAAGACCAGGTAAAAAGTTGCAAGTATCACATTTAGGGGAAGACAAGGAAAACTGTATACAGAACAGTATATGTGATAAGAAAAAACATAACTGAAGATCCCAAATGTCAGAGACTCACAGGATGATTTGGATTGAAAGGGACCCTGAAGATCATCTAGTTCCAAATCCCCTGCCATGGGCAGGGACACATCCCACTAGACCAGGTTGTTCAAAGCCCTATCCAACTTGGCCTTGAGTACTTCCAGGGATGGGGCATCCACAACTTTTCTGACAACTTGCGTCACTGCTTCACCACCCTCACAGTAATGAATTTCTTCCTACTATCTAACCTACATCTACCTTCTTCTGGTTTAAACTTTTACCCCTCATCCTGTGACTACACTCCCTGATAGAGTCCCTCCCCATCTTTCCTGTAGGCTCCCTGTAAGTACTGGTAGGGGCTATATGGTTTCCCTGGAGCCTTCTCTTATCCTGGCTTACAACCCCAACTGTCAGTCTGTCTTCACAGGAGAGGTGCTCCAGCCCCATGATCACCTTTGTGGCCCTCCTCTGGCCTTGCTCCAACAGGTCCATGTCCTTATGATGTCAGAGGCCCCAGAGCTAGATGCACTACTCCACGTGGGGTCTCAAGACAGTGGAGCAGAGGGGCAGAATCACCCCTCTGAAGCTGTTGGCCACACTTTTTTCATGCAGCCCAGGATACAGGATTTGTACCTTTGAACTTTATTGAGAATGTTCAAGGCCTCAAAATTTTACTTTGATATAAATGTTTAAGAGAAATATGTAGAGTGTGACAAGGAGGTCAGAAAGATATCTCACTTTACCTTACCTTGTTCACAAATTTTTTTGGTGAGAGAACCCTCATCTTGAAAATAAATTATGCGCTTCTGCACGATACTGGCCCTATAAAAAAAAAAAAAAGTTTTTAAATATATCTGCTCAGAAAGCAGAATGAAAGCTTTCTGAGACATTTTTTTCAGGGTTTGTAATAAGAAACAAAGCAAAAAAATAAAACAAACAAAACCACCAAAACAACCACTAGCAAAAATAAGAGCCCAAAGGCCAGCTTGTGACAGTAGCATGATACCTTTCTCCAACCTTCACATTGAAAACCAAAGACAGCTTTAAAGACTTTGAGGATGCTATACTGCAATTTAGAATCAATACTTTCACACAGACTCAATGGAACACATACTATTTTTGATATGCCATCAATCATGCTTTTTCAAACACTGTACCATAAAACTGGAAAACAGGTATGTATCATGATTAATAAAATACAAAGTAATAGCAACCTGAGCTGAAATGCAGATGCATCATCACAACTCACAAACTGTCAAGATGCTTTAAGTTCTCATACACTGCCCAGTTACCAGCAGCCACCTTCCAGGAATGATCTCAAGGCCAAAGCATCTTCATCGATGTCCTAGATAAGGGTGTGGGATGCAACCTCAACAAGTTTGCATACTAATACCCATACTAAACTGGGGGAGCAGCTGACATAATGAAGGGTAGGGTAAGGCTCCTATTTAGAAAGGCAGATTCCTGACAAGCTTGAGAAAAGCATTGGCATGAACCCCATGAAAAGTCAAAAGCAAACTCTTGCACATTAGGATGGAGTAATGCAGTTACAATGGTACAGTACAGGGCACCTGCTAACCAGCAAACAGCTTTGCAGAAAAGGCCTTGGGAGTCTTGGTGGACAAGCATAACCATGAACCAGTAGCATGTCATTGCTGCCAAGGGAGCCACCAGCTTCCTGGGTGGTTTCAGCAAAAGTGTAGCAACCTGGTCAATTATTTGACCAGGATTTGTATTTCTTTCCCTCCATTTGGTACTCGTGAGACCACATCTCACATTTATTATGTGAGTAATATGGGGTATTACATCCAGTTTTGGGTTGTCCAGTTAGAGAAAGACATTGCGTTGCTAGATAAAGTCCAGTGAAGGACCATCAAGATGATTAGAGGGATGAAGCCCATGACTGCTGAGTGGAGGCTGAGAGAACTGGGCTCACTCCATCTAAAGAAGAGAATGCACATGAAGGATCTTACTTGTTGTCTTTAATGACCTACTGAAAAGATACCGAAGATGTAGAGCCAGATGCTTCTCTGAAGCACATAGTGGTAGGATGCAAGGCAACAGATGAGTTGGGGACACAAGTGGGGACACAAGAAATGCCACACAAGACAAGTGGGGACAGAAGAAATGCCACGCAGAGACAAGGAAAGTCTTTCTCACCATGAGGATGGTCAAAGTGATTAAACACCAGAACAGGCTGCCTAGGTAGCTTGTTCAATCTCCACCCTGGAGATATTAAAACTTGTTCAGACCTGTTCCTCAACAACTTACTCAACCTGATGTAACAATGCCTTTTTCAAGCAGGCCGGTAGACTTCCAGAGGTCCCTTCCAACCTTAATAATTCTATGATCCTGTGCTTTAAATATAATTTTAAAGAACAGGTTTTCCAAAGCTTACTCAAAAAAACTACTACTTGGAAAATCAAAACGAAAAATCAGCTGCTTGATAAAGGAGCACCAAAATCTGCAAATAACAAAGATATTACAAGTATTTAATTTGAGAAGCAGTTACGTTAGAAATAAAATGTGGAAAGATTGTTTGAAGCCTGAAGTGTACTTATTCTTTTTGCTGCAGTTAGCTCATCACTGAAATGTCAAGGGAACAGTTCCCTTTCTAACAACAAAAGCTTCATCACTTTCTGAGTCACTGTCTCTTCATCTGTGTTTGAAATTAAATATGGAACCAATAATCTAAATGGGAGTTTTGTTACTGATTCCAAGTGGAACAGGAATGGTATATTAGATGGCTGCATAAATACCGAAAGCAAGCATACAACTTTACAAATACTCAGACATAAACATATTAAATTAATTTTTAAATATTGTTTTAATAATCAGCTTCTAATTGAAGACAGACCAAAGCCATCTGATCAGTGTATTTGCCTAGTTGTTATCACTACCTTTTAGTCCCTTATTATTATTTTTTACATCCTCTATAAAAATTCTGATTTGGACTACAGATTTTTTCTTCAGTTTTGATGCTTACAAAAACAGCTTAAAAATGCAATGGCTAATTTTACAGAGAGGTAAGAAAGCTTTTAAGAATTTACACGAGGTACACATCTGCTTCGTCTCCATGGACCCTTTCCATTATTTCCAGCATCCAGTGCTGTCTGAACATTATGGGAAGAGGAAGAGACAACAGCTTTGCCTTACATGTTAACATAGTTAGGTGGGTCTTTAATTGACTTGTTTCTCTCTTAGACTGTCAGCATACCACAGAATAAAAAAGGAAACAAATATGACTCAAAAAACTGTGGTTTTTTTTCCCATTTTCTACAAAGCGATGCTTCTGAATTTGTGTTAAAGCTCTTCCATCACTAAACTAGGGAGCAAAACTGTATGTTACCGGCATATATATACCTAGCAGCACTTGCTTTTATTTTAAAAAAACCCAACTCCTAAAAGTGCTACTTATTATTTCTGTTTTGTAGTTCTCTCAGCAAAAGCAAGGAATATTTAGCAGCTTCTGTAATATTTGTTTTGGTAATACTATTATAGAATGTTGTAGGTTGGATACAAGTATGTCAGTGTTTCTGTCCTGTCTGTTTGTTCAGACCACATCTGAGCATGAGGGTAGTGATACCTGCCCTGAAAGACTTCCCTGTATAAGAAGGTTCCCCCTCCAGGACACTTCCACAATGATTGTACCATTCTGCTGTGAAAAGTGCTATCAAATTCACATAAATTGCATTTGGGATATTAACAAACAAGAAATGTCATAAACCATAAAAATGGAAAGCAGCCTTGGGAATGCTCCAACTCATACCAGAAACAGAGCTGGTTTGGGTTTGTGGGTTGTTTTTTTTTTTTAACTTTCCTGC
>VZTM01018180.1:854-13126 GCA_013400555.1 Jacana jacana
ACAAACCCATTGTGACAAACAGCTGTTCATGCTGTCAGAACAAAACAAAAATTTCAGCATACTAGCATCAAACTAGGCCTTAAAAGTGTGTGATAAATATACTTGACATAAGTAGCAGGCTGGACAGCTATAAGCAAGTGGTCTTTTTTTTTTAAACACAAATTTCCTGAAAACATGAGTGTGAATTGTCAGTATCCAAGCTCAAAGATGACCTACAAGAAGAACTATCTAGCAGAATTAGGCCTAAATATTAAGGCTATAATTTTGCCAAATTGAATTAGGACTGTTTTGCATAACTTGAAAACATTGAGGTCTTGAGTTATGCCACACATTCTGGAGTCACAAAATGTCAGGAATTGTATGATGAACAAATAGACACCAACACAAGACATGTGGAAGCATGGGAGAGCTTAAGTCGTTGGGGAAGAGGCATTTTTTTCTACATAGTCTTAATAAATTAATTATGTGAACCATAGAAAATGATCTTGCATAGTTGCTAATTGCCAGTTCTTCTTCACATGCATTATCCCTGATCTCCTTTCATATGCTCGCTTCACTCATTTCCACCCACCCCTCATTCCTGTATGCAGGAATGTGGACTTCACTGTACTCTGTGGTGCATCTGTTTCTCCCTTGCCATATGCCTGGTGTCCTACTTCTTCTCCGCCTGGCTGACTTCCTTGTTCTCTTTATTTTCTAATGTTAAAACTTTGACTTGCCACAGGGGTGACTCCTCTGACACTGCTTTTATATGAATGTTTTGGAGAAATAAAAAGCAGTCCTTTCTGTAAATCATTATCATGGTTCTTCCTTCAGGAGGATTTCCTTTGTTGCCTGTTATTGAATGTTGTGTCTAAACCTGAGCAGTAAACCTGAAAATGCTTATTTGCCTGCTTGGCTACCCAGTGATCCCATTGACTCAAACAGCAATTTCATGTGATTAAGAATAGTGGAATTTGGCATTTCATCTTTGTCTGTTAAATACAGAAGATAGTCCATCTAGTTGTACAACACTTTCAGGAAGCTATCAGAGGAAAAATATCTATCAGCAACTGTTTCTGATCTACCAGTTTTTAAAAAGTGAATAAAATTTATTCCCATCTAGGCCTGATTAAACTTCAATTTGAATTTGTCCTGACCAGAAAATAAATGGCCTTTGGAGTCTGGATTTTTGCCTACTTGAAAAAGCTTGTGTGTGTGTGAGTATGTGTGTGTGTGTAGAAATATGATTTATGAAAGTATTGATTTTTTTGTTAAATAATGAATTAGATGTCCTACCACAATATTATTTATCAAACTTTTTTGTCATATAATTAAATTGTCACATAATGGATTGCAGCCATATAGATTCATTAAATATTAAAATCTACACATGACACAGTTCACTTTTCCTTTGGCTACCACCACGATTCCTCTGTTCTTTTTCGCTAAGGTCAACAGTAGCTGTTCTTCAACCTTTTCATAAAGTTGCAATATCTGTTTTCTAAGGCTAGGAAACAGATGGCAAGGAAAGCCGTGAGATCTGTATGTTTACTTATTCTCAGTTTAGAAGCTAATTCTTCTTGGTAATCTCAGTAAACTTTAATTGTAATAACAAATGGAGCCTCTTGCCTTGGAGACATTCCATCAGTTGTGTGCAGGTGTGAAATGAGCAAGTCTGCTGAACTGTAATAGAGTGGTTAGAGTCAGTTTCAAGTTCTTATTTTGGAGAGAAATACTTATTGACTTATGGGTATGACAAAATCCTCTGCCTGTAAGCAGCAAGTGAAAAAGAAACTCAGGAGAAATATTTTTTGTCACATAGAGTATTTGAATAATACAATGTGAAGAGGAAAACAACGATGTTCACTGCCATCTCAAATGGATCCCTTAATGGAATTCAAAATATGTTAAAATTTAATTGTTTAAATCCGCACCGGAAGATAAGTGTGTAGATAAAGTAACATTAACTAGAAATTATGTTTGAGAAAAAGTAAGCTGATCAGGTATCAATATAGTTCTATCCAATGAAAAGCACTAAGACCTCACTAAAACAACACGCAAACTGGAAAAAAAGAAACCCTGCTCTAGATATTTTTAATAAGAACTCCTACCCTAGATATTTTGTAATAATAAAATAATTATCTCTTGGGGGTGGGATACTGCATTGCACTGCCTAGGTGTAGTCATTATGTTGAGGTCACATTTCTGTGTGCTGCTTGTTCAGTGCTGCATGATGTGAATACTATAAACACAACTTTCTTCTCGCCTCCTCACCAAAACCCACTTTGGGGCATTTCAATTTTTTGAACCCCTGATGCCACACTATGGCCTGTATTTTTGTGTTTTTTTTTTCCTTCTCCATGTCATAAATTTGACGAGCTGTCTGATTATTGCATTCTCAATATTGCTTAATTTTATTCTGCCTTCAAATTTCATTATCATTTATGAGATTTTAACGTGAACGTTAATTACTTGTAACTGGAATCTCACCAGGGATTTAAAACAAACTAAATTTGCACTCTACCTTTAGGGAAAGGAGCATGACCAAACTTTAATATACACTTTAGAGTAGAAAATGTACATGGTAAATCTAACTATATATAAGTGTCTTAGGTGATGTTTCTCTTACATAGTTTTACAAGTCTACAAGCTGAACTTCTATGTCTGAACTAGTTACCTAAAGTTCACTTCTAGTTGACAGGGACAAATATACACTTCCAGAAGCACGATCAATTCACTTGCCCCCTTTAAATGTGTCCATTGATTTTAAGAAAGTCTAGACTATGATGTACACAAAAGCATTTTGTAATAATGGATAATGGTTTCCTCTATATCATCCATATAATTTCTGTAGGAAACAATATACTACACTGATCCAATGAGGTAATTGTTATGCTGATGCTACAGATGTGTCTGTACATTGCTTGTTAAATGTTGGATAGTGCAACATACACAAAAACTTCCTTTACATACTTAACAAACTGGTTACATAGAGAAGTATACACATGCAAGTGTGAACATATGAGCATGCATGTACTGATACACCCAATGAAAAATGAGATCCTGACAGCGTTATTCTAGACCAAATAAACGTGCTCAATAGTATCATCATAGGTCTGCCATCCTAGCCAAGATAAAATAAAATAAAACAAGTTTTAGAATAGAAGTCTGAAGCAGTCAATACAATCCAGGCATAGATATAGCCTTTCCTGCACCACTTTCATGAAAAATCTGTTTGTTAAATGATAATTTTAAGTCCCCAAATTTAAAAAATAGGGGATTACTGGGCTATGTAAATATTGGGGTTTGGCGTTTTTGCTCTGAAAATATAGGACAGATTTTTCATCAATTGCATGTTTCTTCCAAAAGGGTTATAAAAATGGCTGTCTTCCCCGGAACAGAAATTGTGTGGTTTTGTGGGAGTGTATATTTTGAATGTCTATGGCTTAGATCATGGAAATACCAGTGTTGTGCAGCCAAAGTTTAAGTTCAGAAGATTTTTCTTATCTGTATCAGCAAGATCTGCATCCTCTTCTTTCTTGATCTGTTTTGCTGAGTGTGTTTTATTCTTGTCTATAAGTGACTAAGTTTCAGAGTATAAAGATAAGACTCATTGTAATCTTGCAATGCACGGAAACAGAATCAAAACCCTTTAAGTATTCTGATATTATAAATCTGTACTTTGCCTTTATATATTCCTCAGGACATCTGTTTTCCAGCTTCTTTGTGTTCCTTTTTTTTTTTTTTTTTTTTCCTTCTTAATGCTTGAATGCTTGTATTCTACATGACCTACTCTCAGTAAGTTTCTGGAAAATCTTGAATTAAGGCTGACAGTTTTCCAGTAAATGACTATTCAGAAGAGATATAGTCAGTCTTCAATATAGAGAGCTAACATTTTCTCAGAAAGATTTCATAGTTGTCTTTCTTTTCAGTCAGCAATTCAGAGCATATTGCTGCTGCCCATCCTGATGTGACTGCAAAAGTCTTATGTGTATTTTATTCTTTTTTTTTTTTCCCCACATCAGTTAACCTTAACAGCTGCATACCAGAGCAGATCTCCATATGTGAGATTTTTTTTCAGCTGCTAGATATGAACCTTTACACCAACATCTTCAGTGGTGTTTGATTCTTTCGTTGGGAAATAACTGAACAAAAATGGACAAACTGCTGGAAGAAATAAAAAATCTCCTGAATCATCATTGTTGCTTTAAACAATCTTTTCAGATAAAGGTTTTTTGCCAGATATTCCAATTTCTAGTCTTCAAACACTGTGATTCCTTCTCACGTTAAGTCCCTATAGCTTCTTGCCTAGTCTATACTACCCTTAAAACACTGCTGGATGTTTTTTCTAATTTTGCAGTGACTCTCATTTTTACAAAATGATAACTAGCACTCGCAGCAACTTTTCTCCTACACAATATACGGTTATGGAGAATATGACACACATGTCTCTTTATGAGATTTCTATGCTAGCTCAGGTGAAATCTGAATTTTCTGGAATGAGTGCCATAGAGATTGAGGTCATCGGAGGAGGTATGGCACAACCAGAAGCTAAAATTAAGGCAGTCTAGGAAAGGCCACAGGAAGAGTTTAAAGATGTACTGAAGGGCCACCTACTTGTCATGGCAGTGTAACTGCCTTAAGGATGGTGGTGCTGAGACTACTGCGGGAAAGGAAGGGAAAAGAGAGAGGCCAAGGATGTGGGGCTGGGGCAGGCCTGCTGCCTTCAAACCTATACGTTGCCAGGGCATGGGTTTTCTTCATCCTGCCTGGAGAGGCAGTGTGTGCGTCAAGCTACTCATTGACGGGATTGCTTGCAATACCTGTGAAAACCAGCACTCACAGCCTCATGGCAAATCAGCCAAGCTGTTGAACTGTGAACTGTAATTAGCAAATGCTCTTCCAGAAAACCAGGATGAGAAACTGGGTTAAAGAAACAGTATAATCTGTTGTGGGGCCTCTCAAGAGTAAATGAATTTTCTTTTTTATTATGCAGAACACTGATATATGGACTATGTTTTCAACTTTTGATTTACTATTTAAATTTGATCTTGTTTTTTTTCTGTTCTATTGAAAAAGCCTGCTTAAAAATAAAATGTGTTTTGAGTATATTTTTCATTATATTGTACTGCCAGCTGTTTCTTTGGTAAATGAGTGTTAGAATTGACTTCTTGCTATGTTTACTGCTAACTCATTAAATATTACACCTCACCTATTAGATACCTGGCAAACATGGTATTAGATAAGTGTAAATAGACAAGATTATTTTTCATTACCATGAAAATCTAAAGCCAGTCTGAATTTATTCTTTCATAGAAGCTGCTGTACTAGGTGATCCTTTATTTTCTGTTGGATTTCTTTATCCTATCACTTCCAGTTGTTGCTAAGTAGCGTGAAGTACATAGCCACCAATTCTTAATACATCAGAAAGAATCCAAAGTCTAAATTTCACAGGAAACATATATAATTAATTTTATTTCATCTTTTGCTACACTTCATACTTTTTTTTTAAAAAAGTTATGGTATGCTATTAAGTATGGTTTTGGAGATATTCTTTGTATACTGCTTATTATCTAGTGATATTAAATGATGTGGAACAAACAATTGTTGGAATATAATATACACATCTAAAAATTACTCTAGAAGGTTTCCTTGACTACAATATTTTTGCCCTTGGCTTATTGTTTGAGAAATGATGGAAAAACATATGGACATGTATCAGTATGTGCATGGGTAATTTCAAGTGTTGATTCACACTTGAAGTGTGAGTCAATCTATTATGCAAAAAAACCCTGACACTTTTGATGAGACCAGAAATGCCAGTGGGAGAATAGTGATATTTTTTAATCATTCTCCTTTTTTGGTAATTGTTCCTGTAATAAAGCATTGTAAGAGAACATGAAAAAATCATCTATGAAAGATAAACTTTTCAAGACAATCTTCGTGCATAAGATTAAGATCTATGATATGTGATTTTAAAACAGTTTCAAAAGTAATGTGAGAAAGCCAAAAGCTTGAGTACTTAAATGTCATTTAAATAGGATACCCCACCCCATATTCCCATATTAGTTCTTTAATTTAACTGAAAATGGTAGAACACCCTATTCTATACCCAAGTAAAGATAAGAAGCAAACTTCGGTTTTGATGGGAAGATAAAGTTGGGATGGGGGGGGGCAGGAATTATTGGATAAGGAATTTAAGCCTTACTTTTTCCTGAATATCTCTTTATGTTGGTGCTTCAATTATTAGATGCCAAGCTTCAGATACCACAACCGTGATTTCCAAAAGTCTCATCAAGCATTAGAAACTTAAAATACAGCAGTGTAAGACTACATACTTTATACTGTGTGGGGTTTGTGCTGTTTGTCTGTTTTCACTCCCATTCATGTAGTTTTAGTTTAATTTTTGAACCCTTTTGGTTAGAAACAATTTATTAGAACCCATAATAATTTCTAACTCCATGATTAGCAGGATAGAAAACCTGCCAAAATCATCACATTGAAGTGGAATTAAATAGAAGGTACTTAGTCCAATTCAGCCCATGTTTTTAATATAGATACATTAGCATGGAATCCGCACACTTACCTTCTCAGTAGGCTTCTATTTTCTCATTTAGAAGTCTAGTGAAATAATAAATCATCAAGATAATTACAGTCTGTATTTTGCTTTGAGTTCTGTGTAAGAAGCAATACAGTCCAGTACCACACTCAGAGATGCAGTGTCAAGAAAACATGTCTCTGAGTTGGATTTCTTTCATTGTTGAGTCTTAATTTTGTTTGGGGATTTTGTATTTTTTTGGTTTGGTTTTTTTTTTGGGTCTGCCACATTTGTCCCATCTACTGAAACATATCCTGGCTGGCTCTTTGAGGTGGAAAGGTGGAAGAGGATGTGCCTTATATGGTCATACTCAAAGTGGGGTTTGTGACTTTTGGGACAGATACTTTTTTTTTGAGAATTAAAGACACATCTACTTACAGCAACAGCATTTAGCCTTTGTGTTGAATTGCACAACTAATTGGGGAGATAAAATCATTTAGCTCAAAAAAAAAAAAAAAAANAGCTCAAAAAAAAAAAAAGGTGTAGACTCTGGAGAGTCTATTCGCAGGCATATGTTTCTTTCATAGAATTATAGAATGGTTTGGATTGGAAGAAACATTAAAGATCATGGACTTCCAGCCTCCCTGCCATCCGCATGGACATCTCCCACTAGACCAGGCTGCTCAAAGCCCCATGCCTGGCCTTGAACACCTCCATGTGTGGGACATCCACAGCTTCTCTGGGTAACATCTTCCAGTGACTCGCCACCCTCATAGTAAAGAATTCTTCCTAATCCTTAATCTAAATCTCCCTTCTTTCAGTTTAAAATCATTACCCCTCATCCTATCTCTACATTCCCTGATGAAGGGCTCCCTCCCCATCTTTTCTGGAGGCACCCTCTAGGTGCTGGAAGGCTGTTATAAGGTCTCCCCAGAGCCTTCTCTTCTCTGAACAACTTCTCTGACTGAACAACCTCAACTCTCTCAGCCTGTCTTCACAGGAGAGTTGTTCCAGCTCTCCGATATTCTTGGAGGCCCTCCTCTGGACTAGTTCTAGCATGTTTATGTCCTTCATATATTGGGAACCCCAGAGCTGAATGTAGTACTCCATGTGGGGTTTCATGAGAGCAGAGTAGAGGAGTGGAATCCCCTCCTTTGACCGGTTGGCTGCATTTTTTTTGATGCAGCCCAGGATGGTTGGCTTTCTGAGCTGTGAATGCACATTGCCAGCTCATGTTGAGCTTCTCATCCACCAGCATCCCCAAGTTCTTCTCTCAGGGCTGAGCCCAATCCATTCTCAATCCAGCCTGTATTTGTGCTTGAGATTGTCATGACCCAAACACAGGACCTTGCTCTTGGCCTTCTTGAACTTAATGAAGTTTGCACAGTCCCACCTTTCAAGCCTGTCCAGGTCCCTCTGGATGACATCCCTTCCCTCTGGTGTGTTGACCACACCACACTCGTTGATGTTATCAGCAAACTTGCTAAGGGTGCACTCAATCCCACTCTCCGTGCCACCAACAAACATCTTAAATGTTGTTGGGCCCAAGACCCCTTATGCTTACCACTGATCTCCACTTGGACATTGAGTTGTTGATCAGCATGACCATCCAGCCAATTCCTTATCCACCAAGTGGTCCACGCAAGAAATCTCCAATTTAGAGACAAGGACATCATATGGTAGATGATGTCAGTTGGTCTTCCATTCTCCCCCAATGCTATACACACATTATGTCTCTTTTCCTGACTGCACATCATTATAGGAGTACAACTACTTATGGACAGGATTCTTTTCTAAGAGCTAAGAGCATCTTTGCTCTTAGATCTTTTGGCAATTTTTTTTAATCATTATTTTTACAGTTACTCATAATTTTCAGTCATCTTTATTATTTTAATTGATATCACATTATTTTTTCACCCTATTTTCATCTAATTTCTCTTCCCAAACTTCATACTGGTTCACATAAACTGATTTTGAAGATTATAGTTTGGGTCTTACCAAGGACTAAGCAGGGGAAAAAAACACGCCGTCTGGATTTAATTAAAGGATAAAGGTCTTATGGTAGCCTTATATTGTGAACTGCATTTTCATGGCAAAGTTTTGGTAACAGAAGAGCTACAGGGGTGGGTTCTATAAGAAGCTGATAGAAGCTTCCCCTATGGCTGGTAAAGCCAATACCAGCCAGCTCCAAGATGGACCAGCTGCTGGCCAAAGCCAAACCCATCGGCAATGGTGGTAGCACCTCTGTGATATTTCTCTTAGCCCTATAGTTTTATTGTCAGTAAGTGTGGAAAAAATCTTTCCAATGTATATGGTAAGTCCCATTACAAATCTACTACAGACCATAAATTTTGCATACCAGCACAAGTTCTCCAGTAGTACTTTAAATAGATTTGAGTTCATAGTACCCAGAAATGGAAGCCGTTGCAAAACTGAGACTTAAATTTTATACTTTTCAAATTGACTATTGAATAAAAAAAAACATTAAAGTTATGTGGGAAGCTAAATTGTAATTACTTCATTATCTAAGCCATTTCTAATAATGGAAATTGGATTCCTAAATCATGTGGTTTCTGTTAAAAGTTTTGCCCAGAGTCCTTCAATAGCTGTAGGGATTTGGAGAAAGTTTGGATGGTGAGACATTTAACCGCCACTGCCTTTGAGATATTTTTGGTAGCACTCTGTACCTTTTACATGATCACTCTCTTGTATTCTGAGAAAAGGAGAATCAGTTTGATGCTGCTTTTGCCGAGGAGCAGAATGTGTAGTTTCATGACAACGGAGTTCTTGGCTCTTTTGCTGTACTGAAGAACAACCAGAGTGCAAGCCTAAACTTTCTTCAGTCCATCGGGATGTAAATACATAAACTTGATAGGTGGTATTTCCAATTGTGCATACAAGTTTTCTTTTCTTTTTTTCTACCGTGTATACAAAATTTCTTTTTTTCTTTTTTATAAATAATTTTATTGTTCTCATGCAACTACTGTAGGAATCTTGAGTGATGTTAGAATCCCACTTGTATATTTTGGTGACTTTTTCAGGGAACCATTTTATTTTGATTAGTAATAAGCAAATTTTATTTATTTTACACACAGAGTGGAGGGCTGCTTCCTTGCTACTTATGGTGTCTGTTTTCAGAATGATTAGGTCAAAATAGTTAACCACTACTTTAAGACTTCACTGGCATGACTTATTTTCTGACCTAATCAGATGAAACAGTAGTACAAATAAATAAATTTTATTGTTTATTTGATGAAGTGACTAAAGATATTTCTCTATTATTCCAAGGCAACTGTGGTATGACACTTCTTCCAGCTAATAGTGGCATAGAGGAAGAAAAATACACATCTGCAATTTTCTTCTGGAATTGTCTGGATTACCAACACGTCACACAGATGATAAGTGAAAAGGCTGGTGTTCAGTAATTATATTCAGCACTTCAAGGGTTTGCACAGATATGTTAATAATCCCATTAATCTTCTTCCTTTATATGTAAATCTGTAGCCCAGATGTTGCATCGTTTGCAAATCTTGCAATTAAAACATTTTATAACGTGCAGTTATGCACTGGGGCAGTAGACTGGAAAATGGGTAAAATTGCTTGGCTAGGACATTACCATGGCAACCCACTGACCTCTGTTCAATTAGTTACAACTGAAGATCCAGCTATTAATTATAATGGTCAGAAAAGGATATAATCTGAATCTCCTTTTACCTTTTTAATATGAACATTTCTTACTTGCCATAAATCTCTGACTTTAGGAGACAAAGCTCCAGACCTGAAGCATTAAAAGTGGTAGTGCTTAAATACTGATGGAAAGTGGAGGACAGTAAAGGAATCTCATTTATCAGCTATATTCAAGGTACTTCTTTAACTTTTTGTAGTCTAAGCACTCTGTCAGGCAAGCTTCAAAGTGAATATTCATTATTGCTCATTTTAGCTATTGAAATCTACATTATATGTGCCAGCAATTATCTCTCACTTTAGAAAGCTGCTGTTAATTAGGGACAAGCTAATCACCATGGGACTTGTGGAAACAGGTAGATGCCTCCCTTTGTCAGTTTTACATTTTGCTGTAGCCAAGTTGTTATTTTCTTAGCATGTTATCAAAGAAAAGTTATCTGTTAATTATAGAAGACACTCCACTTTCTGATACTGGAGCAGTCCCACCATAGTCATAGCAATGCTCTGGTTGGACTGTAAATATCTTGCTGTAGGGTTATTTTTTGGGAGGCTGCACAAGGTACACTGCCTTACCACATCCCTTTAGGTTCATTCCAAATAAATGCAAAACTTGAGCCTGTGATGTATTGAAATACTTAGGATTTTAGTATCTTTAGTGTCCTTTTTCTTTTTGTTTTGTTTTGTTTAAATTTTCTGGTTAGCTCCATATGATGTTAATCAGTGAGCTGCAGAAAACCAGGTACTCAGCACAATGACTTCTTCTCCCTTCCTCCTTGAAATGCAGTATATTCAATATTCACATAATCACTGCTAACACATATTTATAGTCTGCAGTTTATTCTTAAAATGGGAATGGGTGGTTTTGGTGGTAGTGGTTGGTGGCATTTGGGGGGTTGTATTTATAGTGGGGTTTTTTTCTGTTTTGTTTCCTTTTTTTTTTTTTTAATACTTTGCCCCACTAATTAGTCTCAAAATCACCTGACTGGGCAAAAATTTAGCTTTACACAAGGGTCTGTCTAAATATGTGATTACTCTGGAACTGACTTCCAGCAGTTCTGGATTAGACCCATATAGATTAAAGTGTGCATTTAAATATGTATCTCTTATGTAATAACCACCAAGGAATCTCACCCCAGAAGGTGTTTGTGCATTTTTTATGATAGGCATACCCTGCACAGATGGCAAGTTTATAAATTGTATCCTGGTTTTTGCAGCCTTGTGCAGGACTCTGATACCAAACAAGAAGCACAGAGCAGTGTGATACCAAATATCCACTGAAATTATTTTGAGGTGTTCCCTATGCAAGATGTAAATTTGCACCACTTGGGCCAAAAAAATGCCGGTGAAATCTTAGCAATCATAATTACATTGTGCCAAGTGATGGACGATTACAGCAAGCTCAGAACTCCTTTTAGCATATTGATTACATAGCTGTAACCATGTGTTGTGATTCTTTCCCTCTGCTTCCAAGGCTCTTTCCTGCAAGCCTGCAAGGAATTTACCTGTGTAAGTAATGTCATTTCCTGGGTCTACTTTTCAGTTATTTAAGGAAGCATATCAAACTGGTAGCTTGAAGACACAGCATGACACTTTGTTTATCATAGGAGTTCCCCCATGTAAGTAATAGCCTACACTTATTGTACACTAGATGGTTCAAAATAGTGAATTCAGCATAATCCTTTTCTATACAGTCTTCAGATTATTTGTGGTCCAGGATTTGAACACAGAAACTCCAACTTTCCATTAATTGTACTTACACCTACCCGTACCCACCTGCCAAGGGCATTTTGCAATATGTTTTGTTGGGGATAGAGTGGACTTGGTTTGGGTTTTTTAATTTGTAAACAACATTTAATTCTCTCTTCTCCATCAAAAGGTAATGTGTACCCTGTATCATTCAGTGTATCAGAGCAAAACCTCTCTGAGCTTTTCGGAATTACTTTAATAACATGCTCTTTTTTATTTTATTTTTTTAAATGGAAGTAAACAGTAATCAAAGAAATAGCAAATTCAGGGAAGAATTTGCAGTAACACTGAGGGAAAGACACATACCTATTCCAAAATGTAA
>VZTM01018180.1:13339-27110 GCA_013400555.1 Jacana jacana
CAGAGCATCAAAATAAGCTACATTTGGGATCCAGGAGCAAAATAATGGCTAGACCTTATAGCCTTCTCACATAATCTGCTTCTTATTTATTTCCTTTGGCATATGAGTATCACTTGATTAACTGTTTCAAATATTGTGTTTATAAGGAAGCAGATTGTTGTACCTCTGAAGCTTCGTATTCTTCATACTTTCACTATAAGTGTGTTGTCAGAGTCTGGAAGGTAGATCTCAGAGGCAATGCCTGTTATAAAAAATAGATGGAGAAAATTTTGTCATCTGGTCCTGCAGATAAAAGGCATAACACAGCTTTTTCCATATTGTTAATTTCCTCCCTTTCCTCTCTTGCCTCCTTCCTTCCAAAATGGAGTGGTTTAATCTCTGCTGCCTGCTGAGAGTGGGTCTGTGGTAGACCCCAAATTGTCCCTGAGCATTTTCTGGATGTTACTAGTTAGTACAGGCCAAATGTGTGACAAGAGAGTGCCAACAATACGTACCATCACATCCTAGTGCTGGCCTGTTTGGTTTGTTGTCATGGGTGTACCTAAACAGTTTTATGATATATATCCATATGGAAGACTGCAGTGGACACAGCCTCAGCTCTAGCCCTAGATGGAGTGTCAGGGCACTAGAAAAGCTGTGTGGCAATCCCAATGCAGCCAAAATGGATGTATTCTGAATATCCAGAAGGTTTATTATTTCAAGATCAGGATTGCACTTCTATTTTCACAGGACTTCTGATTTTAAGTTGGCTTATGTTCTATTAGCCGAGGAGGCATAGCTCTCTTGCATCTGCCTGGAGAATACCATCTGCTGCATTCTTTTCATTAGCAGATCTAGGAACAATAGCCACATGTAGTTTTTACACAGAGCAAAATCCTCACCCCAAAAACCTCTTTTTGGAGTGCCTGATTAATTTGGTGCCAGCACAGGTGAATGAGCCTCTGAGGCTCAGTTTCACCAATCAGTAGAAATATTCCATAAAGTAATAATGTGGGATTTTTTTCCTTTAACTTATATAGTAAAAAATATATAGTAAAAATGCTTGCCTGCAATGTGACTGCATGTATATGCATATGCATGCACATGTGCCTACAAACATATGTGCATATAAATGTAAGATATGTATACTGTAGAAAGTATATATTTTCCAAGTCCAGACTTTACCATTTGCAGAGAATTTATTTGATGAGAAGGATGGTGAAATCACTTTGTCCTGAAGACAGTTTTGGAATAAACAGAATTCCTTGTGGCATATGGTGGGTGGGCTTTGTAATATCTACAAGAATGATATAGATTGTCCCATGACTGCCCATATTACATTATTAATTTTTGTGCAAAGAGATATTTAGTGTTGACCCATTTCTCAGAAATACGCCAGAATTATTTTTACTTTCTCTGTCAAAGCAAGAATACAAGCTTCCATTTTTACTAGCCCTTGATCTATCCATAAGGAGATGAGGGGATCATCCTGCAAGCCTATCCTACATTGCAATGATAGGGTGGGCTCTGCAAGTCTGCAGCTTGGGGTAGTTTCTATCCATAGTTGAGTAGCACACTGAACATATGCAAACAGAATCCGACATAGGTAGAGAGGAGGGAAAAGAAATTATTAAATTATACAGTATATAATGCTATGTCACATGGCTGCTGTCAATGGTTTTGATATTTTTTTGTCTAACTTATACAAATTGAACTCACATTCTAAAACTTATGACAAAGCTAAAATCTGTTGAAAGAAGTCCAACTTTGTTAGGAAAGGTTGACACACTGTGACCCAAATGTCTGACCTGATATTGCTCTTATTGCTAGTAGTCACCCTACAGGCATTATCAAAGCAATTTAAACTGCTGTAGATTTAATTCACAGTGACATAATTAGAACATTAGTAAACTTGGCTATCTAGTCATTGCGAGTCATCATTTGTGTACATGATGAAGTTGTAGCGGTACGAAGGCTCTGACACATTAAGGAGCGACAAACTACAAGTTAATTTTTTAGGACATTACACCATACAAAAAATCCTTCTCTTTTCATTTTTCTTAAACATCTGCTGCAGACATCTCTACAGTATGAGACCATGTTTGCCAAAGCTTTGACATTGAAGCATTGCAAAGTGAACCAAAAAGACAACACGGAGAAGAGAGTTGTGTTTGGCATACAAAATAGCCCCCTTGCTAGATCAAACTGCCACATAGCTTTCCCTGAACATCAGTAGACATAGCTTAGTCCCATCAATAGTTTACTGACCTGTGCTGTGATAACATTTCCATCTCTGGAGTGCACAGTATGTGACATTTTGCAAGTACATTTAATGGGGAATGGGGGAAGGGGAGATGACGCTTATCCTGCTTGTCGGTGCATACTGGACAGGGCCAGGGATATCGATTGGGCAGAAAACCCTCCTCTGCTGACTGATTGCCACTCCTTGCATGTGTGTGGTCTTTGAACTTGGTCGTATCTGAATAAATAAAACAGTTTCCAGTGAGATCAGTCAGGTCTCAGCAACACAAACAGCAGCCAAATTGAACAAAAAAGTATAAATAATAGAAGAAGCCCTTGACATTATCTCAGTGCACTAGACAGTCACAGACAGGCTTAACTCCGTTGCAGGTTATTTGACTAAGAATGTAAATGACAGCGTGAGACAATAACAATTTTAAGATCTTGTCACACAGTTACTTCCAGAACAACTGCCCTTCTTGTTAGACTCAGGTCAGCACTAAGAATGAAAGGGCAGAATACCAATTAACTTGCCTTCCCGACACAAAACTGCTCAGTTCAGGGGTATTAACGTAGCTCAATATTTTATTAATGTAGGATGGCTTTGATCTGCATTTACTGTATGAACCAATACCATTTTTTAAAGATTATTTTATTAATTATTCATATAATTGGAAATGAACCATGAGTTTAAATTAAAGATTTTTGAACTTTGTATTTGTTTTTGCCACGTCATATTTTTGGCAAAAAAGATGAACCAAAATAATACAAACCATCAGCCATTAAAGTCAGTCTGCTCCTTTTTTTCTTTTGTTTTGGTGTCAGAAAAATTATAATAATATTGTAGAGTAACATTTTCTGATAATAACTTTCCTAATTAATACTAATTAAACTTGCTAACTAAAAAGTTAGCAAGGAGACTTAAGAGCCAGGGATGTGCAAAAACACAGCTTGGTTATATGAAAGCAAAGAATTTGAATTTTCTCTTCCCCTCAGCAGAAAGTTTTCCAGAGGCTCCTAAAGCAACTTGGTACATAATATCGAAAACTGTTTTTCTGAGGTTTTCCTTACTCTCTGCTTTTTCCTGTCTATTCTTCTCTCATATGGGTATCCAAGGCCTACTGAAGGACCCTGCCTTAGACTATGAAATCAGTAGCTTACTTGCATTCTTAAGTTATTAACATTCTTGGGCTGATTCATGATTTGGGGGAATAATTTTTTTTTTTGTGGTTATTTGCAAACTTTTTCCGGAATGAGAAATGCACTAACTACAGTTGCTCCATGTTTTACATTTAAATAGTGGTGACAGAAAATATTTTTTTCTGCTTCTTTTCCATGCAACTCCCATTTTGCTGCAAACCCACAGCTTTCCCAGTATTAAAGTGGTATGCAGCTCCTTTCTGCCTTCTTTGGCAGAAAGGCGTAGCTGAACACTCTCTATATAGGTGAATACCACTTCCTAATAAGCATTATCCAGTACTCTGTTCAGCATGGCACTCTTAGAATCTTAATTTACTGTCAAATACTATTTTTTCTTTATGGATTTTGCTGTTCTTGTGGATATGCCAACAGCCAAGATGCAGCTGAAACTTATGGCCCTAGGATGCCCTGCTATATCTTCTCAGGCACAGTTATTCAGCTATGGTACAAGGCCTCAAGTATAAAACTTTTTAAAGGAAGTTGCTCTTTATTCATTTTGTCTGGTTTTATCATGTCTTCTACCTTCTCCCAGAAGACACAAATGCCAGGGGCATTCCCTGCCTTGCACATAAGGTACCTGGTACCTGATATCTTTCCCTGGTACCTTTCCCTTGGTACCAGAGAAAGTTCTGGGGCAAATTATCTTGGGTGAGACCACATGGCATGTGTATGGCATTGAGGGGATCAGGCCCAGCCAGCACAGGTTCATGAAAGGCAGGTATGCTTGTCTAACCTAATCTTCTATGACTGTGTGACCAGACTGGTAGATGAGAGAAAGGCTGTTGATGTAGTCTACCTAGACTGATGGAACTGGGACTGTTTAGTCTGAAGGAGAGGAGACTCAGGGAAGACCTCATTGCACTCTACAACTTCCTGAAGGGAGGTTGTGAAGAGGAGGGGGTTGGCCTCCTCTCTCAGATAACTAATAACAGGACTTGAGGGAATGGCCACAAGTCGCGCCAGGGGAGATTTACATTAGATGTCAGGAAAAAAATTTTCTCCCAAAGAGTGGTCAGGCACTGGAATGACCTGCCCAGGGAGGTGGTGGAGTCATTGTCCCTGGCGGTGTTCAAGAAGTGTCTGGACAAGGTGCTATGAGATACGATTTAGTGGCTTAATGGGTAGTATTGCTGACGGGAGGACGGTTGGACTAGATGATCCTGTAGGTCCTTTCCAACCTTGTGTTTCTATGATTTTATGATAAGCAATTTTGTAATATCTTGCAGGGAGAAATGTGTAGGCAAACTCTCCACTTGGTTCTTTATAGCCACATATTCTGAGAAGCTTGTCCATGTTTTGCCATGGCAGACCTCTTTTTAGACATCATCTCAGCTAAAAGCTGTTTGTTGGCCCTCCAAAAAGGTGAGTTAAATGTGTGACCTCTTTTGGACCTTAAACTATTTTGAAAAGAGCAGTAAAGCTTTTGGAGAAGGGCTTTAAATAGTGTCTCAGAAATTACTCTTTCACAAACAAGATGTGTCCAGATAAATATTTGAACCAAGATACCAAGGCTGAAATGTCTGAGCTGGAACCATCAGTCCAAAGACTCCCCCCTCAAAAGAGGCAGCTCCATATCATGTGAAGAATGTGAAGAATTTCGTTGCTCTAGTCTGTCTCTCATTTGAATGAGCCGTACCCAATACTAAAATATTGCTACAAAGAAATGAATTTCTATTGCTCTCTACTTAGGAAACTCTTGAACTACTGAAGACATTTTACCTAATATTTAAGGCTTCAGGATTGTGTTAGAATGTGAAATGAAGTTCCACTCCATTTAACAGAAGCATCCATGTTTAATTAAATTCACAGATAGCTAGAAACATGCAAATATTAACTATCCACAACACTCAAAGTATTAGAGAATTAAGACTGGGTTTAATCCTATTGGAACCTCCTGCAGTTTTCTTTCTCTTCAATGCATGCAGAGAAATGTATACAAAGTAATGGTGTCTTTTTGTTTGTTTATTCTCTAAAAAGTATCTTTGTACATCCAGTGACAGATCATATTTTACCAAAGCTGATTTTTGTAACATCATACACTTATGTAGATAAAGTTGCTTTGTGAGAGTTTATATAATCCAAACAGGCAAGAATGAACACATAATATTTTGTCTCAGCAGTGAAAAGCAATGTGTTCTTTGCCCTTCTAATGGAATTGGTTACTGTTATATAGCTTGCAGCTTTCCTCTTTTTATTTTATTTTCTGATCAAACTGTGACATTTATTAACAAAGAATTTGGCTTCATCTCTCTGCAGCTTGCTTTCTAGGGATCTTGCTCTATTCTTTACACTCTGTTTTCAAGAAGATATGAAATATGTGTACACTCCCTGGCAATGCAGTGTTCAATTGCAAAAGCTATCTTAATAACCAGGTGATGGATTAGTTCCATGAAAGAACCAAATCAGATAAAATGACAAGAACTCATGCAAATTTGTTAAAAATAAAGGGGTTTTCTGAAATAATAATAAAAAATCTTTATCTGAAAATATAATGTGCCCTTAGGACATGATATTGGATATTGCTACATGAATTAAATTTCAGAATGACAGGATAATTAACATAATAACTCCTTCCTCATAAACAGCCTCAAAAGTATGAGGAGGTGTTCAGAAGAGAAATGGATTTCCATCAGCTTTAGTCCTGTAGGGCAAAACCAAGGGTAATATATTTAGGAAGAAATTATTTTCTTTGCTGCCACAAAAAAATATAATGCACTAATTTGAAGTTCTTTATTATTTCTAATGAGAACTACACCTGTCGGCACAGTTGGATAGCATTATAAAAAAAAAATAAATAAAAATTGTAACTTGTTTTAGTGTTCTGGCTTAGTCGTGTTTAATTATAATATGTCCTACAGCCAGAGTCATCATTGAGGACCCCATACTGCCACACTTTGTGCTCTAAAATATATACATCAAAACTTGTTCTGTGGCTACCTGGCTCAACCAAGCACCCGCCACCTTTGGGGCAGGGGAAGGCAATTAATTTGCTGAAAAGGAAATAGTTTCTGATTTGGAAAAGTGAGTGAGGAAAGTGTGGCTTCAGCTCTGACTGAATTTGTTGAGTCAATAGACTCCATTTTATGGAGTCAATCGATGAAACAAGATAGGATAAGACATGCAGCACACTTAATTTCACTCTCCCTTAGATGAAGCCTCTCAGGGTTTTTTCTTTATTTGCTTGCTCAAATTATAGTCTCAAAACCAATCAAAATACAATTTCTCCACATCCAAAAAGTGAGGACAACAGAAAAGGTATAAATTTAGATGTGTTTACCTCACTCGTCTTTGGAATAAAATCTCAAGTGCTGTACTGATAGTAGTAATGTGTATTCCCAAATTCAAGTAGAAGTAAGAAGACTTCAGTTGTGGGTGTGCATTCTATTTGAGGGCGGCGGGGTGGGTTGGCTTTTGGTTGGTTTTTTTTTTTCAGATTTCCTTCATTACTTTTAAATGCTTTCCCAATATAAACTTCTGAGTAAATGCAAAACCAGCTAGGTGGAAATCTGTAATCCTACATGGGTGTCTGCAATTCTCACTGCTCAGCCTCGTCTGCCTGCCTGCCTGCAAACTCTGGTTTTATGGGCTCCACCACTTGCAATTGCACAGATGCAGTATGAGCAATGGACACCTGCGGTAGCATAGGTATGACTGATTCTTCCTAGCAGGGAAGGCAGGGCCTGCTGGATAGGACATTGCAGCACACTATTATCAGCTGCCAATACAATGGAGTCCAACAGAAGTTGGCAACCCAGATATGAGCAAAAAAGAAATTTCTCTCGGCCTTGATGAGAAGAAAGAGGAATTTCAAATTCCAGCTAGAGCTTGTGGGGTGGCTGACTGCCTAGAAAATTAACTAAATCAGTGCATATGTCATGTGCTTTTGCCTGGCCTTCTCACTGGATTCCCCTCTAAGCTCTCACGGGTCCAGAATAGATGTGACAGATGGTTGAGACTGCAGTACCCAACTCACTTCAGGGAAAGCTTCCTTGCCAAAGGCCAGTAGGCTCAGTTCTCCAGGTAGCTACTGCCTGTCTTTGGGAACATGTAAGGAATTTGTAAATTAGGAAATTGGATATAATACCTGCAGCAGGCTAGCAATTTTTTTCAGTTTTTTATTTTAATTTACAGATTGTGGCAATAAATATCAAACAAAATATTGACATTCATAAAAGACATTAATTCTTCTCTCTTAAGAAGTTGTTTGTTCAAGNGTAACTTGTTTTAGTGTTCTGGCTTAGTCGTGTTTAATTATAATATGTCCTACAGCCAGAGTCATCATTGAGGACCCCATACTGCCACACTTTGTGCTCTAAAATATATACATCAAAACTTGTTCTGTGGCTACCTGGCTCAACCAAGCACCCGCCACCTTTGGGGCAGGGGAAGGCAATTAATTTGCTGAAAAGGAAATAGTTTCTGATTTGGAAAAGTGAGTGAGGAAAGTGTGGCTTCAGCTCTGACTGAATTTGTTGAGTCAATAGACTCCATTTTATGGAGTCAATCGATGAAACAAGATAGGATAAGACATGCAGCACACTTAATTTCACTCTCCCTTAGATGAAGCCTCTCAGGGTTTTTTCTTTATTTGCTTGCTCAAATTATAGTCTCAAAACCAATCAAAATACAATTTCTCCACATCCAAAAAGTGAGGACAACAGAAAAGGTATAAATTTAGATGTGTTTACCTCACTCGTCTTTGGAATAAAATCTCAAGTGCTGTACTGATAGTAGTAATGTGTATTCCCAAATTCAAGTAGAAGTAAGAAGACTTCAGTTGTGGGTGTGCATTCTATTTGAGGGCGGCGGGGTGGGTTGGCTTTTGGTTGTTGTTTTTTTTTCAGATTTCCTTCATTACTTTTAAATGCTTTCCCAATATAAACTTCTGAGTAAATGCAAAACCAGCTAGGTGGAAATCTGTAATCCTACATGGGTGTCTGCAATTCTCACTGCTCAGCCTCGTCTGCCTGCCTGCCTGCAAACTCTGGTTTTATGGGCTCCACCACTTGCAATTGCACAGATGCAGTATGAGCAATGGACACCTGCGGTAGCATAGGTATGACTGATTCTTCCTAGCAGGGAAGGCAGGGCCTGCTGGATAGGACATTGCAGCACACTATTATCAGCTGCCAATACAATGGAGTCCAACAGAAGTTGGCAACCCAGATATGAGCAAAAAAGAAATTTCTCTCGGCCTTGATGAGAAGAAAGAGGAATTTCAAATTCCAGCTAGAGCTTGTGGGGTGGCTGACTGCCTAGAAAATTAACTAAATCAGTGCATATGTCATGTGCTTTTGCCTGGCCTTCTCACTGGATTCCCCTCTAAGCTCTCACGGGTCCAGAATAGATGTGACAGATGGTTGAGACTGCAGTACCCAACTCACTTCAGGGAAAGCTTCCTTGCCAAAGGCCAGTAGGCTCAGTTCTCCAGGTAGCTACTGCCTGTCTTTGGGAACATGTAAGGAATTTGTAAATTAGGAAATTGGATATAATACCTGCAGCAGGCTAGCAATTTTTTTCAGTTTTTTATTTTAATTTACAGATTGTGGCAATAAATATCAAACAAAATATTGACATTCATAAAAGACATTAATTCTTCTCTCTTAAGAAGTTGTTTGTTCAAGAAAGCTCAAATTGGATGCAGCAGCATCTGTTTATCAGTTCTGCTTTCATCTAATTTTACAGCTGGATTGTCTGAGCCACAAGAAGGTCAAATGATTTGCCCTGACTCTGCCTATGAATTTATGGCATATGTTTGACAATCAGAGCCCATATGCTTGCCAGAAGTGTACATTTTAAATGTATGGCTTCAAATAATGCCTTTTTTACTAGGAAAAAGTATTGCTACTATAGCGATATTTTTTGTTGTGCTATATTAACAAGAATAAACAGATAACACTACTTTGTCACTAGATTTTGCTGATAGTAATTATTTTACTCATTTTTCTTTCTCCTATAATTTGCAGAAAAAAAGTCTGTATTACAATCTGTGGCAAATGGCAAATGTTACTGTAGAGCATAAAAGTCAAATTACTTCAAATTTAACTGTTGTATTTTGAGTCCAAAGCCAATATCTTTCAATATGGAGAAAGCAGCCATGAACTCTTTCATATTTTGTAGCCTTGCTTTGGGGAACCTTTTTACACACAATAAAATAGACATAGTGGCAGAATGTTTCTTTGATACTTTCTTTTTCTCTCTCTTCTTTTCTCCCCTCACCCTCTAATGGGGAAGAAGACGAGGACGATGTAGAAAAGGGTTTCAAGCTATCAAATTTAGTTTGAGAGTTGGTTCATCCACAGTGGTTTCACATTTTAGGGTTGCATAAAACTTATTACCTGAGCATGGGGAGAGCCTCAGGGTCACTGTAGTGGTTGGGCAACATGTGGTCTGTGGAACTGGTGGTCACATCTTTAGCTGGCAAGCTGAGGAGAAGCAATGTGCGGACTCTCTCCAGCAGCCACTCACAGGATTACCTTGTCCACAGTAGATGATCAGGTGCCAACTGGGAATATCTTAAACCTAAAATCCTATCATCCTGACCAAATGGGTCTTGGATTAGGCTAGTTGACTTGTTCTGAACAGCAGAGCTGTTCTGTGTTCTGCTGTGATGGTTAGTACTGGTGCTAAGTTTTGCCCTTCCATAGATATCATTGGCTTATAGTTTTATACTTTATACTCTCATATGTACATTTAGGAATATATATATAATCTTTCAAATTAATAGGGAACTATGTCATAGGTTGCCTCTTTTTTTTTAATTTATTTTTCAAAAATGTTTCTCAAATCAATTGAACAGGGTTTCATCTTCAAAACAGCTTGTTTCATAGCAAATACAATATGACAAGTTCACCAGTGTTCAGTAGATGTCAGTTCTAGCCATGGTCCCCATTTCTTGCTGACCTTAAGTGTGGTGGCTTTGGAAGGGTATTTTGAAATGCTCTTCAGTGTGTTTAGAACAACTGAGAAGTAGTTCACTGTGTCCAAACTCAGGTAGACTAAGAGAGCCAGTGGTATGTACTGAATAAAAAACAAACAAACAAAAACCCCAAGTCCCCCCATTGTATATTATTACCCACAGGAACATCACCAGTCCCCCAAAGGATTCTTTCAAAGAAAGTTGAAGTTGCTCAGAGCAAATTTTTAAAAGCTCTACAGGAAGACTATTTTAAGGTAATCTTACAAAAAAAAAAAATTCTGTTTGAAGGTGATTTGGGGTCACTTAGCAAGGTTGGAGCTATTTTCAAATATTTGCTTTTTAACCTGCTTAACATGAATGTGTGGAGCAAGTCATTGCTTTGATATCAGACCAGAAGAATTGCTCCATAACACCTGCTGATGTCTCACCATTGCCCTCAGCTATCTCTATGTGTTTAAAATACAGTATTGTTCAAACTTTATTTTTTAGTAAGATCTACCCTGTAATTTAAAAAATAGTTATACCACACAACAGATCTAGTAATTTTTATATACATCCTCATGGACTCTTGAAATTATACACAAGACTGATACTGAAAGTTTCAAGCAGTTTAGAAAATATTTTCACTAATGTGTTATATGCTTATTTAGAGGCTACATTACAAAAGGAAAGGCTGTGTTACTATTTTTAAATTACAATTATAAGTACTATAAACTTAAGTATATTAAGCAAATTAAATGGTTTGGATTTTGAGATGAGGGAAGAGCTTATCATAAGAGCTGCAGTTCTTTAATTCCAAGAGCTAGAGCAAATGAAATATAGTCTCCATTTAATTAGAAATTACAAGATGAATAAATTGAGAAGAATAGAAGGATTTCCTTTGCACTTATCCACTTCTAGTAAATACAGGTTTTGACATCAATAACACTGTCTTAAATAGTTAATGTTACATGAAACTTCCATCTTATTTATGTGGGCTGTTCCCACTTTGTTGAGGAGCCCTTGAAATGTCAGCTAGAACAAGGAACCATGCTGGATTCAACCAAGATGGAAATGGAAAATTCATTTTAATACTCGTGAGAAAATCCATTACATTGTTTTTTCCCATATGGCCCCTTGAGCTTTCCTTCAAACTTTTCTTTGGCAAATTCATCAAATATTTTCTCTGAAAGACCCAAGTGCTCGTCTCAGATCAGAGATCTCCCACCTTGCTAATCATGGCAAACCTTGCCTTTCATTTTGCTGCTTTGTAATGGGCTACATTTGAGCAATATAAAGGAGTTCTGTAGGAAAGCTAAGATTTCTGATGTTGGAAATTATATTTTCCTCTGGAAAGGTAATTTCTAGTTTGCTTCCTCAGATATACCCAGTGGATTTAGACTGTGTCTGAGAACTGTCCAAACCTGCCAATATCTCTCTAGTACCACTGTACAAATATCCACTATAACAGTGCTATTGGCATCTATGGGTGTACGTACTATAAAACAGCCTTTAATACACTTAATCCATGAAATGATATGCCTGCATAAATACATAGATGAGACAGAGAAATCTTAGCTTTTACTTCTTTCCTCCTTATGCATTGTTTGATTGTTTGGGTTTTTATTCTTTCTTTTGCCTTATCAACCTCCTCCTCACTTGTCCTTTACCAAATCCCTTCAGTAACACACCTTCTTCCTTCTGTTAGACCATCTACCATTTCCTTTCAAGGATGGGATAACCAATACATGTTTAACTAAATGCTAAGCAGTTGCTGTCAGAGGACAACCCTTTCTCTTAAAGACACTGCAACAATGAAGGCCAGAAACATCTACTGTTGGATGATATCCCAGTCATGAAGAGTGTTTCTAGCACATGCAGGGTTGCACAGGTGGCAGAGATTTTTTTTTTAACAATCCACAGATTAGCAGAGACCATCTGATTTGAGAGGATAATGTGATGAACATGTGCCTTCAAGATGATTTTATTGCAGAAGGGATGAACAGTTTATTTTTATTCATGATTATGAGGCGCTAAGAAATAGTCCCATAGTAAACTCTTTACCTCTTAACAAGTAGCATGGGAAGGGATATCCTGAATACATGCATCAGAAGGATGTCTGGCCTGCCACAGAAATCCACTGCAGAAGTACTCATTTCAAGTTAAGAGAAATTAGTTACAAAATACACTCCCAAAAAATATTAGTGATGATATACTGATGATGTCCCCTTTCAGCCAAATACTTAGAGGCACTGCTTTTGCATCACAGCTATTTGAATTTCACTGGTACCACCATCCAACTTCTTCAGATAAACTGTAATGATGTGCCTGTTTTCCCAAGGAAAAGGTAAAAAAACATGTACCAGGGCTCTTTAATGAGTTTTTTTAACTTATTTTCAGAACTCTCTAATACTTCTGCCTTGTCAGTCTCTGAAAATGAGTGGTAATTAGCCTTCTGGGTTGGCAGGAAATTGCCATATTGATCATCTCTGGGAACCTTGTATATAGAAAGGAAGAGAAATCCATACAAATAAATGTTTATGTGTATTGTTGGGGTTTTAGACAGTTTATTTTCTTTTTTTAGCTTGAAGAATTATTAATATTGGGGCAAACACAGATGAACAAAATGTATTGCTACTGATTTAGACATTTAGAAATCGCTTTTAGTACCGTTAGTGCAAATCCGATAAAATCTCCTCAAAGGAGCTAAGACTGCTTTTAAGTAAGACCAGTTAAGGCTTGGTTGTAAAGGAAATATCGCTCTTTAAAAATGTAAAACAAATCCTCCTAACAGGACTTTTCAAGTTAAGCTATCTCTAAATAAAAGAGGATGAGATATTTAAAGAGTTTCTGAGTTTGCACTAAATGCATAATTCAGGACTGAATGTTGAAAAGGGAGTAAAAATGTAAAAGGTTTCAGCAATATATCTCTGCTATTCTATATGGTTTGTCTGGAAGGTATAATCAGCGCAGAGAAGCTGAAATGCAACCGGGGAAGTAGTTTGGATTATACTGATTTTAAGGTATTAAAAAATTGCCAACTCTTCAGAAATGCTTCCAGTATGTAACAGCTCCTATTTCAGGATTTGCTACCTCGTGATGTGGAAGAAAGATTATAGTAGCACGGGCTAAAGCAGCTGATGCTTTGCAGTGGCCATTCCTGGTGTTATTGCACAATTCTGTGAGCCTGACTTTGTGATGAGTTTTAAAAATCAAATAACCCTGGAAGATATCCTGGATGTCTTCCAGGCTTATATTACATATATATCCATATTGGTGTCTGAAATGCAAACATTTATTGAGGAATACCTTGTAAAAACCTCTTGGAGTCTTGCTATATGATTAATGGCGGGATTTATCTAGGTGTCTGAGACCAGAGCGGGCCCCATGTTTCAGACTGTGAGGACATGAATGATGTACGTTTTTAGTAGCTGTCACTTGAAAGGAGTACTC
>VZTM01018183.1:0-21692 GCA_013400555.1 Jacana jacana
ATTTGTTGACAATTGACCTCCTACTTGTTTCACTGAATTTTCCTAGTTCAAATAGAGACTTCTCAATGCCTTTCCTGACAATGCCCAATATTTTGATAGCATTTTTGGCTGCAGCTACTCATTATACTCATGAGTTCAGGAAAATATAAGCAGGAATGTCAGGATGTATTTCCTGCATTGTAACTGCCAGTTCCAAGTTCAGTGTCATGTAGAGATGCTTAGATAATTTTTCCTTAAATATATCCCCTTGAATTTACCCACACTGAAGCTTATCTGCCATGTTTACATGCAGTTCTGTAATGTCTTTCTGGATCTCTTCTCTATGGCACAGTGTTTGACAATCTGACAGGCTTAGTACCATCTACAAACCTAGAGATTTCCCCATCCATTTCCTTCACCTTGTCATCGACTGAAGATGACAACATAATGAATAAAACCAGTCCCAGCCTTGAGTACTGAAAGATCCTACTGCTGATTATTTCATTCTGAAAAGCCACCATTAAACATACCATCATTACCTTTAACCACTTTTCCTCTAAATCCATGGCAACTTAATTTCTTTAATATTCTGATCTGGAAACTCAGCAAAGCTTCTTGAACATCCACCAAATCACCTATACATGCACCCACTGACAATCTTCTAGGACACCAACAGGTTGATGAGGCAGGATTTCTATTCACAGAAGATGCCCTGTCTCTTTCCTGACAAATTACCCCATACTTCCCTAATGCTTAATGATGTTATTCCTTCTTACAGAATGATCATTTTACCATTAATTGGCTTGATGGTTCCCCAAATCACTTCTGGAGCACCCTTTTCAGGTGGAAATTCTGATGGTAAATTGCTCATACCTTGCCACAGTGGCTATTTGCAATAAAATACTTATCTCCCATTCATAATAAAAAATAAAATTAAAAAATAATCAAATCATAGACCCCATGGTAAACAAAAATAATTTTACATTTTATCCTGCCTTTTTAAAGACTGAAGTAAACATCAAATGCAACTACAAGCTTGTAATTTAAAAAATAAATTAATTTTAAAAAACCCAACCAACCAACATCAAAATCAGCACAGAAAAGTCTTCTTAGTAGGTATGTCATACCACGCTGAGAGGGCTGAACTGGCTTTAAGTTATTTAGTTACTGTACAACTAATGGACCTTTTTGCCTTTGCCAGAGGATTAATTCACACAATTAACTGTGATTGGTATAAATGCTCTCAGTAAGCACTTGCGTTCCCAATTCCACTCTGATTATATCTAAAATTATTTGATACAGTACATAATCCTAATTGATAGTGTAACATACATATAGCCAAGACTACTAATTGGACCCAGTATACACAAGCGTGTTTTCTTTCACTTTGTCTTTATTTACCTTCTGTGAAAGCTAAAGTTTCCTTACTTTTTACTTTGCTTGGTACTTGACTTGAGGTTTTTTAAATGATTATGTGCCACTCAAGTACAATAGCTGAAGTGCATTATTATTAAATTATATAATACTGAGTGTAATATTACTAAAAAAGGCTGATTTTCATGGAACCCAAAGGTTTTCTTGCTAATACTCATGTAGACTTATTGTACCACCTGAAAATCTTGTTTTTTGAATCAAAAATTAGTTTTCTCGCTTCAAGGACACAAACCAATATAATAGAAAGTAATAGAAAGGCAAAACCAATCCTTTTCTAAACTGGTAAAATACACTGCCACCTCCAGGGGTTTATTTAAGCTTTGCTGTGATCTATTCTCTCATTTAGAGGTGTTACTTCTCAAATCAATCAAGCTAGACTCCTTCAGAGGAAAATTTTGTTTTTAAAGAATTGGATACATTTAATTGTGATCGATAGAGTAAGTACAGCAAGCCAAGAATCAGCAGGGCCAGCTGGGTACAACTTACAGCAGTAGCGAATGAGTCTGCAAAAGTCTTGTAATATGCATCAGGCAGTCTTTCGTTGGCTCTTCAAGATCACCTTTTCTTTCTTCAGGTTCAGGTTTAATGAACTCCAAATTAGTTTCTGGAAAGTCAATCTTTATTTAAAAAAAAAAAAAGAAAAAAGAAAAAGAAAAAAAATTAAAAGAAAAGACAGAAATCCTTTTAACAATATATATTCTTAGGTACAACTCGTGATAAAGGTAATCTTGGGTTTGGACAGGAAGTATACAAAATATGAGAGAAAGAAGGGGGGGACAATTCTTTGAGGTTGTTCAGCGCATGTAATATATTACTTAAATAACTGTGATAAGCTCAGCCCATGAAAATCAGTGGGAGCTTTATCACTGACTTTCCTGGGAGAATTACATTCACTGTACTTCAATTTTATTGAAACCACATGAATACAAATCTGAAGAATTTTTTTCTTTTTTCTTTCCTTTCCTATTTTTAATGAGGGTTCTTTAATGGAAAGCTTCCATTAACTTAGATTTCTGATATCACTTCGGGATGTTTAATTTCATAACTATTATACAACATCTACCAATTTTTCATTCTTTACACTTACATATGGGTTTCAGAAATTCAGGATAATATTTTTAAGATACAGGAAAATAAAACATTCAGGCAAAATTACAAAGCTTGAAGTGCTTGATAATCTGACTATAGACTTAACTGAAAATTCAGGTTGCTCTTCAAAGTTCAGCTCAATTTGAACATCCCATTTCAGATGGATGTACACCGTAATCTCTTATAAATATCTATTTTTTTAATATGTGTATTTGATATACATCACTCTTCCAAAGGTTAACAAAATTACTCCCTACAAAACCTAAGTGTCTTGTCAGACACATCAGAAAAAATATCATTATAACACTTCCGGCATGTTCATAGATTGTGATACTGTCACATGCATGGGAATGATTGAAAACAGGGAGGGAGAACAGGCAGAATGAGAGATCCTCCTGTCCTGTTTCTTTCAGCAGAGAGAGATTATAAATTAATAGCCATTTACTGTCTCACCTTCCCTTATTATTAATGGGGGAGCTATTTTAAGGCATTGTCTTTGACTGAACTCCTCAGACTAGAAAATCCCCATTTACTTGTCTATTAAAAACAGGGCATATTTAGGCCAGTCTCATTTATCTATCTTATCTACTTTTAAATGTCATTTACTAATAGTCATTCAGCTTTATAATATAGAAAACAATTGGCTTTGACCTTGAAATATCCAGTTGCTAATTTAACCTGGAAAGGTGACAAAACTACTACGCGGACATAATACATTCTCAATACTGGGAGCACCATTCTGCCCAGAATGAGTGGGTGCTCAGCATGTAGTCATCAAGGGAGAGCTATGCTGATGCCTATTGACAATTTGCTTGTAGCCACTTCCTTTAGGAATCCTTTATGCTACTCAGTCTAATTGCAAGCTGTATGTTCCATTTATAACAGCATACAATTCAATAGTACTCAGAACAAAAGTTCAGATTTGAAAATGCAGCTGTAAGTCAGGTACCAAGTCATTAGATTGTATGAAAAGTATTTTTGGAGCCAAAATTACAACAATAAAAATTACCCTAGAAAAATCTTCTCTAGTCCTCATAGGTGGCATTTGTTACGGAAAATATCACACCTATTTGCCACCATGCAGAATTATACACTTCCATCCATTATGATTAACATGCTCTCTTTCAGCAGCTATAATGAAAATAGGGTTTTTTAACACATGCGGTCTTGATGACCTGTAAGAACAATTCTTCTTCTTGCACTTTGTTAGAAACAACCTTTTCCTTTTCTTTCTCGCTTTCTTACCTGTAACGTCACTGAGGTTGGTGTATCGGTACTGCAGATACCTGGGGTAATCATGGTGGTTGTAAGCGTGCTGTACAACGTCATGCTAAGCAGCACCGTCCCGTGAATGAGCCGCCTGCAATGCACACAGACAGAAGCACTGCATCAATACTGGAGTCGAGGTGAACAGGGTTTATTCAAATTACATCAAAGACCATGGAACTGGGTAGCTTAAGACAGGCAAAAGGAGAACAAACCTTTTATCTTTATATGGCTAGTACAAATCTGGCCTAGATCAGCAGAGGTTGTACACTGATGGCCTCACTGCTGTAGTGGTATCTCTGCAGTCGCAAGAATCATGACATAAATCAAGCTGCCAAGACATTCCAGGTCAGCTCTGTACCTTACCACTGACTTCTTTTGTGACAGAGGTTGCCATTTAAGGCAGGTATAAAATGATAATATAACATTTCTGTCTCAAGACTTAATTTTGAGGATCAATATGTTAGAGATAGTTAAGTGTCAACACACTGTATGAGGGGGAAGGCAGCATATATTTATTCCACACAACCAAGAAACTCATGGCAACCTACTGCAACCATGAAGCATCCTTGCTGATTTAATGTGTAGATTGTGGAGAGGCATGACTGTGATATCAGCGTCTCCAAAAAGCTGAAGGGAGTTTGTGGGATAGCTTGTACGGCATGTGTAGCGTGTGGTTTCTTGACAGATGAAAGAATATAGTCTGAAGTACCAGTCTGAGCATTACATGTACAAGAAAGTCTTATTAAAAAACAGGCATGCATGTGGTCTGTGGATAAGAACACCAGCATGATTTGGCAGGTCAACACAATTCAGTCTAGAGAACCTGAATAAAATCAGAAAGTTTTAATCATAACTAATCCACTCTAATTAAGAATGCAGTACTTGAATAGAGGAAGATATACTATACTGGGCTCACCCTTTAATTTGTTCACATCTGAATGGTTAGTGAGGTCAGAAATTTGATTATGTTCAACATATCTTTTTTTGTATAAAAAATAATTTTTATTGTGATCATTCCAAGCATTGCTCGGACAATAGAAGTGATAGAATGAGCTTGAGTCTCTTCTGCCCATTGCAGCAGAAAAAGCCAGTCAGGAAGATGAGATCTGAGTGTACCTGAGAGGAGGATATTAGTTGCACAAGAGAATCTACACAGAATTTTTTTTTCCCAGCATGATTTTGCAACATTGCTGTAAAAAAGGTACCTTTTGAACAGCAATGATTTATTTCAGTTTGCAAAGTCATCTGAAGAAGAATGAAGAAACTCCCACAAAGTAATTTTTATAGTCAACACTGAGTGTAAACCTAATTCAGGGCTCATTTTTCTATTTCAGTTCTCAAGCTATTCATGTTTGTAGTGCAAACATTTTATTTTATTGTGAGAACACAACTCAGGAGGATTAAAGACAGAATCATTTTCTGAAGTTTCTTCTGCAGCTGTAGGTGTATTTGCAGGGGAACAGAGGCAAAAAAAAAAAAAAGATCTGTGATGCGAACAAGATAGCACTTGGCAGCAAAGCACTTGGGTGACATGAAATCTTTCACATTTAGGTCACTGATGTGAATGTGGAACTGATCAATGGTGGTTCAAAGTTTTTTTTCTGTGATGTTTACTCAGATGACCTTTAATAAATGAGTTGCATCTCTTCGACCACTTCTTTGTGGACAGTGGTTTACATTATAATTTGAACTAATTGAACTAATTTTTAGAGGAGAGAGGAGTAGCTGAAAACTGAATGAGCACAGAGATTAAATTATCCTTTTCAGCACTCATTACTGCTAAATGCTTTCATATTGCGCTCTGAAACTATGGAGGGCTATTAAAAAGAGTCCATACAGTGGTGGGTTTTTTTTGTCCTGAGAAAGCTGGAAAACTGTAAAGGCAAAAACAAGAAGTAGCACAGACCTCAGAGGAATTGTAGATTTGTTTAATTGAGACATTTCCTGAGCTCATTATTTAAACTCATTTGCACCAAGTGCAGATGTAGCTAAATATTTGTCCATGAAGATAAGGCAGAATCAGCAGGTGGATTTCTTAGTCTTCAACTACAGAAAAAGCATGGAAAGGCATGTATATTTGCTGGACTTAAAAGACTTCACATGTTAAAACAAATGACAGGACTGTGAGTAGAACCACAGACATTAAACCCTTTTGCTAGTATGGCGAATACATCTCCCAAGAAAAAGAAAAAATGGTTGTAAAACCTAGACACATATTTATACCTTGTATATACAGTAGCCTACTTTATACATTTACAAATAAGTGGGGAACTTATACATCTTCCATCAGGAAGTCCCTCGTTGAACTAAGGCTGGTCTGTAAATGCAGGAGGCATTTTAAAAAAGATCAACAACAGTAACATATGATATATATTTTTGAGGCACAGATTTTCTTAGCAATCACTGGGACATGGTATGCACTGCACAGCTAACATTATTCAGGACCAAGTCTGCATTTGGACACACAAATGGAATAAGAGGGCCATGCAGGTGAATTAAATACTAAGAAAGACGTTTGATAAATTTTAGAAAAAGGAAAAGAAGCAAAAGAGTGTTCAGGATCCATTCAGAAAAGGAAGGAGCCAGCATCATGAGCATTATAACCATAACATTTACTGAACAAACATATGCCTCTCTCTTCTACATATTTCTGCTGGTGAGCTCAGGGAGATCACTGAATTGTGTCTCTCAGTTTTCCCATCTATAATGTGAGGGTAGTGATAATGGCCATTGTAAGGGCCATATAGTGATCACAGCCACAGACAATGGATTCCATGTAGCAACTTCAGCATCAAGTACATCAGAAGGTGAATAAACAAGTGCTACACTGTGCCTTCCACCTTTTATTTATTCATATGCTCCTTCAAAAGGAGGGCAGATGGAAACCCCTGGAATTACACAGATTCCCAACTCTGGTTTATTACTGGAGCTAAAATAAATTTCCCATTTTATTACAGCACAAGAGGACGCTGCTATTTAAGGATAGCTCAAGCTACCCTAACTTAATAAAGTTAACCTTGTGTCCCCAAGTCACATGGCAGACTTCCGTCATTACACCCAGCAAGAGGAAATATTTGTTGCTTCTTCTGTCTAATTTGGGAATACTTATTCAAAATAAATTTCGTTGTTAGAATCAGTGAAGTCAGAGCAATTGGTGCTGTGGGGAACAGTACAACTCCTAGATTGCCCCAAGTGATGGATTTCTGATTTGTTAATTAGCTCTGGATCACTAAACTATTCAGCCCAAGAGATAAACACATTTTTCTGATGTGAAGGAATGGAAAGTTGGCACACGAGATTGCAACCACTTTTTGAACTGCTTTTTGTGTCTAATAAGACTTCTTGACAGGGATGCACCATCAAGGGCCTTACTGGTATTGATTTAGGGCCACTATCTAAAGTAAACTACTTGACAAAGATGAGAAATGTGGATGTGGAGGCTCATCTACTGGACAAGTTAGCAGCAGCAATCGTTATTACCGTGTTCATTCCCAATTGTATATAACGTTAGAGCAGAGTTACTGTTTAGTCTGGATATACCAGGAAAATGGGGACAAAATATGGTCTAAAAAGTAATGTAATTATTCCCAAACCTGACATCATGAGCCTCAGAAGTTCAGAGCAGAGGGTAAACTTAAAGGAAATCCAAAGCTGCTAAGCTATAAAACCCACATATCTAATGGCCCAAGCACTCTTAATTCTGCATGGGAATGATGCTGTGAAATAACTACCTTATTATAATTAGAACTCCTACAGCATTCTAGAAAATTCAAATTAGAGATACAATTTTTAACTGCAAAGTTATGCTAAATGTCCTACAGACATTTTTAAGAACCACATCTTCCATCCTTACAGCTTCTAGCTTAAATAACTTCCAGAAATTTGAAGGTGCTGAATACAGCAAATACAAAACTATATTATTATTTCAGTGTTGTTTTTTTTTTTTTTTAATTGCATCTATGTTAAGGATTCTTTCCTACTTCTTGCCCCAAAACAAAGTTACAAAGTAAGTGTACAAGCAATAATTTTAAGATAAGAAACCCCAATTAGGCAAAATTTGGAGAACATTTGCAGAAAGTCAGTTCTGTAAAGGATGAAACTATTGGTACAGAAACATGCCAAGTTGATATGAAGTAATCCCAATATACATTTGATTAAGAGCATAGTGGTTGCCCTGTATTTCTATCACCTACTCATGTTATATATCAGCACACTAAGGCAACTGTAAGAAGAATGAGACATATTAACTAAAATTGAGGAAATGATGTAAATAAAGCAAATTTCAAATTTACTAAACATTAAATTAAATACTAAAATTAAACAGGCCAAAATTTTGAGAACATTTATAATTGTGTGGTGTTGTGTGTTTTCAACATGGGCAAGATACAGAGAAAAGATTGCAATAAGAAATGGCCAGTAGGTTGCAGGAGGTGATTCTACCCCTCTACTCTACTCTCATGAGACCCCACCTGGAGGACTGTGTCCACCTTTGAGTTCTAAACACAGAAAGGAAATGGACCTGTTGGAATGGGTCCAGTGAAGGGCCATGAAGATGATCAGAGGTATGGAGCACCTCTCCTATGAAGACTGGCTGAGGCAGCTGGGCTTGTTCAGCCTGGAGAAGAGAAGGCTCTGGGGAGACTTTAGAGCAGCCTTCCAGTATTTGAAGGGAGCCTGCAGGAGAGCTGGAGAGGGACTCTTTGTCAGGAAGTGTAGTGACAGGACAAGGGGTAACAGTTTTACATTGGAAGAGGGGTATTTAGATTAGATACCAGAAATATTACCTCTCTACTGTGAGGGTAGTTGGGCACTGGAACAGGTTGCCCAGGGAAATTGTGGATGCTCCACGCCTGGAAGTGTTCAAGGCCAGGCTGGATGGGGCTTTGAGCAACCTACTCTAGTGGGAGGTGTCCCTGCCCATGGCAGGGCATTGGAAGTTGATGATCTTTAAGGTCCCTTCAATTCTAACCATTCTATGATCCTATGATTCTCAATTATTTCAACTAACTGATAGCTTTACCTTTAAAGAACCACCCGACAGTTTTCCTTTTTATGTAGCAGGTAGTTTACCAAAAAATTATTTATGATCTTCCATAGAAAAGGAAAAGCAGGCTGGGTGAATGTTCAGATATTTTCAAGTTTCACTTTTCAAAAGGAATCTCAGGGCTATCCTTATTTTTAAATCAAGTCTGTCAATTGAAATCATGGTAAATGAATAATTCTGAGGAGTTGTGGTTGGCTAAAAGAGGAAAAAGCATTTAGGCTTCTTTGTGTTAGTAATTACTATAATTGTAAATGACACAGTTATCAGATTAAGGGGTGTTGAACATGCTATTCCTAAATAATTTCTCCCCAGCAATTCAACTTTTATTTCTGCTTCAAAGGGTCATTTCAGCAATGATCTATACAATTACAGAGCAGATGAAAGGAAAGTAACCCTCTATCCCCTTCGTTGTGCTGTGTGTACCATGAGAGAATGGAGCCATTTTTCAGTAAAATTTTCAAAATTGTTGAGTGACTTTGAGATATTCCTAATGAAAAACACCATGGTTGCTCCATTGTCATACATTAAAAAAATCTGCATCACAGGGAGGTAAGGGCTTTCAGATCTTCCAGAAATAATTCCTTGGGGACTTAAAGAAAATCTTACAGGTTCTCAAGAACAGGATTCTCACATATTCCATTTATCTCACAAGGTGTCCCAGAATTCCTCAATTAAGTTATCATGCCTATTAGTCTGCTTCTGTATGACTCAGCATATATCAGCTTGTTGGAGATGAGGACTCCTTAACTCTTCATCTCAAATTAGATTCTCAGCCAAGATAATCCCTCTGTTTCTCTCTAAGCAGTAGAATGGTAGAAATACTCAAAATAAACATAATGCTCGTTTGGTTGTGGTTTGTTTTGTTTTTTTTTAAGGACACATGAAATGGAAGTGGGTGATATGCTCTTCTTCAGACTAACTTAACGAATGAATAGTCATAGAATAAAATGCCCAAGCAATCCTTGAAGCAGAGATTTCATTCATGGTTCTTTCCTTCCTTCAAGCTAATCACTAAGTTGCAGAAGAATGGTGTCTTTTGTTTGAAGGGAGTATTCTGATTTTTTCTGAAAATCTTCTAACCCAGTCCAACCTATTTTCTAGTGTTTTAAGCCTCTCAGCTTCAAAGTTCAGTGGAACTCAAGGTCTTTCAAACACAATAAATTCATACAAGCAATCAGATTTTTTAGTTCAGTTTTGTTTTGTTTTGTTTTGTTTTATATGGTGATTGCCACAATATACAGATGTGGATGAAGACATTTCAAGATGAGGAGAGAGCTAAAATATATTTAGGGGACTCCAGAAAATTTACCTTAGATCTCTGTTTATGCATCACTGCAGAGACATTCAAGGCTACAAACATTTTTAAACCACTGCTACATTGTGTACTGCATAGAAAAAAGAGGTTAAAAAGGAGGAGAACTATTCTCAAGCATTGTTCAATGTGATCATCAGTATCTGCCCCATTCTGAGAAGAATGGATTGGTGCGAGAACAGGAGGAAGACTGAAAAAAAAATCAACCATTGTGAACAAGAGCCTATACTGAGAAGGATTTTGAAAGCTACAGGGAAGTGTATGGCAAGGCTTTTCAACAGGCCTAGGGTACTTTTTTAAGTGTTAAAATAGTTTCATAAGCCAGGTTCATAAACGATGTATTGGTAAAAAAGAAAAGCTTATAGATTGAGCTCTTACTGGAACATCAAGAGCAGTTTACTGTAAGTGACTGTCTCAGTCTTATTACAGCAAGGTCCTGAAACGAGTATTTCTATCTTTTTATATTTCTCCCAAGTTGAGTGCAATACTACTCAAGAATAGTCTTAAGTTGTCATACAAAACTGAACTTACTCTTTTGGATACAATGGGGAGCATGTCCAACCAAGCACTTCTGTGTTTTTAGAGGCACTGTTTACTCCAAGTAGTTTTATTGTCAGCATAGTTTCCCTCGGAAGAGCCTTTATTCGTAGAGGAAAATTGATTCTAAAAGAAAATCAGAGAAGAAAAAAATAAAAGTTAAAAAAAAATAAAAATTGAGCATTATTACCACAAGTGAGCTCTTTCTACATTTTTCTAGATGTCTTAACGCATATAGCAAGCTACACATTACAAGAGCTGCACTGAAGGAAAAAGCAGCTGACAGACCCTTTCAACACACTGATGAGCATTACCAACCATTAACTTGAGAAGAGTAAAACTCATTTGCATCAGTGGGCACCACTAGAGCTGACAAAGGCTGGAAAAGTTTAGTTAAACTTTTGTTTTATAATTACCTTATCAATTAAGTTATTTCAGAATAAGCATCCCCCTAAGGGTGAATTATAAACCATTAGCGAGTTATTTGCTGTCTTGTGTATTCAGAGGAAAACACTACTTAAGAAACTAAAAGTTGCTTTTAAGTAAAGTGGGATAGTAATTCTCTTGTTCATATGTGCTTTGTTGATATGGTATTTCCCAAACATGGTTTAAAGGCAGATTATGTCTTAGCAGCAATAAGTGATTCACAATTTTTAGTGACAAAATTCAGATCTATCAATATTCATCTCAACTTTGTATTGATCATTAGCAAATTTGGCTGGCCATTCAATTTGTTTATATAAATTACAGCAATTGATTTAAAATAATATCTTAGAACAATTCTAATAAATAAGATACTTTCATGCTGTATGGAAAAATCATGTCTGTATCTACCCAGACATATGGAAGTCTATATTTTTGTTTTCCTGAAGAGAACGTTTATGGTGGATACTGCTTTTTTTGACTTATCCATGTATATTCAGTGCAAACTTAAATTTCTCGAGTAGAAAGTGAAATTAATTTACATTTTTTCTTTATAAACAAAATCAATATAAGGAGCTAAAGGCAAAAATATTTATTCTACATTGACAACATAAGCATTAAGAAAACAAAATATCTGCATAAAATTGAGATTAAGAAGACAAACTAGAAGATAAATTTAAGTAATATAGATTCCATTTGATTTTCAGATATTCAATCTAGAGTGGCAGAACAAGCAACTCATAATTTTTAAAAAGGTATAGTCATACTTAAGCAGCAAGCAAATGCAGAAATCCGTATTTAAAAAGTATTGTAGACTGAAAAATGTAAGGAGTATGGGTAGCAGAAATAAGACAAGGTAATAGTATAAGGTAAAATAAGCATAAAATTTTTTATCTAGTTCCAAAACTGTGAAAATTCTATTGGCTTTGGGAAAGTTTCCTTGAATGCACTGAGGAGCTGCTGACAGAAAGTAGACGTTTTTCAGCTGAAATTCTGAAGTACTCCAAATTAGCATTAGTGTCAAAATTTCAGATGATCAGTCCTAAACATTTGGAAATTATTCAAATTTGCATACCTCTCTCTTCAAATAACAAAGCAAGACAGTAATTTCCCACTCTTTCCAATTAAAACGAATAGAATCGAGAAGCAATTCTCAACTGTCTTCCCACATATCCCTATTTATAGCTTTCAACTATGCTTTCCCCGTCTCATGCCCTCTTCCTCACTCATAATTACTTAGAAACACTTATTGGGAAACTGAACTCTTTCACATGCTATAGCTAGCTTGTCTGTCTTTATCACTTACAGGCCTACAACTCTGCCCATATTACATAAAACTCTTCAACAAAGAGTTACACTTAATTTTAAAGTGTCATTAATGCTGTGAAGAGAAAAGAATAAAAAATCATGACATGCACTTTCTATCACAGACATTGATGGCCTTGACCCATTAGTTAACACTTTGTGAACTTGAAGCAAGGAAAAAACTCACAATAATCTCATGGCAGAAAGCAAATGCTTGCCAGAGGTTCCCTAGGACCCAATATATGACCCTATCAGATGTACACCAGTAGGAAAAGAACCTGGAAACTTTGGCAAGAGTTACATATCCCAAGAGTTAAGGTATGGGTTGGAGAGGAGAAAAATTTCCATTCCAGTGATGTGATACACAGAGAAGCAGAATACCTGTAAAGCTTTTAAGAACTTTGATTAATACAAGTCTTAGCTTACCCAGTTGGCCTTATCCTTTCTGACTTCATGTGGCTGAGTCAGATGGATGACTAAGAATAAAGATGAAATAAAATAGTGGCCAGAAATAAGACTCCTGGTTGGTGAGCAATTGGTGAGCAATTTCAATCAGCACTTGAGAAGAACAGAAGAGACACTTGCTGAGAAGATGCTATTCCCAGACATTAGATAAAATGATACAGCTGGTTCCAGAGGTTTCAAAGGCCAAGAGCCTAATGTCATAAGAGCACTCAACACAAAAGAGCTCTAGGGCAACCCAGGTTTTGGCCTGAGTATTCCTCTTCTGGACTTTCTCCAGCACTTCAATGTCCTTCTTGTAGCGAGAGGCCCAGAACTAAACACAGTACTCAAGGTGAGACCTCACCAGTAACGAGATCAGAGGCACAATCTCTTCCCTACACCTGCTGGCTGTGCTATTCCTTATATAAGTCAGGATGCTTTGGCCTCTGTCCTGGTCCACGACAGCCTCCTTGGCACACTGGTGGCTGATGTTAAGCCAGATGTCCACTGGCTTAACCCACCACCGCCAGGTCCTTTTCTGCTAAGCAACTTTCCAGCCAGTCTTCCCCAAGCCTTTAGCATTGCTTTGGGTTGTTGTGACTGAAATGCAGGACCTCACACTTGGCTTTATTGAACCTCATACAATTGGCCTTGACCCATTGATCCAGCCTGTCTAGGTCACTCTGTAGAGCCTTCCCATGCTCAAGCAGATCAATCTAGTTTGGTGCTGTCTGCAAACTTATGGAGGGTNTGAGTATTCCTCTTCTGGACTTTCTCCAGCACTTCAATGTCCTTCTTGTAGCGAGAGGCCCAGAACTAAACACAGTACTCAAGGTGAGACCTCACCAGTAACGAGATCAGAGGCACAATCTCTTCCCTACACCTGCTGGCTGTACTATTCCTTATATAAGTCAGGATGCTTTGGCCTCCTTGGCACACTGGTGGCTGATGTTAAGCCAGATGTCCACTGGCTTAACCCACCACCGCCAGGTCCTTTTCTGCTAAGCAACTTTCCAGCCAATCTTCCCCAAGCCTTTAGCATTGCTTTGGGTTGTTGTGACTGAAATGCAGGACCTCACACTTGGCTTTATTGAACCTCATACAATTGGCCTTGACCCATTGATCCAGCCTGTCTAGGTCACTCTGTAGAGCCTTCCCATGCTCAAGCAGATCAATCTAGTTTGGTGCTGTCTGCAAACTTATGGAGGGTGCATTCAATGCCCTCATTCAGATCACTGATAAAGATATTAAACAAGACTGGCGCCAAAACTGAGCCCTGTGGGACACCACGGGTGACTGACCACCAACAAGTTTTCTCCCCATTAATCATAACTCTCCGGGCGTGGCCATCCAGACCACATTTGTCTCTGCCATGATTTGGCAGCTTCTCCAGGAGAATGCTGTGGGGGATGGTGTCAAAGGCCTTACCAAAGTCCTGGTAGGCAACATCCTAGGATGGAATTGAAGGATGGAAAAAGAGGAGCTAGTGGAGTAAATATGTTACAAGCAACCAGTTAAGAAAAAAGAAAGAAAATAATTAAGTGGTCTCAGTCACTGAAAAATGAACCTGATGAGAAAATTAAAGAGGCAGCTTTTGGACTTTACTGATTACGTGCTAGATAGTATCTGCCTGTTCAAGCTCTGCACTAAGGTGACAATCACACTTTTCAAAGATAACACAGAAGTTCTGAAGAAAAAGTATACTCTTAAAAAAGGACAAACAGACGAAGCATTGAATGAGGCAACATCCTTAGGTATCAAGTGATCGTCATCTTTTCTGAGATCATTCTGGGAGACTCTCAATATAATAAAAGACCAACAGAAACTCCTTTTAAACACATAAACCTGTCAAGTTAATGTTCGNGAGAATGCTGTGGGGGATGGTGTCAAAGGCCTTACCAAAGTCCTGGTAGGCAACATCCTAGGATGGAATTGAAGGATGGAAAAAGAGGAGCTAGTGGAGTAAATATGTTACAAGCAACCAGTTAAGAAAAAAGAAAGAAAATAATTAAGTGGTCTCAGTCACTGAAAAATGAACCTGATGAGAAAATTAAAGAGGCAGCTTTTGGACTTTACTGATTACGTGCTAGATAGTATCTGCCTGTTCAAGCTCTGCACTAAGGTGACAATCACACTTTTCAAAGATAACACAGAAGTTCTGAAGAAAAAGTATACTCTTAAAAAAGGACAAACAGACGAAGCATTGAATGAGGCAACATCCTTAGGTATCAAGTGATCGTCATCTTTTCTGAGATCATTCTGGGAGACTCTCAATATAATAAAAGACCAACAGAAACTCCTTTTAAACACATAAACCTGTCAAGTTAATGTTCGGAGAGTAATTGGTTACAGCACTTGAAAACATCAACTAAATACATGAAAATCAGCAAATAAACCAAGTCTTTTCTTCAGTAAAAGCTATCTTCCTAGATTCGCAGCCATCAAAATGCTACTCTCCTTTTATTTTTTTTTGGCTTGTTGAGACAATCACAATCTAAGAACAGGACTAACTCTGAATTAGTTTGGTTTATTTTTGGGCCTGATTGATCTCTGCCTATATAGACAATATTTGACTTCCTAATGTAATAGGAGCTCTTCCTAGTGACCTTTTACCACCTGCATTTTCAATGGCTGTGATCAACTAAAAATAGCATATGGGTTAGAATGAAAGTACCACTTTGTAATGCAATACAAGAAACTTTACAAAAAGAAATTGTATCCTCTGCCAACTTTTAATCAAACATATTCTCTTCTGTTTCATACTTACCTCAGTGAAATACTCTATTTTTTAATCAATTCCTGCTTGAATTCTTGCAAAAAGTATTAGTTTTTATATCCATGTATGTAACATATGAAAATCAAACTAGCCTATTCCTGAATATGTTTCAAATTATGCCAGAGAGGCATATGTAGCACCACCTCTACTCTACCTTCTCTATGTATATTTCAAAAGATTCTGAATATACTGACTGTTCTGTCAGGTTTGGTGATGTTTGTTTATTCTTTTTTAGAGGTTTAGCAGCACAAATAGCAAAACTCACATTTTCTCATGATAGGACTGTGACAAGTGTTTTGTATTTAAAATAAATTAAAACCAGCATAAACATTTCTTTCCCTATGCATATTTTCCTGTATGCATATTTTCCTACAGGAAAGATCTGGCATCACCATCCTACCTAATATTCTGACACTATACCAAGGCCATACTGTGGTAAGCACAACACAGCAAAGCAGTTGGGTCCTGTCTTTATGTGAAAACATTTATTTGTTGTTAAGTGCTGTGTTAGATTTAGAATAAAAACAGAATCTATTGTCATGATCTCAACATGCTCACTCTTGTATATCTTAGATAAAGGCATCAGAGGTTATGAATTACATTCTGCATTCAATTATAATTTAAAAAAAAAGTCTTTCAGCTGCCTTGTAGCCTTTGTTCAATTATAATGTAATCAAGCTGCTTTCAGATTTATAATACAGTAAACAGTGATGTAAAATACCAAAAATTTGAAAGATTGTAAATGTAAACATGTCATACTTAGAAAGTTGGAAAAATATAATTTTAACCACCAAATCATAAAAAATTGCCTCCTTCTTCTCTTCCATCAATTGCAAATATGCTTTTTAGCATCTCATTGCCTTAACTGAATGTTGTTTGATTATGTGTCTTGCTTTTCAATGGAGCTAGTTTCCTTAAAGCAGACATACAGGCAGGTGACAGGCAGTTGGTAGCCTTTGCTCTAAAATTCCTGCCTCAAACTAAGGTCCTAATTTTAAAACTGCAGACCTTTCTTATACAAAAAACCAAACCAATCAACCAACTCCCCCACCACCCAACCCCTGAAAAACTCAATAGCCTTGTTCCTTCCCTTTAAGAAGCATTACAATACTTTCTTAAGTTGGATTGCATATCTATTAGGGGTGGATCCAAAGGGCAGAAGTTCTCAAAAGAGAACAGAAATACAGCCTTTGGTCATATCTCATTTTGGTTCCACTATTCCTCCAGGAATAGTTATTGAAAGCTATTCTCAGATCACTTAGTCTGCCTTATTGTCAGATCAGACTTAGGTTAGTCCTGTTGCCCTTCCTCTGGCTATCCTACTCCTTTTTTGCATTTCCATTTCCCTAGGTTTCTCTGAATTCTGTGGAGTTTAACTTGAGCAGAAGAAGATCCATAATAAAGATATAGATCATTTTGTGGGAAATGAATATTGAATATGTAAAATCTGTCAGACAGACATATATCAAACACAGACCAAAACTTACTTCTCATTCCAGTCAGCCAGGAAAAAAAAGGATCTTCTAACCGGTATGTTCTTGCAAACCTTGACTTGACATATTGTCTTCCCAGCATAAGTTAGTGAACAAGAAAAAGATAAAACCTTGTAGCTAAAGGAAAGGAAAAAATGTATTAATTGTAATGTAACAGGTTCAGCACAGCAAATAGCTGTTCAGAAACTTGTGAAAACCCATCCTCACGTGCAAAAAGAATTAAATGAATCTCTAATTAATATAGGGGTGGAAGCAGTTTATTTCGGGTTGGTTTCTTTTTTAATGTTCAAAATTCAGGAAAACTACTGAAGACACCTAAATTCTGGTCCATGTTTTAGTCATTAATATATTTTTTTTTTTCATAAATGTAGGCAAGGGACATTTGGACACAAGTTTTGCGGTGTTACAATTCGCTAATCACACAACTTTGGTCAACAGTAAATCTTCTATACTTACTTTTCTGAATCAGTGAAAGACAGGTGTGTAATTGAGGGAATCTCTGCATTCATTACAGCAGAAGCTGTATGTGTTGGCATTATTCAAATACTGATTAGCTTTATAGTGTAATTCAGGTCTGGGACTGTTGGTTTGATATTCTTCTTACTGAAGTCTTATAAAATTGTAGTCAAAATAGAGGAATAGTGCATAATCAATTAAAGTTCTTAACTGGACTTGTAACTTCCACATCTTCCTGCCACTCAACTTTAGGCAACATTTGATAACAGGATGATGAATATGGGAAACAGAGTCAAATCAGAAGAACGAAACCAAATGAATGTAATCCTGGAAAGATTAAGTCTTACATAATGCTTCAGTCTAACTGAAGTCAGAAAGGTTGTTCAGAATGTGTGCACTTCAACACATTTAAGGTTTTTGTAGAACATTTTGCCTAGGTACTCTCCCTCTGAGTTTGAAGGCATGGCTCTATAGTGTTGTCCCAAAATAACTTTTTATTGTACAAATGCAGATAGGAATTTGATTTTGGGGGGATGTAGAAACAAATGAAGCTAGCAATGTTATGTTACTGGCATCAAATAGAGCATATCTGTTTGGGACTTAAATAAGACAAAACCAACAAGCTGACAAAAAAAATATCCGACAAAACCCAAGAAGGAATTAAAATACAGTTAAGAACAGTAATTGGTTTTGCAACATTGTTCTGCAACTTGTAAGGTCTCTACCTATCTTTTTAATGAGAACAGTAAGACTGAAAGAAGAAATTGAGAGCATAAATCAACAAAAATCAAATCCTGAAAAGTAAAGTTGAGAGAGATTTGACAGGACATTAACATGATTCTGTAAAACACAAGAGAGTTTCCCAAATGATTAAATGAAAAGCCATTTATCACATACTGGTATGTATAGAAAAGAAAACAATGTGAGACAGACAGCAAAGGATGTAAAAATTTTAACATTTATAATACATGTATTTTATATATTTATATAGATGCAGGATTATATATTAAAATACATGTTATAAGCAGCAGCAAGATTATAAAACGTGACTTTTGGGAAAGGGAAAACAAGAACTGTGACATAGCCAACATGAATTCATGCATTGCAGAAATAAGAGCAGGTAGTACATATGTGAATGAAGTTAGTATTTGACAAAAGTAGGTGTCAGAGTGACACCCCACATTATCAAGTTCATGCTAGCTGTGACCATTGGAAAGAATGGGAAGGGACATCAAGGAGGAAGAGAGATTTCCATTTTTACATGCTTTACCATAGCATTCAAATCACCAGTGGCCTTTAGGCCCTATGTAAGTTCACACTTTTCTGGTAAAACATAAAATGCAGTGGGAATGGTATAACCATCTGCAAAATCATTATAGTGATAAGAGTTCTGTATTTTTACCTTAACTAATGCTTTTAATGATTTCTATTAAACTGCTAATTGCAACTAATGCTGTATAGTACATTCTGTTGCTCACAGGCTAATGCAAATGATCCCACTGCTTTTTCATCAGTCATTTGGAATTCAAGGTAAAGTGGGAGTAAGGGGAAAATATTAATAAAAGCTTGGAGAACAGCATTTTGACTCATAAAAACAATGCTACCAGACTGTAGCCACCTGTCCTCATTTGACCGCACTGGAGTGATAAGAAAAGAACACCAGTTTTGCTTAGAGTAGGAAAAGCAGCTATTTGAAGAAACAACTAGATTGACCAAATAAACAATTCAGAAGAGAACATTTCAATCAGCTTTTTATTAAAGATGTGTCTCTTTCTTTGCTATGCTAATATACTACATATAGTTGGACCTGTAAACTATACTTATTTTAATCACTGTCTGTAAAAAGGATTGTCAATGCACATACTTAGCCAAGTAATGTGGTTTGAATACATCAAGAGCTAAAACTGCTGATAAAGCCTCATTCTGATTGAGTTGAAGCAAGCACCCCTTTGTCTAACGTGGTAAGCTGGCCTTCAGTCCTTCCAGGTATTTGCATTGTGTAGACCACACAAAGTCCCAGTCCAAACTCTCTTGGCATGCAGTGCCCACACTTTCCTCCCTCCCTCTGAGCAAGTCAGTTCACACACACATTTGTACGTGTACCCATCAAAGCCAGTGCTCTGACCTTGTTTCTACTGCCCCCTCCTCAGTTCTCCATCTGTCTGCGAGCCTGGAAGTCTCTTAGTTAAGCTTAAGTGCACTTCACTCTAGAAAAAACAGTGGAGACCCACTTACTCAGCCTCCAGCATTAATATAGGAGTATCACCAAAGCAACAGAGGTAAGCTAGCATCTGTGAAAAACATGCAATCATAAGAGACTACACCCTGTCTTGTGAAAACGTCTACTAGATCTCCTCCTACCTGTTCACCCAGGCTTCTGGGATGTTATGGGCAGCATAAACTGTGAAGCTGAGCTGGGAATCTAGGCTAATGTCCGAACACGAAGGGCTTTTAGGTATGCTGGCAAGCTGGAAATTCACATCAAAGCTGCTGCTGTAAACATGTATGAGACAAGAGATAGCCATGGAGAGCTCAGTCACAGCAGCCTCTATTAACACTGAGAAGAAAGAGAGAAAGAAATAAAGGTTAGCAATAGGTCATTTATGAAGAACCATATTTATCTTAAACCATCAGTTATGGTTTTGAAATGCTTCCTAATAAAATTTAATTAAAACAACATAACATACCAACTGAAGCCTATTAGCCATCTGTGCTTCTGAAACCAGCCTTAACTCATTTCTGGTGTATCATTAACAGTCTTTCATTACAGTGCTTTCAAATTAAGGCATTTTCAAAGTAAGCATTTTAAACTACAGTAAGCTAGTGTCTGCCTCAGATATGCCATTTTAGTCCGTTATTTTTTGTATTGGAAGGATTTTTATTATGTAGGTATTTTGTAATTTCAGCAGCTAAGTTGCTTCTTAGTTCAAGGGAACTGGCAATGCAGCAGTAGAATGGAGAAAAGGCACTGGTTAAATTTTAAGACTACAAAGCAACTGTAGGTAAACAATTCATAAAATATATACAATAGCAGCCATGATCAGACATGGTCAGTGTTAAGATGGGAGTAGATTGGTAATAAAATTACACAAAGAAGGACACTTGAAATACATATCTATAGAGATATGTATGAAATGCAGGCTGTAGCCCTATTTATATCACACCTTTATTTATGTTATTTCCTCTGGCTTAAGCTCTGCAGTGCTCTTTTTCTGCAATTATTGGCTTTTACCCATCTTCCCTCTCTCTGTGTTTTTGGAGCAGCTAAGGGATTGCCTGATTGCCAGTGTAAATTAAAATCCTCAGTCCTGGCAGCCTCCATCGAGTGAAAAGGGCTGGTACAAGCACTCATTTCTCAGGCAAAGGACAGGTTGAGAGAGAAAAAGCCAGAGTACATTGTATCATTCCAAGATCAGGGTGATTTGTCTTACAAGAAGAGAAGCCCAAATTCTCCCTGTTTCCCCCATTCTAATTCATAGGTTCCTATGTAATCAAGAACATACTCTCATCACCTGTTACAGTTCCTGTTGTCTGGCCACTGTATTTAGCAGCCCTCTATTAGCTGTCTAATAGTGTCTACTGAAAAAAAAAATCCCAGAAATAGAAAGCTTGAGCCGAGACTTGCTTTTTTATACTCAGGGTACGTACAGGAATCCTGCCCTGTACAGGAATCCTGAAACAGATAACATGATTCACTGACTTAGCCATCTCAGTTTTGTGACAGAAATGTCTCCAAAAACCATATATTTGGGTCTGGAATTTTATTCCCCTTCTTTGATACATTTTGTCTTTAAACTAGCAAATAACGAGAACTATTGAGTCACAAAATGTATTGCAAACAGTGCAATGAAATTATTCCAGTCTTCATTATATAATAGACAAATTTTATTTAAGTAACAATAGTTATACATTTTGAAATTGAAAACAGTTTGACACACAGTGGAGTTTGCTAGTGGAATTTGCTAGTAAAGCAAATTATTGCACTCATGAAGGACTGGCTACTGACTACTCTTTGTCATGTTGTAATCATCTTTCACATAGGAAAACTGATTCATTTTAGGGACTGGCAGGTTAAGAAAACTCAGTCTTTTTGCTCTCTCTTTGTCTATACTTTTCTGTCTAGCACTCAGT
>VZTM01018184.1:1076-11550 GCA_013400555.1 Jacana jacana
ATCTCCCCCTAAATACCGGCGGGTCGGGACAGAGCGGGACCGCTGCCGCCCCCGCACCGCTCCTGCCCCCGCCATGGCCACCGAGGGGGAGCCCGGTCGCCGCCGCCGTTGCTGCACGCAGGATGCGCTGGGTGAGTTGGGGGGGCGGTGTGTGTGTGTGTCTCCGGGGAAGGGTGGGCACCGAGGGGGTGCCCGTCTGTTGTCGTCCCACCCCTTCACCCCCAACCCGATCATCGCACCGGGTTTTGGGTGGGCGGTCCCGCCATCTCGGGCGCCTGGGGGGTCCTCCCTACCCCTCCGGCCACCGCACCGGGGGATTCCCCCCCCCCATCTCCCGAGCATTACGTCTGTTCCCGGTGGGGAACTAGGGGGTCCCCCCTTCCTTCTCCTGAGCATCCGTACTGGGTCCTGGGTGAGGGGCCCCACCATCTCGGGCACCCGGGGGTTCCCCACTCCATTCCCCAGCATCACACCGAGGGGTGTCTCCCCACTTCCCGAGTGTAATGTCAGGTCCCTGGAGGGGGGGTCCTGCCATACCAGGCACCTGGAGGGTCCCCCCTCATCCTGACCTGCACTGGTCCTGGGTGAGGGGTCCCACTGTCTTGGGCACTGGGGGGGTCCCCACTCCCTTCCCAAGCATCACACAGAGGGGTTCCCCCCTTCCCAAGCATCACACCAGGTACTAAGTGGGGTGTCCTCACCCTGAGTACTGGGGGGGTCCCTCCATCCTGACCATCGCACTGGGTCCTGGGTGAGGGGTCCCACTGTCTTTGGCACTGGGGGGGTCCCTGCTCCCTTCCCAAGCATCACACCAGGTACTAAGTGGGGTGTCCTTACCCTGAGTACTGGGGGGTCCCTCCATCCTGAGCATCACTCTGGGGTGTCACATACATACACCCCCTCCCATCCTGGGCACCGGTGGGGACCTCCCTTCCTGAGCATCACCTGTGGATACCACCCTGAGAGCTCTGTGTCCCCCCTTGTGGCATTTGGGGACCAGGGTGACATCCCAGTGCAGCAGCACCTGGGTGTCTTGTGGTGCTGTGCTCAGGCAGGATACATCCCCAGTGTGACTCCAACCCCCTTGCAGATGTCCCCAAGGCCACCGAGCCCCAGGGTGACAGCGATGGCCCCCGCCGAGGTTCCCTCTGCGACCGGCACTGTGCCGCCATCAACAACGTGCAGGGTGACTTGAGTGACCTGGGCTGCCACCTGCACCGTCCCCGTGTCCCCCCAGGTAGGTTGACCATGGGACGGGGCTTTGGGTGGTGGTGGTGGTGGTGGTGGAGATGGTGTCCTACACCTTTGTCACCCCTTATCTTACCTGCAGCCATGTCCCCAGCGTGCTGCTGCCAGCAGCATTCGGAAGAGGTCTGCGAGAGCTGCGTGGTGAAAACCACCTTGACGGCTGAGAACGTCGTGGAGGCCAACAAGCTCTCCAACAACTACAAGGTGGGTGCCCACTGCGTGGGTGGGGGCACCCATGGGTGCTCCTTGGTGGTTGCAATAGGTCTTCTCTTCCTTCTAAAACAATCTCCCTGTAGTTTGGCTTCAAGAAATGGAAGAGCCACGTGACGGCCCGGCCCTGGGAGGACCGCTCGGAGATTGTCAAGGAGCTCTACTCTGACCTCAACATCATCCGGGGCTCTGGAGGTAGGAGTCCTAGGGGACACCCTTGTGTGCTGTCAGCGTGGATTTGGGATGGTGCAGGTGACAACGGTCCCATCTGGTGCCTCCCCTCCTGCAGGGTCCACAGTGACATGCGGGAATGTCCTCTACCTGCTGCTCTTTGGCTGGTGGCTCTCATTCTTCTACATCCTCATGGCTGCCATGATGTTCATCACGGTGGTGGGGGCTCCTTATGGTGAGTCTCAAATTTGGGACACCCGTGCGAAGGGCTGGGTGAGCCATGGGTCTTCTCCTGGCTGAACCCGAAACGGTACTGATGGGTGCTGGGGTCTCCTGGGTCCCTTCCCTGCTGGGTGGCCCTGTAGCTGGGAGGGGGACATGTGTGGCCTCGATAGAGCTTGATGTTCGTGTCCCCACAGGGCGGCTCTGCTGGAACCTGGCCAGATATTTCCTCTGGCCCTTTGGCAAAGTGATCCAGAAGGTAGAGGTAATGGTGTGCCCCGAATCGGGACCCCACGGTGGTGGGGGTGACTGGGGTGTTCCAAACCACACCCTGACACCCCTCATCTCCCCCAGGTCCCCAGATCCCGCCGGGCGCTGGGTGCGTGCGAGGCTGGCGCGGAGGCGAGTGGTGCAGGGGAGACCTCAGCCCTGCTCGGTGGTCCTGTGCCACGCCGCTGGCGCCCATGGTGCTGGGCAGATGGTGGACACTGGGTGAGCCCCCGTGCTGGACATGGTGACTCCCTTTTCCTGGGTGTGGGGACCCTGGGAGCTCATCCCTATCATGGTGGGGATGGCACCCATGGGTGTCTCTGCTCCCTTGGGGTGGGTGCTTTGGGCCGGGCAAACCCTAAAGGTGACTTCCAATTCCCAGCAGCGTGCTGGCACCGTGGTGTGGCTGTGCCTGGGCTACCCGGTGTTGGTGCTGGCCCATGGGCTAGTGTGTGTCACGGCGTGGCTCCTCGTTGTCCTCATCCCCGTGGCCAAGCTGAGTGCCCGCACCATCACCCGTGTCCTGCTGCTGCCCCCGGAGCGGGTGCTCGTCCGGCGCCTGAAGATGGTGGGTGGCTTTGAGCTGGGGTCCTGCACCCTGCTCTGGGGTGGATTTTTAGGGTGGGGACAGTGCTTGGAGTGGTGTCACCCACTTGTCCCTCTACAGACAGAGGTGCCACTGGAGGGAGAGGTGATTCTCTGCTGTTACCACGCCGTCAACCCCTACTACTACAAATATGCTGTGGATGGCATCAATGTCTTCGCTGTCAGTATCCTTTCGAGGGCTGGGAGGGAATGGGGTGGGGAGGGCATGGCCCCAAATCCCATCCACCTCTGTCATCTCCTTGACTGGCCACCCCAGACCTGCTGCCGTTGGTGCTGGTGACACTGGTGCTGGGCTACGTGGACAGCCACAACCACCTGACCAGCTCCCCTGTCAAGTTCACGTTGGCCCTGCTCTCCATCATGCCTCTCTCCTACTACATCGGGATGGCCATCGCCAGGTGAGCAGTGATGATGATGATGATGAGGTGGGTGGGGGCAAGGTGGGGACACATGCCAACCCTGCTGACACCCTCTTCTTCCTCCTCCTCCAGCATCTCTGCCCAGAGCAACTTTGCGGTGGGAGCTGTGGTGAACGCCACCTTTGGCTCCATCACGGAGCTCACTTTCTACATCACGGCCCTCATCAAGGGGACACGGGAGGGCAACCGCTGCTACGCTGAGATTGTCAAGTCGGCGTTGACTGGGACACTGGTGGGCTGTGTCCTCTTTGTCCCGGTGAGCCACGGGCTGGCACATTGATGGCATGAAGGTGCTGCGTCCCTGCAGGGAGGATGCTGTGAGGAGAAACGCTGATGGAGATTTCTTGGGGGGGGGCTTTCTCCATCCCTAAGGGGCTGTGCATGGTCATTGGGGGCATCAGGCACCAGGAGCAACGGTTCAACAGCCGCTCGGCGGGAGTCAGCTCAGCCCTGCTCTTCCTCTCCGTGGGAGGTGAGCTGGGGACAGGGCTGTCTCCAGGTTTTGGGGCAGGGGGAGGATGGCCACCAGCATGGCCACCCACTCCCATGTTCCTCCATCCCCCCCAGGTGTCTTTGCCCCAACGCTCTTCTCCAAGGTGTATGGGAAGCTGGTCTGTGGTGAGTGCCACAACGTCACCCAGAACCCACTGGGCCACTACCTCTGTCACAACTGTCACTTTGACCTGGTGAGTGGGGATGTAGACCTCTGACCATCAGGGGTTGGGGATGCTCCAAGCCCACCTGGCTCCTGCTCTTGGTGGTGGCAGCAGGACTGTCCCTTGTCCCCTGCATCCCTATTGATAGGCTCTCTCTTTACAGATGGACAACAACGGCACCCTCTACTACAGTCACGTCCAGTGAGTGTCTACTGGGGTGGGGCCAGCACTGTCCCTGCAGTGGGGGTGGCACCTCCTGGGGTGGGCTTATCCCTCTCGGGTCCCCCTTTGTCACCCTGAAGGGTTTCAGTCCTATACCCCCATTTCTTCCATCCCTAAATAGTGGAGGGAACCCTCCTGGGGTCTCCATGCCACACCCTGGTGGCACTGAACATGTCACCCATGTCCCACAGACCCCTGGTGTACACAGTGTCCCTCCTGCTCCCTGCTGCCTACCTCATCGGCCTCTTCTTCACCCTGAAAACTCACTCGCACATCTACGACATCCACGTCAGCGGCTGTCACAGTGAGTGTCCCCAGACATTGGGGTGCCCCAGCTGCAGGGCTGGCTCTTCCCACCTGCCTGGGATGTTCCACCATGTCTCTGTTCTTCTCCCAGTGCCTGGTCACCACCACAGCGCTGTGGTCCACTGGTCTCGCTGGCGGGCCCTGGTCATCCTCCTCCTCTCCACCCTCTGCATGTCAGCCTGTGCTGACCTGGCCACGGAGCACATCAGCCCCATCCTCACCAATTCCACCATCTCACAGGTGAGTGTGGGGATGGTGGTGAACCCTGGGGATCAAGACGGGGCCTCCAGGGTTGGGAACCTTTTGGGTCTGAGCCCAAAAAGCTGGGAGAAGGATGCTGAGATACTCCATGAACTGAGGGGCTTGGTTGCCCACAGCTTGGATGTGGTCAGGATCAGGCCACGTGCATGTGCTGGTGTCACCTCTTCCCCTACAGTACTTCATCGGTGTCACTGTGCTGGCAATGGTGCCTGAGCTGCCAGAGATTGTCAATGGCATCCAGTTTGCCCTGCAGAACAATCTCAGCTTGAGGTGAGATGGCTCAAAGGGTGGGTTTGGGGGTGTCCCCTTCCAGCGTGGTCCCAGTCCCATAACTGTACCTGGGTGCCAGTGATGGGCTGCCTAGCTTCGTGGCACTGGTGGGTCAGTTCCCTGCCAACTTGCCCTCAAGAAGTCCTTAAACCCACCCAAAAAACGGAGCCAGAACCATGATTTGGTTTCCTGAGGTGGATTTTTCTCACCCTGAGCTGAGCAACCCAAGGGCTGCTGGAGACCTGGAGCTTGGCAGCTCTTCTAAGTCCTCTTGTCCTTCCCCAGCATTGAGATTGGGAACTGCATCGCCGTCCAGGTCTGCATGCTCCAGATCCCCATCCTGGTGCTCTTCACCATCTTCTACGTGAGTAACCCCAGAACAGCCCCTGGGTGACCTCCTGCTGTGGGGCTGGGGACACGCAGCACTCCATGAAACATGGTTGGCAAGAAGGGCACAGCCACTGTCCTCTGCTGGGGTGGTGGAGTCTGGTGTCTCCCATGTTGGTTGATGGTGTCTCCACCCGTAGGGACACGTGGTGGAAGGGATTTAAAGGATGACATTCAGTCAGTGAGTGTCAGTGTGTCAGGAATGACCACAGTCAGGGCAGGGATGTCCTGGCTGGTTGTAAATGCTGGATCTTCTCTTCCTTGCAGCCCACCAACTTCACGCTTGTCTTCAGTGACCTCCACGTCTATGCCAGCATGTTCAGTGTGGTGCTCATGAACTACATCTTCATGGATGGCAAATGTGACTACTTCCAAGGTGATCACCCACCTGTGAGGCTGCTGTGGGACTTGGGGTACCCACCTCCTCTGTGCTGGTAGGGTGGGGTGGGGGGAGCTCCTGGAGACAGCCATGGAGGGTGTGTGTGTGTCATCTGCTTGCTGTAGCTTTTGGCATGTGGTGGCTCAAGCAATTCTGGGGTCTCAGTTGACCATCTGAGAGGTGCTGGAGCTCCTACCCTGCAGCAGCTCAGAGAGGGATCACTCCCTTTTCACCCTGAGGGAGTTTTAAACCTCTTGACTTGTGATTTTGTTGAGGACCAAGGAAGCCTTCTACAGTGGGCTAGTCCAGACCACGCTAGAAGGTCTTAAGAGCAACCTCCTTCCTTGCACCAGGGAGTAACTGTCTCCCAACCTGCTCTGTCTGCTCTAGGCACGGTGCTGGTGATGGTCTACTTCATCCTCCTGGCTGTGTATTTCTTTGCCCCATCGCCCAGTGGTTGCTGAGGTCTGGACTCCACTTTCTCCAACCTTCTCGTTGGGCTCGACGCCTGTCAAGGTGTTAACTGGTGTCTCAGGGACTTGGCTGGGCTGGCTCCAGTCTGGAAGCATCATTTTGCTGAAGCTCCTGCTGCTGCCGCCTGGTTCCTCCAGTTGGGGCTTCAGTGATGGGAAGGGTGGTGGCAATGGAAGTACTCCTGATCCAGGAAGGAGCCTCAACACCAAAGCACTTCACACAGGTATTTCCAGCCCGTGCTTGTGTGGTTGGAAGGAAAATTGTCCCTAGTTGGAGGGTCTTGAAGGGGGTTTCTGTGTGATCTGGAGGACAGATCCCCTCCCTTGGGACATGTTGCACTGGGAGAAAGTGCCTGAAAAGAGCCTCTCTCCCTTCCAGGCAGTTTGGGTGATCCCTGGCCTGGAAGGGACTCTGGGTTTGGGGATCACACAAGGCTTCTTGATGGTACTAGAAATGCACCAAGAAGGTCTTTTTCAGTTTCGTCATTAAAGCAGTTTTGTACAAATCAGAAACGAGCTTGTTTCTCTTTAAACAAGCCTTTGGGCACCTCCCTGGGCCACTCTGGGCCCACTACTCCACCAACCGATGGGCTTGGGGTGATGGCTACTTGGTGGCCACCAAAGGGTGGCTCTCAATGTGGTGGATGTCGGGTACCAGCAATGACTCAGCTGGAGCCAGCATCCCTGGGAGTGGAACAGGACAGCAATGTCCTCTGTCACAGCACCAGAGCAGGTGGCAGTGGAGATCCACCACTGTGCCATGGGGACAGAGCCAGCTCTGTGGGCTCCAGCTTTCTCTGTGACCCTCCCTAAGCTCCTGCTCTTGTTTTCAGCCTGATTTTGTCCCACTGCCCAGGGTCACCCTTGGCCAGAGGTCTTTAACAAGCACCTAAGAAGGCTCAGGGATGGTCCTGATGCTGGGTAGGAGGTGTGATGAGCTGGGGACTGGCTCTTCTAGCAAGGGAAGTGCCAGTGGGTGAGGTGAGAAGACAAAGCAAGTGGCTTGGACTGATTTTATTATCAGAGCTTAAAAAAAACCACCAACCCACAAACCCAAACCAACCCAAAAGCAAAACACTGACAGATCCATAAACACTGGGGCTGTGGCTCCTGTGCCCCTTCTCCCTCCCCAGCCCCTTGGGGACCTACTTTGCCATTAAAAAATGGGGAGGTGCTGTAGGTCCCTTAGTCAAGGAAGAAACAGGATTAGACCGTAAACATCCCAGAATAAGGAGGGGGGGGGGAGAGAAGGAGGGGGCAGCCTGGGATCTCCTCTTCCTCCTTCCCAAAGGAGAGCAGCTGCTCATTAAGCAATTAATGATGGTGCTTTATCAAGCTTCAGTATGGACAATCCTGCTACTGTTCATAGGGATGTTTGGGAAGGTTCCTGGGTGAGCACCCAGGGTTGGGTGATGGCAGCAGACACAGAGCAGCAAGAGATGGAGAAGGCATGGGATGGGAGGGCAGAAGATGATGGTGCTGAGCAGGTTCTCCTATGTGTCATCTGAAGCTAAGCTGAAAACATCTACCCTGGGCTGAAGGGCGCTTGGGACTTCTCCTGGAGGTGGATCCAACCTTGGTGTTGGCATAAGCACATGCACCACAGGTCCCTTCCCCAGTGCAAGCCCAGCAGTAGCTGCTGGTGGCTGCAAGGGTGCCCTGAAGAGGTCCCATATGGCCTTGAGCTGCTCTGTGTGGTGCTGGGCTAAGTTACTGGGTGAAGGCAGCAGGGCTATCCCCCAAAACCCTGTTCTGAGATAGCTTTCTCTATCTTGGTGTGGTCTGTCCCCATCCTGGGCATCATGGTGGATGCTCTTAACTCCTCCCTCTACCAGCTGCTGCAGATGCTGAATCCTTTCCTTCTCCCTCAAGGCAATCACAGCCCTGCCCTGGCAGAGGTAGCAACACTTTGCACTTTGCCTTTCATGTATGGAATTGCATGGCAGGAGTTGCCCTTAAAAGGGAAGAACCAGCACTTGGGCATTATCTGAGGTGGAGGTAGAGGTGAAGACAAGCAGGAGATGGAGCAAGAGAAGCCTGGAGCCATATATCCTTCAAGCCACAACCCAGAGCGAAGCCTCTGCCACCATGAGCCAGCAAGCAGCTTCCATCATTCACAAACTCAACATGCAGTGGACAAGCAGCAACTTGAGCAGACCTTCAGAAGGGAGCTGTGAGCTTTGCAATGCTTAAAACAAGTCATTTTTTAGGAAAAGCAGCCTCTAAGATCTTGTTCCCATCATGCAGCAGCCACCCCAGGTTCCTGGGAGAGGAGAGGAGAGGCCTGTGGACAACACTTTTATCAGCAAAAGCAAATCCCTGGTCCCTTAGTCTGTAGCACTCTTGGCCATGCTTTTCGAAGTCCTGTGTGCTGGGGACACAGCAGAGCTGTGTTGGGAGGGTGAAACCAGCTCCAGGCCCCTGGTGGAGGGTACAGGCACACTCTGGGCTTGTGCCTTCAGTGGTGCAGCCAGTGGAAGAGGTTTGGGCTGGCCCAGCAGGGTGTTGGCATGTCATGGGGACATCAAGGACTGGGGACCTGAATGTGTTCCATGTCAAGCTTTGAAGGTAAGGTTAAGTGACAACGTCACTGGTGTCAGTATGGAGTCAGGCTGAGGCCAGATGTGACCAAGATCAACACCCACCACCTTCTTCCCAAAGGAAAAGCTCCTGGTTATTCCCATAAAGCTGTTAAAGCAAGGAAGACCTAAGACCTTAAGGAATCCAGTTCATCAGAGATCCAGGCTTGGATGGTTCTACTATTGCCTGGGTGACAGCAGGAGACACTCTTTAAGGTAGGTAAGGGAAGAACCAGCTCTTCCAGTACAGAGATCCCAGCAGAACTGTATCTCAGAAGGCAAAGATTAAGTGCAGACATTCAACATCCACAAGACTAAAAGGTGAGAGCCACCAAGTTTGGGTCTGAAAAGGGAGCTGGAGAAAAGGCCTGTAGAAGAGGACACCATGACCCAGGGGTAGGAGAGCAGGTACCCATTCCCCAGTTGCCTGCAGGTTCTGGGGTCAGCCTAGAGCTGGAAGCAGTGGGATGATGCCACCAAGCAACCAGTGAAGCTTGGAAGGGGTTGAAATGGGATGATGATACCTTCCAAAGAGCTGGGAGGGTTATGAAACCCAGCTCTGCCCTGTGGGTTCCATACCCTATGACGGGGGCAGATTCAATGGAGCTACAACCAGTTGCCACCACTTCCTGTGGTCCAAAGCACCAGAGAACACTTCAGCTCTGATGCCCAAGCTTTATTTTTCAGGGCCTTGGAGGAAAAAAACAAAACCCAGCAATTGGGGTTACATGAGAGGGGAAACAAATCTCTCCCCAAGAACAGGGGAAGCTTAACACTGGGGTGGGTGGTAACACTTTGCTGAACATCAGGGGTGGGTGCCCCCAAAAGAAGGGTGGTGGTGGTGGTGGCTCTATCAGGCAGCACTGCTCAGATTAATGACATGAAGGCAATGCTCTATTTATTTACACATAAATGCAATTATCTTCAAAAAAGAAACTAAAATCCTGGACTCTAAGCTTTGCCTTTCATCACCGTGGAAGGGGAAAAGCTGAGCTGGAAGAAAAATAAAGGCACTTAAAAATGATCTTCAAATAAAAGAGATTTTTTTTTTGCACAAACCCGGTGCCAACCAGGGGGAGCTGCTCAGAATCCAATGGTCACCCTACACCTGGTCTCTAGAGCACCAGGAGCTGGGAGAGGGACACCCCTTCCCCCTCCTGCCTTGGGGAGGTAACTACTGCTCCCAGCAAGAGGGAGAGAGATGCTCCCACTCCCCTTCGCTTGCTGCTGTCGGCTCCTGGGCTGAGCGATCCAGGACTTTCCCAGGATCCACATAAAAACCACATGCAGCAATAACATCCCCCCAGCCCTGGAGGAGCGAGAAGCAAACTAGAAAAAGGCCAAGGCAGGATGTGTGTGGGAGGGAGGAAAACAACAAAGCTTAGGGCTAGATGTTTAAGAGTCAGAGCTTGATAACCAGGACTGAGCAGCTTGTACCCAAGCGCTGGGTAGAACACGCTGCAAGGTCGAAGACAGCTCTGAAATCTACAGGGGGGGTGAGTTCTTGCAGTGAGCTCCTTCTGGGTGCAAGGTGAGCAGAAAGGGTTAAAAAACAAAAAGAGTCAGCAAAACCTTTTCCCTCCCCTTGCCACCCTCCAGTAAACTACACAGTAGTCCATTAAGTGGCAACTTTTAACTGGTCTTCCAAGCCAACCTTTCAATATGAAAAGGTGAGGAGAAAAACACAGACACAGAGAGTGTGTGTGTGTGTGTGTGTGAGGGGGGGGTTGTTTCAAATCACTGCAACACAGCACCAGAAAAGCTGCACAGGCAAAAGCTTCACCCACTGCCCACC
>VZTM01018186.1:8356-35905 GCA_013400555.1 Jacana jacana
GGGATGGGATGGGATGGGATGGGATGGGATGGGATGGGGGTGCGGGTGAATCCGGTGGCTGAGAGCAACTTGTGCGATCTGCCCTGCGTTAGGCCCGTCGGCCTGGGCCCGGCTGCCCGGCCTCAGCGTCGCCCCGTGGGAAACGTTTCTCTTTCGGCCCAGTAGAAGCCGTCCGTCTCACGGAGAGGTTGAGGCTTACGCGTGTCAAAATACCAGACCCCAGCTGAAGAGCAGTGGAAGAAACCTTCAAATCGTGGTATTCTTTACAAAAAAAAAAAAAAAAAAAGATAACTTTGTAAAGTTTGCCGCTTGATTTTGCAGCCCAGCTTCACTGCTCAGTAGATTGCGCTGGCTTATCAGCGGTGGGGGTGCATGGTTAAATACTTAAATAGGTGTGTATGTTTAAGTAAATATCAGCATTGTTTATGTTTCAATAAAGTATGTTTAAATAATGAGAGATTGGCCTGATGGTTTCTTTTTTCTCTTTTTAGTCTTGTGAAACAAATTACTTTTAAACTAACCACGTAATTTGTACAGCTTGTCTGTGTTCCCTCCGTTTCACCTGTGGGTCAGCAAAACCCTAGGGAATGTCAGCCCACAGCCTTAAATAAATCACTTTGCCGTGGAAAAGACAGCAGGCCCCCTCCAGTCTCCCTGGGGTGGCCAGGCTCCCCGTGTGGGCCCTGCTTGTCCATCGTTCTCTTGTCACCGGGGCTGCCAGCTCCTAATGAGGACAGCAGGACGGCGGGTCTGCTCCCACAGCTCCCAAGTGTCACAGGAGCCTGTGCACAGCGCTTCCAGCCTCCCCTCCCACCCTGGCTCACTGCTGGGAACCTGGCGGGAGGATTGGAGCACAGCTACCTGTGGCAGCAATGACACCAAAGTCTGATTCCGGAGACCTTTTCAGTGCACTGTGAGAGTACAGCTGCTGAGACGTGGTACGTCCAAGGGTTTAACTCTCCTTAATGTCATTTGTGGTCTTTTTGCATTGCTATGCTGTAACAAACCAGTCTCAAAGCTGGCAAGAGGAGAAAAAGAGAACGTTTCCCAGAGAAAAGAAAAGCAGGACTACTTGGCCAGTCGTAAGCTATGCCAGTCCCCCACATTGTTGTTGTTACTTATCTTTCCTAGTTGTCTGCAGCTGGTGTAAATTAAATTATCTTCAGATTATTTTTCTCACACCACAGCTCGCATAAAAGCATAGGGAAAGAAGAAAAGTTAAGGAGGAGGAGCTGAAATATTTTACTGAATATTACAATAGAGGAACAATAAGAAAGCTGTTTTTGTGGTATTGTACTCAGATGCTGCACACTTACATAAGAATATGGGTAATAAGCAGGAGGAACTGAAAGTCATTACATTCATAATCAAAACCATTAATAATTTGTCATAACTTGTTATGTAAGGGTAAAGTTTGTTCAGGTAGCATAGGTAGGAGAAAAGGAACATAAGGTACACAGCTAGTGAAAACACTTGGATAATGGCAAAAAGGAAAGGTTAAAGAAGAATGTCACAGCAAAGACCCATTAGCAACCCACAAACAAGAAAGATTAAGTGCATGGTACTTTAATAAAATAATCCAAAGCATAGGAACTAGTGATAATGAGACTTGAAATAGCAATATACCTACTGAGAAAGGAATTTGGCAGACTATGAGTGATGGTGGTAAGTCAATGCCTCTTCAAAAGGGAAGGGAAAGAAAATCAAACCAATGCACTTGAAGAATGCCAAATCCCACTGTAGCCACTCTAACAAAAAGTAGGCTGTCAAGTTTGCCATTTCCTATAGAATGAACATGAAGGCTACAAACAGGCCATGGCAATGAGAAAGTAAGCTAGTAACTGAAGAGTCTGGCTAAATCCAAACCATTTCAATGGCTTCCACCTTTTGAAAAACACAGAATCTAGGTTAAATCATTAAAACTGACAACAAAGTGTTTGTTGTAATATGTAGGGGAAATCCAGAAAGGTTAACATGCAAAAGAGCTAAAACTATCACAGGGTCATAGAGCATAATGACAAAAAGCTTATGTGAAAGATAAGCAGGGAAGAACCGACTTGCTTTCAGGTGGGTGAGGACACTCTTACCAAGTCATGTGAGGAAGACCAAAGCTTCATTTTTTTGCTTTGTTTCTCTCCAAAACGTCAGTTGTAATTGGATGGCTTACACGGTTAACATTAGCAACATAAAAAACATATTATCAAGTTAAACTAAGGAAAGAAATAGAATCTATTCAAGTAAGATGCTTACAGAAGTCATGTGCAGGAGAAGTTTCAGCCAACACATTTAGTGAAATGGCTATGCAACCCAAAGCCATTCACAATTACCTCCACGAACTCAGAAAAGACAGCTGAGGTTCCATGAGATCAGGCAAAAGAAAATGGTACCTACCTTAAAAAAGAAAGGAAAGGATGGGAGTCAGAAGCCAGCCAGAATTATTTTCTATCAGCAAAATACTGGAACAAAATATTAAGCAAATTATTTGTAAGGCCTTGGATGCTAAGATTAATAATAATCAACATCGACATCTCAAAAACAAATCATGGAATCTTGACTTGAGCAAGGCTTCTGATGATGTATCATCTAATACTCTCCTAAGACAGAGGAGCATTAGCTACACAAGCCTAGACCAAAATGGTTAGAAAATGGCACTCAGAAGTAGTGTCAAATGATTCACAATCAAATAAAGAGTTTGTGAAAGTGAAATCTCCAGATACTTGGAGCCTGAGTCCTGAACTGCTTCTGTGATAGAGCAGGATAGAGAATATTTATCATACTTGTGGAGGATATCTTGTGCAGGTGAGCACTGCAAGCATTTCAGAAAATACAGTTGAACAAATCATGATGAGTTGGAACAAAGTTCTGAAGTAAATAGGATGTAATTCACTAAGGTGAGAAACTGTTACGTATAGCTGGGAATAACTGGCTGCAGCAATGTAAGATGGAGACAAAGTGGCTAAGCCATTACTTTACAGAAAGATTGGTTCATAGCAGTTCACAAATAGAAAATGAGTCAACAGCAATTTGGTGTTGCAAAAAATGAGACTGCTTTATTGAAATGTAGAAAATTACTATCAAACACAAGAGGAGCAAAACAATTCCCCCACTCCAGTGAGCTGAAAAAGCCTTTCAGTGAAGAACAGTTCCGGTTTGGGGCACCTCCTTTTAATTAGAGATTTCTGTGGAGAACATAAAGAACTACCAGAAGCGTGGACAACTTGACCTTGAGTAATATTCAAGTACAATTGAAGGAAGATCAGCTGGACATCTGAAAAATCAGACATATTAATGTATAGCCTAGAAAAATATGAGCATTTTATATAAAGAAAGCATCTGTATGTATACGAGAAAAGTGAATACACAGCCCATCTCTTTAATAATAGAAATAATGTTTTGCTGCATAATGAACTCTCAAACTAAAACACTTACTAAACCTTTCTTTTTTTAACTTACTTAAATCCTCATGTCCTTAATATCCTGTGAGGAGTGATAAAAATCCTGAAGATACAGAGCATCCATATATTGGAGGGAAAAAAAAATCACTTCTTTTAAAATCCACCAAGGAAAAAATCAATGCCAGGCCTCTCTTGCATTATCTACTATGGGAAGCTGAAGTGTAATATTGGTGGACAGATGGTGATAAAGGAATCCAGTTGCACATTTAATTGGAGCTATAGAGACCACATGTATTAATTTCCACAACCTGACCTCCACAGAACTCACATATAAATATTTGTCTTGATAGAGGGAGTTCCATTTAACCTTCTCTGAAAGATAATGGAAAGTCAAGGTCATCCAGCCTGTGCTCTGAACAGGCACCTCCCACAACTAGTCCTTCTGCCACTGCCAGAAGCCTGCCTGTGTCAGAAACCAGAGAACTACTGGGTCTGTCTGGAGAGGTCTGAAAACAGGTGTGAAGAAGAATTCCTATTTATGAGATAATTAAGCCTTCCTCCATAACTAATAGGAAGAAAGTATAGAGTTCAGAATAAAACTACCAAGTTTGGGGACAGGAATGCTGGGAAAACATATTTACAGATCTACTTTGGAATATACCGGCGTGCAGCTCTTATGGATGATGAGGTCCCAGCAACCTTTTGCATGTTTGTATCCTTCTTGTCAAATCTGAATTTCCAAAATGAAGCTGGAACTTTTATGAGAGTTTATAACTGATCCCACTGTGGTCTTTTTCTCCCACAGCTTAGGCACTAGCATTATCCCAAGGATCTTGCCTCAGGTCTTTACAGTATGTTTGAGCACACTAGCCTAATAAGATTCATCTTACTTCTGGAATAACCTTTAAAACCCAGAAAAGCAAGTGACTTCTTACAGCTTTAGAATTAATAGCATTGGAAGAAAATACTTAGGAATAGCTTATGCAGTGACTTTTCTCTAGGGAGGTTTGAATACCCTTAAAATCATAGGTCTGGTGCCAAACATCGTATGCCAGAGGTAAAATGGAGTCAAATTCCCTTCAACAGGTAATTAAACAATACTTGAACTTTAAGGGAAGCATTTCTCTTTCTTGAGTGATTATTGAGACTTTCTAGATACAAACTGTGGAGAAGTTAGATGCATTAAAGATGTTCAGCACGTTTCAAATATTCCAATTAAACAGTGACACAGCCCTAAATAAATACACTGTCTACATAATCAAGGACAGAATATAGAGAATCTGTTTTATAATTGTGTGTTATTTTCCCATATTTGGTGGTCCAATAGTACAGAAATGGGTTTACAAGTTATTTCTGACAGAACAAATTGATGAGAATCTGACACTGGTTGCAACTGCAGCAATAGCTTATTTGCAGCTGTATTGAGTGGGAGAAAACACACAGAATTGTTGTTTCTAGAGTTTTGAAGAAGAAAATGTGGCTGTGGCCTTTTTGTTACCTTACAGTTATAGATGGAATTTTCAAATTCTTTCACCTTAAGCTGCATTAAAAACCAGTATTATTCTATTTTACAGAGAATTAATTGAGATCAACACTACCCGTAGTGACTGAACAGAGGTGGAATGGAATTTAGTCCTGGATTCCTAACGAACAACTATAAAGTATTTTAACATTTTAATGAGTTAGTGTATAAATGCATAACCACACAAATACATTTCAGTTAAAAGTGAGATCCTGTCTACTGAAATTTTTGAAATTACCAACATTCTTTTTGTAGGAATCAAACAATTATTTGTTATTCTTACATATTAGTGCTATATTTTATTGAGATTTGGTATGATCTTTTTGCATGTTGCAGATTTACAAATTCAGGGCTTAATTTCCTTGTTACTTTTGCATTATTTATTTATGAATGCAGTTACTCTTTAGAACATTTATACCTTATTGAATTAAGGTATCGTAATAACAGGAGAACAAAGACTCATGAGGAATTGGTGACAAAAGACTTGTGTAACTTCCCTGAAATACGCATCCAGAGAAGCCACAGAAGAGAATGAGACAGCCTGAATGATAAAGAGCTTTATAGCAATTTTGTGAATTAGACACAATTCAGCAATTGAGAACCATCTGACAACACCACCCTGAAGGACTCCTGTAGTATATAAATGCATAACTCTATAATATAATTTTAATTGCAAGTGAAAAATCCTTTCTGCTGAGATTCTAAATGTTTGAAAAAGAGCAGCAACCCTTATGTAGCTACACACTTTTCAGAGTTGTGATCTCGAGTTTGCAAGACATAGCTGAAGACACCTGCATAGCCCCATCAACATATGAAATCCTTTTGCTACCTGTCAACACGTCCTGTGCCTGTGTGATGACAAATAATGTCCCTGTCTCTCACTTGGCTCTGACTGTTCTAGCTATTAGGTTCCTGATGAGAATAACATTTCCTTTCACGCTTAAACTTTTCCTAATAAATTTAAATTTTTTCTGTCTTTCGGCCAAGTATATCTATGTATGACTACATAGAGGACTGCAAGCATGCAAAGGCATTGTGCTGTCCTTTCTGTGTGTCCAGAAAGAGTGACCAGGCTGTTTGTGGCATTCTTGGCCCTGTCCTGTAACAACTGAAATGAATGTCAGTCTCCAAATAGAATTGCTAAATTGGTGGGCTCAGCTCAGTAAATGGTCAGTAAAATGAAGGGAGCGTCCCTTCCTTTTTGGAGTGAAGGGTGGAAGGTATTGCATACCTTCTCTGATCTAGGTATCTAGAAGTGTTCTCTTGCTACCTCTATAGACTTCTGCCTTGAAAGCCCGGAGTCCATAAATCCAGATGTGTTGACCTCTTTCAAAAATGAAAGATTTGCCTAAAAGAAAAAAAAACACCAAAAGACATTTGCCCCTCCAGAGCCCCTGATCTGCCCTACAGCCCAAATCAGGCTCTAGCCTCACTTGCCCCAGCCCAGGCACCCTGGGCAGGGACCCATGAAGACACTGGTCCCACAGGGGCCAGCCAGAACTGCACCCCCAACCACTGTTGCCCCCTAAAGAGGACTTATTGCCTCCCAGGGAGGGACAGTGGAGGTGTCATCTCTCCCCCCATAGCCAGAAGGGGGACAAAGATCCAGCCCAGATCCCCAACACCCACAGCCCTCGAGGAGTGTCTGCCCCAAGCTGAGGTTTTCTCCCCTCCCAGTACCACCCTGGGACCACTGTTACCTCCCCTGAGGCTGTGACTGCAAGGAAGGCAGTGCTTGAGCTCTGTGTGACCCTCATGGCTGCTGAAGGGCTGACTCTCTCCTACAGTAGGGGAGAAATTTTTTCTCCTTCGGCCAAGTCATGGCACACTCTTTCAGAGGAAGGCACCAAGAGTTGGGAGGATCACACCAAAGGAAAGCAGAAAGTCAAAAGCTCCTCCTAAAGCACCAGTCATGATTCAGGATGCCAGGCTTCCTTCAGGTCCCCCCTGACAGATCCAGATCTTAGCGAGGTTGACAACAAATGGCAAACTGCATGCATAGTAATCCCAGCTCCACCAGCAGCCCAGCCTTGCCCTTGAAATCCTTGGTACAACAAGAGGCAGAGTACTTGGAGGCAAGGAAACAAATGCTGGGCAACATGAGCCCCAAAGAAGAGCAGAAGAGACCTATTCCAGATAAAGCAATGAGAACCTCCCAGACGGAGGACACCAGACAGCCCACAAATGTGGTTAGGCAGACTCGATTTTAAAGGTGTTTTCCAACTTAAATGATTGTACAATACAATTTGTATCTCTGGTTTGGTTTGTTTGTTTGTTTGTTTGTTTGTTTGTTTGTTTGTTTGTTTGTTTGTTTGTTTGTTTTAGCCGCTAACACTGACAAGTAGACTGAGGGTCAGCTTTTGAGAATTTTAATATTGCATTCCCAGGATTCACAAATTAGATTTGTGAGCTTGAGTAGTGCAAGACAAAGGCAGCTTGTTTCCTCTCTGCCTGCTGACACTTGTGAGTTGTAGCTGTTACGCTTCAGAAATCAGTGAATCAGTATGTTTGCTCTCAACTGGTTTTCAATGTTGGACTCACCTAAGTAGGGTAGAGTTTTATCTTGTCTACTTAATATGCAAATAACTGTATGCATGGATATGTGCTTCCTGTGGAATAAATCTAAGGAGAGGGTGGTTTTTGTGTATGAAAATAGGGGACACTCCTATTTTTTGCTCTTTTTTTGCAGAGCACTGTGTGTTAATGGGAACACTGATAAGAAAAGCTGCTGCCTGGGAGAGACAGTGATAAACTGCAACATAAACAACCTTCCCATATCAAATGGCTGAACGGAAGCTCAGCTATAGTCAAGCTGTAAAGACCAAGGACTTTACAAGGAAGATAAATAACTCAGTTTCTGACTCCTGTTTTTACATGCAGGTAGCATGTGTCTGCCTACTACAGCCACCAGAACACCAAAAGCATTAGAGACAAATAGACTGGAGAAACTGTGGCCTTATGTATGCGAGTGAGAAATTTCCCTAGCAGAGCAGAAAGCATGCTTCTCAAAATATTTGGGGTTTGTTAGCAGGCTAAAACTTTTGCTCATACTGTAGCCTGTCGTGTGCCTCAATGAGTTTGTAATAAATATTCATTTCTCTCTGAGAAACTGATGTCACTCTTGCTAAAATTAAACTAACTGGATGTCTTAAAAACGTATATACAATGCAAGCTCCATCTGTGCTCAGAGTACGTTCTGATCCTTTCATTGCTGTTTCTTTAGCAATTACATCAGTGGCTTATGTAGAAAAATAACACCAAAAGTAGTTAACTAGCCAAACCACCATTACTGTCTCTTCCTGTCTGGTAATGAGAGCTAATTCCACTATTAGTTACTATTTTTATTTACTGATTCTCTGGTGAATTTCCTTTTTCTTCTTCTGTAAATGCCACTTCCTTTACCTGCTGGAATCAAAGATTAGGCAGCTTCCTATGGCATGTCAGATTACTATAGCTTTCAACCAACAAATCGGCGAGTTTCAAAAAATATTATTTTATTAACAGTAAAAGATACCAACTTCTTTTTATGAAACAGGTGTTCTTTTTAACCAAACTAAAAATAAATGTAATAGTTAGAACATTAAATTAAAAAAAAAATCTTTGAAGGTTAGGATTACTGATGTAATTCTTGATGACAGTTTGGCAAAAACAGATGAACATAGACAACAGGAACAAATGACACTGTACATTTACAATTCAGAAATTTCTGTGTTTTCTGCTGAAACTGAATTGCTGGAATGGTTGTAACAGCTTTTCAGCAGTACAGTACGGAGAGACAGGAAACTGAGAATACTGTGTTGAAAATAAAAGAGGAGGGGGAAATTCTTAGCAAAAAGGTAAGGGTTTGTGCGTGTGAGAATTTGCCTGTCAAGGTAGAATGGTATGTAGCACCTGGTAAAAGAATAAAGGAAATCATGATACAGCTGATCTGTATGATCTCTGAGAAATAATTTCAGCTTACCTAAACAGAACTGATTTTTGTTTATAGGTCTCTTCTCAAAAACCACGGAGAGAGGAAATGTAAAAAATGTCCCTCTGCAACTACCGGAACAATGTGCTCTTTAAAAACTGCTAAAATTGAGATCTGAATAAGCAGCAGTTACTCAAGCTCCACACTAATATAAAACCACCTAAACTTACTTTATGCAGCTATTCATATGCTAGGATTAGCTAAGGCTTACTTGGTCCTTTCTTTACGTGTATTTTCCTGTGGGAACTGACAGTGCCATTTGTTGGAAGATGCACTGGGAAAGTATCAGGTGTTCTCAAACCAAACCAAACCTCTGAGCCTTTATGGGTGATACTAAGCAAGAGTAACTCCTGGAAATCATCACGATGGGTTTTTTACTGCAGAAATGTGATATGACTACAGAAATGTAAGACAGTCCCACTTTGTACTTGCAGAATGAGTGCTCTACCTGGAAAATTTGATTGGAAAAATTACTCAGATAGCAGTTTAGTCAAAATGTAATTACTGTAACTTGCACAAGTGTGGAGGATGCAGAAGGTGTAGTGGTTGGAACAGAAGATCAGACCATGGGCTTTATTCCTCATCTTGCCGCTGCTTGCTAGATGAACCCGAGAAGTTGATTAACCTCTACAGTTTAGCTTCCCCTGCAAAGTGAGAGTAAGGCTGTGGTTTTACACACAGCTAAACAGGGGTACTGACTTGCTGTAGAAAACCCATGCTGACTGTGCTGCCCTACCTGTCTTTCATCTTCCCCCAGCTTTACACGAGGAAACCTGCCAGAAGGGAACGAAAACTACATTGCTAATTTAGGTTGTTCTTGGTTTTATATGCACACCCAAACTGGCATTCTTATAAAATGCACTTCTCTGAATCTTATCATCTCAACTCGTATGTTACTTTGCTAAGCTCAATAAAAGCCAGCTGTAAAATGACACAACAATACTAAGAAGGAAGAGAAAAGAACAAATGTCAACATAAGTACCACTGAAGGAAGGAAAGAAAATAAAGGGTCGTACTTCTGCTTTTTGGTGAGACAGAATAAAAAAGGAAGTAAAGAAAGGAACTAAGGTGCAAGATAAAGAGGTGGCAGCATATGGCACTTGGCAGTGGCTCTAGACTTCTTCTGGGGGGCAATTCAGAACCCAAACAGACGGTTATTTCAGCAGAGGGCACCAGAACAAGTATGTGGTAGTGACTTCTTGGCCCAGTGATTAAATCTCTAATATCCTTGCAGCCTCCAGGTGGGTCTGCATTCTTGTTATGCTGCGAATCCTTTGGACTTTAGAATGCTTCAAAATTTCCTTACGCTTAGAGATGTTGCCAAATGGCACTGGAAGCCCTGGGATGAAAGCAAACTGAGCAATTGCATGTAAGCAGAAAGGCAGTAAGGAATACATGAGAATCTGTGGGACGTACTACTATGTCAGCATATTGCATCCCTAAATGCCAAAGGGGCATGGAGGATAATGAGATGGGACAGTTAAGTGAAACTTCTAATCAAAGGGAAGTTTCTTACTTTCCTTATATTTTTCTTCCTTTTTCACAGCAACTGAAGCCACAAGGTATCTTTATATTAATTTTTTTCATTCATAATAGCCTGAAAACACAAGTGTTAAAATCTGACAGATACTCTGCAAATGTATTGTGCATAGCATCAAATAAGTGCAAAAAGTTTTATATTTTTTAAACAAGTCTGATAATGTTTGGTGGGTTATACAGCATGATTTGCTTCTGCCAACTGTATGGTTGAGAGAAGCATTCATAGAGGAATATTAATTCTACACTTATGCACTTCACATTCCTTTACATCAGTCAAGTTTCTGTTGTATAAAGGAAATCTAAACTGTATAGGTCATGGTCAAGGTACTGAGCATGTGCTTCTACGGTGGAATGCTTTATTTTGCCTTCATCTTATTATTATTTTAAAACAAGCATATATAACCAGTTATAAAAGTTGCAGGTGAATTACATGGGCTTGGGTGACATTCAGTGTACTCTTTAATGAGTATTGGAGTTTCTTGCAATGATTACATCGGGCAGATATGCTTCAATCTTCTGCACTTGTCAGTGGAATTTTATAAAAATGCAGGAAATTTAGTTTTTGCTGGCATTATAGTCAAGCACACAAAAGTGCTAAAGATCTTTTTTGTTATCTTTTCTTTCATGTGATATATGCAAGAGTGGGAAATAACAAGGACATTTTTTTAAATGCTTGCAGCGAGATGGAAAAATATTTAATTCTTGCTTTTCATTCTGATATCACAGGTTTCGAGATGAAAAATTTTCCATTATTATCCACTTTACAGGTCACATGGACAGCTAAAATAGCAAACTGAAACAAGACACAACAGAAGAAAATTTCTTTTTACGAAGAGAGCTATTCTGTTACAACTGTTTTTTTATCAGTTTTGTATGGAAAGAGTAATATAAAAATTGAATCATGAGATTATATGATTTGACAGTTACACTGGTACTTCACCTATTTCTCTCAGTCATACTGGCTAATATGGGGATTAATTTCTACTGTATAATCTGAAGAACATTACTAGGTTGACCTCAAATGTATAATCCTAGAACCATGCCATGTTATCCACTTTTGGCAGGAAAGAGAAGAAACACTGGAGAACTGAGACAGTTTGTTGTAGAATCAAAACTAATTTCTGTGTGTTTTTAAGGACATAAAAGAAAGAACAAAGTGAATAACTAGAACTAAATTACACCAGATTTAGTAAGATGAGATGAGATGAGATATGAAAACAGTAATCCCAAGAGGAAATACTGTTTTGTGTTTCATATGATGAAGTAGTGTGTCATGCAAGAAGAAATGCTGCATAACTGGAGAAAGTAGACATTAAAAATAATCTAGGTATCTAGTGGGATCAGTTCCCAACAAGAGAACAAGCTAATCTACAAACTTCTGAATTTTTAACATCCAGAATAAAGAATAATTATTAGAAAAGTGTTACTCTGCTGGAGGTCTAAAATGTGCTTTTAGACTTAAATTACTCATCCTTACTCATCCAATCTTGTTCAACATATCCATCAGTGACCTGGACAAAGGGACAGAGTGTAACCTCAGCAAGCTTGCTGATGATACCAAACTGGGAGGGCTGGCCAACACTCCAGAGGGGCTGTGTCACCATCCAGTGTGACCTGGACAGGCTGGAGAGCTGGGCAGAGAAGAACCTAATGAGGTTCAACAAGAGCAAGTATAGGGTCCTGCACCTGGGGAGGAAGAACTCTGGGCACCGATATAGGTTAGGGGTGGACCTCCTGAAAAGCACTTCTGAGGAAAAGGACCCGAGAGTCCTGGTAGATAGCAAACTTTCCATGAGCCAGCAATATGCCCTTGTCACCAAGAGGGCCAATGGAGTCCTGGGCTGCATAGGGAAGGGTGTGGCCAGTAGGTCGAGGGAGGTCATTCTTCCCCTCTACTCTGCACTGGTGAGGCCACAACTGGAATCCTGCCTCCAGTTCTGGGCTCCCCAGTTCAAGAGACACAGGGAACTAATGGAGAGAGTCCAGTGTAGGGTAACAAAGATGATGAAGGGATTGGAACATCTACCTTATGAGTTGGGGCTGTTTAGCCTGGAGAAGGTTGAGAGGAGACCTTATTAATGCTTACAAATATCTGAAGGGTAGGTTGAAGGAGAATGCATCTGGACTCTTTTCAGAGGTGTCCAGCAATAGGATGAGGGCAGCAGGCACAAGCTGGAACATAGGAAGTTCCATTCCAATATGAGGGAAAACTTCTTTCTGGTGAGGGTGACAGAGCCCTGGAAGAGGCTGCCCAGGGAGGCTGTGGAGTCCCCTTCCCTAGAGGTCCCTTCCAGCTCTGACAATGCCTTGATTCCATGATCCTTGCAATGCTACTTAATAAGAACCATAGGTCATTTCAGATCCCACTTCCACAAATTTGAACAATGCAGTGCTGCGGCAAACTATGTAGTAATACTGAACATTGTTAGCAACTACATATTTAGTAACACAATTTACTAAGTGGTAACAGAATAAACTGCTGAGGGATAACATAAGCTATCTGAAAAGTTTTTCTGCAATATAGGAACTGTATACAGGAACTAAGTATTTAGAAGTAGTAGAAGTCTCCAGAATGGAGTACTAAAATGAGACTGAAAACCCACCAGAGTTATGTACTGCGTACAATCACCTGCTATAAACCAGGAAGCAAGAGGATGTCCTTGGTCCTTGACCAATTCTAGTTTCTGTGACTTTAAACAAAGGTGGCAGAGACCACCTAGCATTTTAGCTCCTAGTGCTGGCTCTATGTTCAAACAGGATACTAATAACTTCAGTGAGGTTCACATTTGTAGCACAACATCTAGGAGAGGAATCTGCAAAAGATAGGGCAGTGAGGGTGAGGCTGGGGGATACGTCCTGCTGATGTCAGCAGTCTCCAACTTTCTGCTTTGTTTTGTTTTGTACCAACAGTGGGTCCTGTCCAGATGGAGGACTCTCGAAGCAAAGGAAGAAAGGAGGAGTTGATGGGACTGAATCGCACACAGCAGCTGATAATTTCTGGGCAGACTCAGGTAATAAAATGGACTGTTAAATCTTGCTCAGGCAGCTGGGAAAAGTGGGACTGAGAGTATGTGAATGAGACTGCAAGGATTGTCTGTAAAGCAAGTGTGGGGCCCTTATAACTGCGGTTCCACCTCTCTGCGAGGAGACCGGCCTTGCAGAGGGGCAAAGCAAAAGGGTTCCAGGTGGATGGAGTGCCTCACGGGAGAGTACAACGATGGGAAATAGGCCTAGTAAAAATAATGCTAAAAGGAAAGGGGGATCTGAAGATCCCAGTTTGAACATTCCACCAGAGAGTCATTTAGGGGTAATGCTCAGGAATTAGGGGCAGGGTTGCACCCAGGGAAAAGATCAAAAAACCTGATGATACAGTACTGCATGTTTGGATGGGTGAAAGAATCCGTTACATCTGACCAATTGTATTGGCCAAGGTTTGGGTCAAGGGAAAATTGCGTATGTCAGGCTCTAAATTTATATGTAATAAGAAACCAGTGAACCAAGAAGAAAGTGAATATGCTTTGTGCTGGAGATGATCTCATTCCTTATTTGTGGCAAAAGATCTTGGGGGAAAGAATGATAAAAAGAGGGAAGAGAAATGGGAACCCCTGGATCACTTGCTACCTCCATATGACCCCAGAAATGAACCGCAAGACCAGATAGAAGAGAATGAAGAGGGAGAGGAAGAAGTGCAGAGGAAGGGGATGGCCCTGCGGAACCCTACCTCCCTCTGCTTGAGGAAGCTCAGAGTGTCTGGGCCACAGAATTAGGTCAGATAAGGAAGGATGTTCAGAGTTCCCTTTTGCCCTCCTCTAAAAAGGGATCCAAAGAGGTTATGTTCCCTTTAAGAGAGATACTCATGCTAGGGACCCCGAGAGAGGTGGACTTTGTGAATGTGCCTTTGGCCAGCACCAAGGTTTGGGAATTTAAGAAGGAAAGGAAAAATTTATCAGAAAACCCTTTAGGGCTGTCAGAGCAACTTGATCTGTTTTACGGCCCTAATCTTTACACTTGGGATGAAATGCAGTTTATTTTAGGACCTATGTTCAGGCGGAAACAATACAAATGATCTGAGCTGCCGGTATTAGAGTTTGGGAGTGGGAAAACCCTCTGTATGGTTTTCCCTTGGAAGGGAAAGGGTTTCAACCCCTCCTTGAAAACCTCCAGGGAAGGGAACTCCACAACCCACCCCACCCCTTGTATGCCCAGGGAGAAATCCCAGGGGAACAGAAATTCCCTATAGCGAGACCTGCCTGGGATCGGAATAATGTTGAGGGGAGGAATAATATGTCCGATTACAGGAAATTAGTTATTATGGGAATAAGAGGCAATTCCAAAAGGGCTGAACTTTGATAAGGCTTTTGAAACTTTTTGAAACAACAATACTCAGGAATATATCCTGAGAGTGATAGCGGGTGAGAGTTGTTGAAAGCTCATTTTGTCACTAAAGCGTGGCCGGATATAAAGAACAAGTTAGAAAAACTGGAAGACTGGCATGATTGGGATTTGAAGGATTTGTTGCCCAAACAGTGTATGTCAGGAGGGACAACGAGAAACAGGAAACTAAAATCAAATTGATGATGCCTATGGCAGAACAAGTAATGAAGCAGCAGCCAGAGAGTGACAGATTGTCAGATCATGGCAGAGGTCCCAGTTATGGACCATGACGTGGAGACAGGAGATATAGGGCACAAAAGGCCCAGGGAAGGAACCCTACCCACCACCTTGGGTGGCAAACAGGTCCCAAGTGTTTCTATGTGGGAAGGAAAGACACTTTAAAAGAGTGTCTGATGAGGCAGAGGGAAGATTGAGCATTCCAAGTAATGGAGTGAGATGATTATTCCCAAGAATAGGGGTGTCAGGGGCTCTACCTTCAGGGTCTAACCATCATATTGAGCCTTTGATAAATTTAAAATTAGGATCCCAGAAAGAGGAATATGTATTTTTAGTAGACTATGGAGCAGAAAGAATGAGCATAACTAAAACCCCACAGGGATATGAGATGGAGAAACTCATGACTAGTGCAGTTGGGATAAAAGTGGAGGGGTTCCCAGTCCCTATTGTAGAGCAAGTAATGATACAGGGGAATAACACAGAAGTTACAGCAAACTTAATAGTGATACACAAGGCAGAGGCAAATTTATTTGGAAGTGATTTGCAAATCCCTTTGGGGACTGGAATAGCTCCTAGGGACAACAGAATGGTGGTGCAGCTTTTTAAGTTAATGACAGAGGATGAGAAAGTGATTAATCCAACAGTCTGGATGGCAGAAGGCAATCAGGGAGGACTGGACATACCCCCTCTGAAAGTGGAATTAATACACTTCTCTGATCAGTCAGAAAGTCGGATGGAGGTTAGAGCCTAGTGCAGGATCTGAGGGATCATTCAGGCACGTCACCCTGTTATACATTATTAAAGAAAATACCTCACGACCACAAGTGCTTCAGAGTAGTAGACCTTAAAGATGCCTTTCGGACCTGCTCTCTGGCAGTGGAGAGCCAAGACATGTTTGCCTTTGAATGGGAGGACTCTGCAATAGGGAGGAAGCAGCAATTCCACTGGACCACTTTAGCATAGGGGTTTACTGAGCCACCCAACCTTTTTGGGCAAGTATTAGAACAAATTCTTGAAGAAACTTCCTTTTCTCTGGGGGTTAAGCTCCTTCAGTACCTGGATTTGCTAATATCTGGGGAAGAGGAAGTAGAGGTTAGATTTACCACCATCAAATTATTAAACTTTTTAGGAGAAAAAGGGCTCAGAGTCTCAGAAACTAAATTACAGTTTGTAGAGAGAGAAGTGAAGTACTTGATCAGTGGAGGGAAGAGGAAGGTAAACCTGGAGTGTATCTCTAGTATTGTTATGCTTCCAAAAAGAAAGCAAGGAAGTTTTGGGGCCTTCTTGGCTACTGTAGGTTATGGATTGATACCTTTAGTCAACATGTTAACTTCTTATATGAAAAATTGCAAGGAGAGACAGAAAAGCCTGAGTAGGCATAAGAAGAGCAGCAGCAGTTTGAAGAATTGAAGCAAAAGCTAATACAAGCACTTGTGCTGTGTCTTTCCTCCCTAGAGAAGCCATTTCACCTATATGTAAATATTGAGAGTAGGATAGCCTATGGGGTACCAGCTCAAGCCTGGGGCGGGCAGAAGCAGCCAGTAGCCTGCTTATCCAAAGCGTTGGATCCAGTTTCATGTGGTTGGCCAACCTGCTCGCAAGCAGTGGAACAACAGCTTTACTGGGGCAGGAAAGCAGGAAATTGACTTTTGGGGGAACACTGATAGTATCTACTCCTCATGTAGTGAGAACAATACTAAGCCAGAAGTCCAGGAGATTGCTGACTCATTCTAGGATTCTGAAATATGAGGCCATCTTAATGGAAAAAGATTATTTGGTTTTAACCACTGACAAAAGCCTCAGTCCTTCCCAATATTTGTACAGGAAAATTGCGGAGGAGACACCAGGGCATAACTGTTTCCATATCATCGAATACCAGACAAAAGTTTAAGAAGATTTAGGAGAGAGGCCATTACCTGAGGGAAAGAGAGTCTTTATAGACTCTCTCAGTGCATAAATGGAAAGCGACATAGTGAATATGCAATTATAGACAGTGTACAGAGTAGTGTAGTGGAAAAAGGAAGGCTCCCTAATTCCTGGTCAGCTCAGACATGTGAATTATATGCACTGAAATGAGCCCTGGAGCTACTGGAAGGAGAAAATGGAACAATACACACACTGGTCCATACCTTTGGAAAGATATGGGAGGAATGAGGGCTAGTCTCATCCAGGGGAAAAAGATTAGTGCATGAACAACTAGTGTCAGAAGTGCTAGAAGCTCTGAACAAACCAGAAGAAATTGCCATGGTGCATTTGGCTGGGCACCAAAGAGGGAATACTCTGGAAGCCAGGGGTAATAGATTGCCTGACAGACAGACAAAGAAGGCAGCCCTAGAGAAGATTATAGAATGTGAACCTTAATACCTGGTAAAGAAATACCTATCAAGTTACCAATATTTATGGAAGAAGAGAAATCCCTTCAAAAGATGGAGTGTGTGAAAGCCCAAGAAGGCAAATGGGTTCTCCCGCATGGGAGACACGTGTTGAATAAAGCAATTACTGGAGAAATACTATCTAGGTTGCATCTAGAAAGCCATTGGGGAACCCAAGCTTCTGTGAACAGTTTTTGAGGACTTATGGTTGTTTGGGAGTTATGCTATAGCCAAACAGGAGATCAATGTTTAGTGTACCAGAAAGTAAATAAGAAAGTGATGAGAAAAGCCCCTAACAGAGGATAAAAGTTAGCCTTCAGATCATTCCAGAGTATTCGAGTGGAATACACAGAACTCCCTAAGGTACAAAGTTGGAAATACCTATTAGTAATAGTGGATCATCTCACACGCTGCATAGAGGCCTTTCCTACTACTATGGCCACCTCTTCCAATGTCGCCAAAATTTTACTGGAGCAAATTATCCCTCAATACAGAATAACAGATAAGGTAGATTCTGATAGGGGAACTCATTTCACTTCAGAAGTATTGCAGATGATACGTGCTGCCTTGGAGGTACGATGAGACTTCCACACCCCCTGGCATCCTCAGAGCTCTGGGGGAGTTGAGAGGATGAATGCAACTCTCAAAATGTGTAACACCAAGTTGATGGTAAAGAATAAGCTACTCCGGACCAAATGCCTGCCCCTAACCTTGTTAGGATTAGGACTGCTCCAAGGAAAGATTTGCGAGTGTCTCTGTATTAGATGCTATTTGATCTTCCATATCTGGGAAGAGAAGAAAGTGTGCCAATTCCTGAGATTAATGACATCTATCTTTAAAATTACCTGCGGGGAGTAGTCCAATCTCTTACAGATTTCAGACAGCATGGATTGCTGCCTCAGAGAGCTCTCCTGGACTTCAGACTGCACCAGACACAACTTGGAGACTAGGTACTAGTAAAGTCCTGGCGAGAAGATACTCTGCCTACAGTGTGGGAAAGCCCTTTCCTGGTGCCCCTGACAACGGAAGCAGCCGTTAGAACTGAAGAAAAGGGGTGGACCCATGCTGCTCGAGTGCAAGGACCAGTAGCTCCACCTTCTGGAGGAGAGACTGTAACACAGGGACGTAACCCCCTAAAATTAACCTTTAAAAGGTAGTGGGAGTGCTTTACAAAGCTGGTCAAGGGCAAGCCTGGATTAGCCTCTGTGCCTGCCACTAGGAAGATCCATTAACTCCGCTATTGGCTGCAACTCAATAGGCCTTGAGAGGTGGAGACACAAGCCATACCAGACATTGACCGAGTGAATTGGACTAAGCATAGACCACTATTATAGATGATTTTACTGTTGGTTAACACAGCATGAACTGGACCCTGTAACGTGTCATACAAACCTATGGATTGGTGGACAGTCTTATTATGGTTTCAACTACCACACTTAAATTCACTGAAAATGTTGCTCTCATAAACAAGAATGCATAGGGGCAGGGCAGAATTATTGGGTGGCTCAGAATCTGGGAAGCTAAGCTGGAGTCTGTAGGGGACACATGTGTCCTAGAGGAGAAAATTGGGTCTGCTTTAGTAAATTAGGTCAATGGGGAATGAGTGATGGAGGAGGAACTCTAGACCAGGCAAAAGAACAACTACTAAAGCATAGAACCGAGCAATTATGGAATTCCTCCTAGACAAAGCCAGTGAAAAGTGGTGGCCAGTTATATAATGAAATCCAAGAAACGTTACAGGAACAATTAGGACTCCCCACCTTAGGGAAAAAAGTATTCATAGATCTAGCTGAAAGAATAGCAGGAGAGTTAAACATAACCAATTTGTTGGATTTGTGGGGGCCTCTTAATGAGTGAAGAGTGGCCATGGAAAAGTACGAGTTTGAACACCTTCCGGTAAAGAATGGTCATGGAAAGGTATGAGTTTGAACCCCTTCCAGATACTTAAATGGAACCACTCCATTGTTACAGAAGAAAATAAGAGGCCCTTTGGGTGGATCTTGGCATCAAGGTCATTGGAGCAGAATGCCTGAAGCATAAAGGGAATCAGTCCAACAAGCGGGTAAGAGAAAGTCCGTGTAAAAGATTATACATATACAACGGCTCTGATTTTCAGTGATGGCCCCAAGAACCTACATGGTATTGGTCTAAAGAAGACATTGGTGATTGTACTAAAACCACCAACAGTGAAAAGTACAATTGCTTGGGAACTAATCCTTTCAAGGGATTAGCTGGTATTTTGCAGTTTTGGGAAATTCTCACTTATTCTCACTTACCTGCTAACTGAAGAGGGGGTTTACTCTAGGAATCATCCAGCCAGGGCTCTTCTACTGCCACCACAAGGAGGATATGGATTAGGAATTCCAGTCTATGAAAACTTGAGGCAAGAAAAGCGATCTATCCAAATTGGAGGAACACAAAGATCAAGTGAAGATGAATGGCCACAAGAATGGATCATAGAAACTTATGGGCCTGCAACTTGGGAGTTGGAAACATTGGACACTGATATATACACTGAACAGAATAATTAGACTGCAAGATAGGGTAGAATTGATATCTAACCAAACTGCCTCAGCCTTAGAATTATTAGCCAAACAACAAACCCAAATGAGAGGAGCAGTTTATCAGTACAAATCGGTCATAGATTATTTGCTGGCTGAGGAAGGAGGAGTGCGTGGAAAATTTAATATATCAAATTGTCTCCAAATCGATGTTAATGGACAAACTGTGATAGATTTAGCCACCAACATTAGAAAAAACGCTTGTGTTCCAGTACAAGAGTGGAAATCAATGTTGGACGCTAGTTGGTGGCATGGTTTGTTGAGTGTAGCCTGGTGGAAGAGGGTGGACTTCTTTTTATTATATGCTATGACTGGACTGCTATTCATGCTCTGTTTTATTTCCTGTTTTGTGAGGTTGATTTTTAGTGTAGTAGAAGGAATGCAGGTGACCAGCCTAACAGTGAATCCAAATGTGATGACTTCAGACCAAGGTTCTACAACACAGAAAATTATGGTCTTAAAGAAGAGAGATCACCAGAAAGAAGAATTAAATGAGAGGTTGCAGTTGATACTGAGTAAATTAGAACAAGATTATGAGCTGAAAATGTAATGAATAAAAAGGGGGTGAATTGTGAGAGACTGGTTCATGAACTTTGCTTCAGGCATTTTGTCTATTTCAGCCACGATGTGTATACTCACAGGTGTGATAGGGGGAGCAGAGTCAAGTAACTCACACAAACCGAGCCCTTACAAGGTAAAAAAGTGTGAACTGGCTCTGTGACAGGCTAGGCGGTCGGGCAGAGTCTGCGCCCTAACTTCTCAACCAATGAGGAGAGAGACAGAAAACCTGGTGACAAAAACTGTGAGATTGGGTGTGCCTCTTCTTTGAGATGCACCCGACTCAGCGCCCATTTGTACTTTCTTTTAATAAACTTTTTTATACTTCTTTCAATCTTTGCTTTGACAACTTTGTCCTTTCTTACACTCTTAATTGTGAGCTGGCATTTCTCGCAAGGACAAAGACTCTTACGTAATTTATATAGCCGTTATAAACAAGTGGTATTAATGTTTCATTGGGGCATTGTAGGAAATATATCAATGCCAATATAATGATAAAAATGTAAAAATGTACTAAGCTGTGATCATCCCTGACTTCTGAATCTGGCTAACTGTGATATTCTTTATGAAATCATTCATTTAGATATTTTATTATGTAAGGATTCTGAAGCTTACAAACATTGATTGGTTTAGACTTCTGTTTGTAGACTTTCCTGTTAATCTCTTTGAAATAACAATAAAACATCCACAAGGCTTGAGATTCACACTTCCTTGTTAAGCTTCCCAATTTACACTTCTTCTGTAACTCATAGTAAGTTAAATGTGGTCTTTATAAGGATCTTCATCTTCTGTGTTCGTAAGATGCTAAGTGCCTATGAATATGGCAAGAAAACCCTGTTTTCAGAAATTAACTTATTAGTTGTTCTTAATATTATTTGATTCAAGCACTACTCCTTGGTAAGCATTGAGCTTAATTGTTTTGGTGGAAAAGACTAACTAATAGAGACAATTGCTTTACTAAAACTGAGAGCTTTTAGCTATCACCACATTAGTTGTGGTGTTAACAGGAAAATGTGTCCGCAGTCAATACAAGAGTCAGAAATAGGAGCTGACGATTAAACTTTCCCTACATCAACTTTCCCTCATTTCCAGGATTACAGCTTTACTATTTGTTTCCGTATTTCTGTCCACATGTCACGACCCAGCCTCCTTTTGCAGGTGCTGTCTCAAGCCCCTGGTTCTGGCCATCATTACTTCTGACTTGACATTGCACTATTTTAATGATATCTCAAGGCCACATAGCCCTCTGCAGTTTGGATGATGAACTGATAATACTGATATTATACTAAATAATATATTTATACTAAATATTATATTTATACTAATATTATATTATGTTATATTATTATATTATTATTATACTAATACTAAAGTATTATCAGTACGTGCTCCTGACAGTGTTATAAAATGTTTAGTGCAGTGATTGCACATACAGCATCGCACCCAAGGGCCTCACATCAGCATTGCTCCTGCAGAGCCTCCAGCTGGGCATACACAGGACAAAATACCCGGGGAATAGAATCCCATTCTAACCACCAAACCCCTTTTTTGTCGTTATTTTGGAAATAAATTTGGAAAAGTCCTTAGTATTTGACACCACACTTCACGTTCTCATAAAATGGGAACCAATTCAATGCTACCCTGCTGTTAAATCATTACTTCTCAAAGCATTTTAAAACCATCAGTGTGTGCTAACTAAAGGCAGCGAGTCATCACCAATACCTGCAATATATTTTGCAAGTTCAATTTTTTTTCTGTAGCCCAACTGTAGACCAGAAACGGCGTGACACAGGAAGGCTCGGTGGGGCCCCAGCACATCTCATCTGTGGTGTTGGTGGAGGCCGAACAAAGGATGTCCTGCAGCAAAGAAACATGGGGGCCCTTCTCCAGCGACGGGCCCGGCTCTCTGCCTTCCCGTGGGCTCAGGGACCTAACAGGACCTTTGCCCTGCGCAGCCACCTAGAGCAGGCCTGGATGGGGAACGGCATTCTTAATTTTCTTCCAAGTAAGAAAATAAACCAATGCCCAAGCTCTTAATGTTTGATGGCATGAGGCAATCACGGCGGGGAAGAAGAGGAGAACCGCAGTGTGCCCCGAACAGAGGAAACCCCCCTGCTGTGTGGGTGCTGAGGGAGGGAAAATGGCGGGCTAAGGCGTTTGGGAGGCCCTGGACGGGCAGAGAGCCTCAGGTTACGCTTAAGAGTATGAACGGCCTCATAGTCTCGCTGCGCCCGTGATCGCGGGCGCGGAAAACATGAGGCAGAAGAGCGAAAAAGCCACCCAAAGGCCGAGGGAGGGCAACGGGGAGCTCACACCGTTCCTGACAGGAACTGACAGCACCCCGCCCAGCATCACCATCCCTCGCCCCGCCGACTTGTCCTAACGCTTCAGTTCGTGACTCGGCTCTTTCTTTCAGTCCCGCCCCGCCGGCCCGGGGGCCGGGCGCAGGAAGGGGCGGGCGGCAGAAGCGAAGCGGTGCAGGCGGGCAGCGAAGGGAGGCAGCNGGAGCAGGGCGCTGTGGCCGCCCCCGTATGCCGCAGCTGAGGGGGGCGGTGGCCGCTGCGGGGAGCCCGGCCCGTGTGGTAAGTGCGCTGTCTCCTCTGCCCCCCCGCTGCCGAGCTGGGCTGCAGGCAGTGGGGAACCTGGGGTGCGGGGAAAAATGGAGCTGGCCTGGGGGAGCGCTGACGGGAGGGCTCTGCTCCCCTTCCCGGAGAAGGGAGGCGGAGGGGCGAGCGCTGCACTTGCCTGTCGGGCCTGTTCCCTCTGCCTGCCTCGCTAGGCCTCTGGCTCCTACCGGGCTCGATTTCCGAGCGTCCCGGGCAGGGAGGGGGCTGCGGAGGGCCGCTGTCCCCAGTGCGGGGGAGGTGGGGCGGGGGGCGTTGAGAGAGCCTGGCGCTTGGGTCTGGTCTAGGGGAGAGGGTGCGTGGGAAGAGGCGGCATTGCCTCAGGCTACGGTGGAGGAAGGGACCAGGCGGCTTTTGTGCGGGGCCTGCGTCTGCTGTTGTTTTTCCAGGGGCTCTGCGTGCCTGGAAAGAAGAGAAAACGCGTCCCCGTGCCGCACTCGGTACAGTGAAACGAGCAGTGGTGGGGGGAGAGGGGGAAATCAGGCCAGAGCTCCCCTCTTTCCGCGGTCGGGGGAGGGATACCCCCTTCCTCACCCCCCACCCCTTCCCGGGCTGTCGCTCTTTTGTCTGTGGTGCCTGAGGGAAGAGCGAGGTGGCCCCCGGCCTCCTTCTGCCTGGGGAGAAACCGTGGTAGAACAAAACAGAAACTCCGCTTACTTTCACTAGTTTTTCCACCCTGGTGTTTGTTGGTTTAGCTGTTGGATTAAGAGGGCATAGGTGGGTGAGGTTTCTGGCCGGAGTGCGGTGTTGGTATGGCTGTATTTTGGTGTGCTTTAGTGGTTGGGAAGGTCCTGGTGTTAGTTTTTGTCCTCAAAAGCCATTATGAGGTCCGTGCCATTTTAAAACGGGGAACTGATGCGGTTTTTTTTTTCCTAGGAATTGGTAATATTTTTTTTTCTCCACGTGCACGTATGCTTTTTTTCCTTGGAAATAGCTCTCTTGTTCTTCTAATTTCAGTCAAGTATGAATGAAAAATCTTCTGTCCCTCCGGTGGCAGCTACTGTTTTCCCTGTGTCTTTGCACTATTGAAAATGGCCGAAGGAAAAAAAGCATTTAAAAATTTGCGAAAATTATTAAAAAGTCCAAGGTAACCCTGGCTTCCGTAGAATTGCTTTAATCGTTGTAACTGGTTTAGCAACACTATCTTCTAATTTCTCTGCTTGGAAGAGAAAAGCAGTTGTTAAATTCACCTCGTACAGCTGTAGAGTTGTTAGATAACCCAGCAATACTATGAAGCGGAAATGAACATGTTTCTAAACTTAACTTTTCTACTCCCTTCAGGCTTATAAGGATGTGGTGGCATTAGTTTTTATTAACTAAAAATGTCTGTGTTTCTGTTTTTGAAGTCAGTGAAGCTAATAAGAGACTTCATAGTTGTATAAATAACTCCGTGTTCCTAAGAGGAGTGTGTGCCTTGTGATGGTTTCTAAGTCTTCACCAGTAGTACCATAGCTTTCTTCAGTCCATTAATACGCAGTGTTGGTATGAAATTATTGTTTCTGCTAACAGAAATAGGAGCAGACATTATCAGTTAGGAACCTTTTATTTTCCCTGCAATAGCTCATTGCTTTACTTTCTTGTGCTAGCAAAGTTTCTATCAAAGCAGACAGCTTGATCGGCTGCTTTGAGGGAAATTTAGAAATGCAGGTGCTATCAGTGCTGTCTGTTTTGACAACCGGAGACTTGAGTAGTATGCTTGTCAGTCGCTTTTAAACTGCAGTAAGCTTAATGAAGTTGAGTGGGAAGTTACTTGTGTGTTTTCTGCTGTTGGATTTGGGGTTGGTTTTGTCAGCTTTGTATCCAAACTAGCTTAGTTTAAAGCAAAATATTTTAGACCATTATGGTGAGACTATTACATGCTGATAATGATTTTAAAAACTGATGTTCCAAGGAGCAGATGAATGTATGAATCCAGAAATTGCATACCTTAATATGTCAGGGTTTAATTTATGGGTATCTTAGGACATATATATCATTGTATGAAAGTGGTCATGCTAAAACAGATGAACAGAAATGAACAAGATTGCTTTTGGAAACTTCTTCCGTGTTGCCAGTGATTCACCAGCAATCTGTGTGGAAACCTTACTGATCTTGTTGAGTTAAGCATTGTAGAAGCTGAGATACAGTGAGCGTGTGTATTAAAATAAAACTTAGTTTCTTTGTGTGTTTTGCAGGTGTTGGGTGAATGTTGACAGTGTTCACCTTTGATGATGATGGCAAAGACTTAAATCCCATTTTATTTAAGGTCTATATCTCATAACTAACCAGTGCCAGAAAAAGGTGTTTTGTAATACTTAGTGAATTGATCTTTTCCATTCTGTAATATGTGAGAATATGAAGGATAATTACTTTCCTTATTCCACCCAAGAAATCATATGGTTTACCTGCTGGATACCTGGAAAAAAATGTTTTATGCATTTGAAAGATCTTGTGGAATTGTAGCTTTCAAACAGGGTGTAGTGTAAAGCTGAACTAGCAGGAAAGAACTCACCTGCATTTGGTCTCCCAAATATCCTGAGCATCTCAAAATAGTTCGGCAGCGGTCACTGTACGGTATCTTTTAAGTGGGTGACCTGTTAGAAAACTCTTTCGTTTCTTGCAAAGCCTGCTCATTGTTTAAAATTATTTTACCCAGTGGACATATGGGATTATTTTGCAGATAAAACTGTTTTTTCTTCACGGAGCCAGTAAATTAGGTGGTTGTTTGCTTGAGCATCTCAAGTAATGCTGGCTTTTAGGCCAAAAACAAAAAAAAGAATCTGACTCAAAGTACATAGGAGATAAGCCATACAGGAATTTGTAGCTTGAAATTAATGCCTTGGACTGCATTTGGTAATGAATATAAAACCATTGTCATGCAGGAATAAAGATATGCTTCTGTTGTCAAAGACCATTATATAAACATCCTGCACCAGCTGAAGCTTCTTGAAGTGACCTTCAAGATTCCTTGTAGGCTCTATTACAGTAGTGCAGTCTGAAGTCTATGGGCTCATGATAACTGAGAAACCCACAAATGTTTACTTAGGTTGTGTTACTTTCCTTTCTGTACAAAGATATTCCACAGTGCAAGCTGAATTGGGTGCAGTTCCCATCTCTTAGTTCGACCACTTGTTTTTCTCAAGAAGCGTGTCTCTTGACTCTTATCTCTTGCATCAGCATCAGTTTCATTTTCTTGGTTAGTAGTACGGTAAAAGTTGAAATGGTATTAGATTTCAAAGGGCTAACTGCTTTCTGATTAATTTTTTTATTTGTGGAAATGCGTAATGGGCAAGAAGGTGCGAAAGTCCTATCATCTTATTGTAAATAGATTTTTCTGATCTAAAAAGACTTTCTGGTTAGAGTGAGGAAATAGCTCTCCTGTTACTGTTTGGTAGCAACATGTTGTGTGCTGTAAGCTGGAGAAGGGGACTTCTGTGATAGAAATACCAAGATTTCCAAATTATTTGTTGCAAATATATGCTGTCAGAAGCAGTGCTGGTTGTTGAGTGCTCTGTGTTGGAATTGGTAGAGGAGCGTGTTTCATTGAAGTGTGATGGCTGTCTCCTCATTCCTCCACTTTGAGATTTCAATCAAACACAGTGAGGAGACAGCTACATGAGGTGTAGGGCAACTCTTGGCAGGTAGAGGGGGCTTATTATATACATCAGCAACGTTATTGCAGAAATCTGATGCAGGCAGACTTTTGATAGATTACAGTAAGACTGGCAGAATAACCACAAGTAGGCATTTCTGTTACCTTAGAGAAAGTAGCTATTGGCTCTGGCTCAAGCTTGAACTTGGTGTGAGAGAGACGTGGTTGTGTTATGCAGATGAAAAATGTTATCTTGTCTTATTAGCAACATCTCCTGAGTATCAGCCATTGACATTTAGAAAAACGAATGACAGTAATTCATACAGGAAGGAGGACCTGGACATCCTTTGCAGACTTATGCTGAGCAGCAGAAGCTTTCATGTAAGCTTTGAGGTTTGTTTTTCTCTTTTTAAAGTATCTTGGGAAACATAAGGGCCACATGTAGAGTAATACAACAAATCTCTCTTTCATTTTATTGGCTGCCTTCACCAAAAGTATTTTGTACAGCACTAGCTACACTGCTGAAAAAGAGGAGTTAGTAGGAACATGGAGAAAATTCTTCCTATGAGAAGAGATGGTTGGGAGGAGGAGAAAAGAGGCAATGGAAGAGGGTTGTTTTGGTAGACAAAATAATTAAATTTTTCCAGTTTTGCAACATAAGAAGTGGAGTATATGCAGTTAAACTGAAAAGCAGTGCAAGTGTGACTGAAGGAAGGAATCTTTCATTTGCTTCACAAAGATTGTGGCACAGGTTGCTATGTGATCTGAGACAGAGAACACAGAGTGCATCAGAGGGGTAACACTGTGGTGAGTTAAGCATTACAAA
>VZTM01018187.1:7574-19143 GCA_013400555.1 Jacana jacana
CCCCCCCCAGCCCCTTCTAGCTGTGGAAATCGTGCGTGTGTGTTTGTGCACATGTATGGAACTTGTGTTACTGACCTGCGGGAAATATTTTACAGCTACTTATCTCTGCCAGTGCAGAAAATGAAGGCTACAGGGTTGGTTTTTCCTTGCTGCATTGCTTTCTCCATCTCCCTCATCCCGTGCAGGCAAGCCTTTCACAGGCTTGTTTATTTGCCAAAACCACCTGATACACAGCTCTGGGAGGCTCTTTCTGCAGTGACAGCTACAACCTCCCCTCCACCCCAGGTTGGGGAGTGTCCTTTGCTCGGAGAGACACTCAGACAAGGTGAGAATTGACAGCTAATGAGGGTAAGAGGGATGGAAGGAAAGTTGGGTTACCCCCAGTGACACCCAGGGTCGAGGTAATTCCCTGCTGAAGTTGGCCGAGGATAACCTAGGAGGGAGCTCATCCTTCCCCCAGCCTCATACCAGGCTCCTTCAGCTCTTCAACCCTTTCCTCCTCCAAGTGTGGGTCTGCCCGGCCCCAAACCGGTCCCTTCTCTCCTCCTTGCAGGGTGCTAAGGAGCTTGTCCTGCCCTCTCTGCCTCCCCGACCTACCCCCTTCCCCTCGCCCCCTCCCCAACATCCTGTCAAGCAATAGGCTGTAAAATAGTTATCCAGCCCAGCACACAGGCAAGTGCCGTTTGAGAGTAATTTCTGCCCCAAGCATTTGGCCGGGGGCAAAGCAAGCGTGCTCTCTAACTGATCAACCTGGATATTTCATTATTCATTAATTTACTGTTTAACCAAATCCCACTCATTATCAGAGGCAACGCTTGGCAGAGCCCAGCGAACAGTAGCAGTTGGTGTCAGGCGTGGAGAATTGGCCCATTTGATCCTGGGCTGTTTTATTATTCAACACCACTGACTGAGAAAAAGGCCCATGAATAATAAAGAGCCAAAGCGTGTTTGAACTGAGAAGCATGACACAGCCTTACAAAACAGCAGTTAGGAAATTAAAGGCGAGGTGGCCCAGGCTTTGCATTTTTTATTCTCACTGTGGGCGCAGGCATCGGGATCCCACGTTTTCCTTGCTCCTGTGTTTATTGTTGTCCTTAACGCTATTTTCCCACAAGCTGCTTGAGAGGTGGAAGCCCAACATTGTAATTGAGATATCTTTATTGCAAAGTTTCTCTCTGCTCTAGCCAGGTTATCCGTTTGGTTTTAAAATATGACACACATTGTGATGTTTACTTTTTCTCCCTTTCTTTTACTCCAGAGGAAATGGGGCCACTCAGAACATCAAATGGGGATCATTTTGGTTGTAAATCCACAAAACCACTCACAAGTGTAGGTTAAGGGAACACTGGGGTGCCATGTGGTGCCACAGAAACTCTGCTGAGATCCTAAAGGACCCTCAGGGCTGGGACTAGCCCATCAGGGTCAAGTCTCCAGAAAACTACTAGTCTGAAGGCATTTTTTTTGTATTTGGACACCACCTTCATCTCTAGGCACTGATCAATCACTAGCTGAGATGAAGAATACATCTCCTAGACAGTGACATATTTTTTTTTTCTTGTTAATAGCAAATGATCTAATAGTAGTCCTTACTGTCCCCATCGTGCTTTTCACTCTTCTGAATCCAGATCTTTGCTTTTTGGCCCTAATCCTTCCCTCACATGCGGCAGAAACTCACAGGTTTTATTTCAGTTATATTCACGATCAAATTGCATCTTCCAAAATGCTTCAGTTCTTGAGAGACACATAAGACTGTCCTATAGAGGGTGACATTTTGCATGTCTTTTTTTTTTTTTAAAAAAAGGGGTTGTTCTCCAAGGTGACTAAAACCATAGGATCATCGAATGCCAGGCTGGAAGGGACCACAAGGATCATCTGGCCCAACTTTTCCTGGCAACAGCAAGGTCTAGACAAGATAATGAAAAGAACAAGGAGCAACCCATAAACAGCAGCTTTGGAAAATATTGACAAAAAGGTATTGGACTTGTAAAAGTAATCCAAGAGCAGTGGAGCAAAATGACCTCTCTGCAGCCACAGTAATCCCATGAGTGAATCTGGAATAGCCACACCAACCCGGCCTGAATTTCAGCCTCTCCAAAAAGGAGAGTTTTGCCAGACTTTTGGGCAAAACATTCTTTCTGTGTTGCACTTTTGATCTTTGTTGGTTATGACAGCCACCATTGCAAAACACCCTCCGCTTTCCTTATATTGCATTATAATTCATGTTCTAAGTAACATCATTTATGCCATCAGATTGTGGCAAAGACCTGGCTTTTAATCTTTCCGTGAGCAAATGGTAGGATGTGTTTCGCCCTTCCTGCATTTCTAACCCCGTCCCGTCGACTTCACCAAGGATGATGGTAGGAGCAAGTCATGGCATTTTAGTCCTCCCTGCGCACAACCCTGGGCACAACATGTGGTGGGATGGGTGTGGAATGGGGGTGCCACTGGTGCTGGGACTGGTCCACCCCCTTTTCCATTTCTGTCTGTTTGGACTCAGGCACTGCCTAAGACGCTTGGATGAGGAGAAGAGACTGTTCCTCCTGTTTGCGTCCCTTCCTATCTTCTCTCTCATCTTTTCCCCTGCCTCCCCAAGATACACAGAAGTGGGACTTCTGATGGGTGGTAGCCATGCGGGGAATGATAATTATAAGACCAAGTGGAGGTTATCTGCATGTATTAGTTCTGGTCAGGATCAACAAAGACCTCCTAAATGATTTAGAGTTCCTTGATTTAGATCGATTGTTTATTTAATAAAAAAGTGGCCAATTCAACCCCAAACCACATGTCTGTCTTTATTTGTGGCCTGGCTCCCTGCAAAGGCATCTTTGAACAGGCCATGTGTATCCTATTGTGGCAGCAGGCACTTATCCATAGGCCCTGTCTCACCCTGCAGTGTGTTTTTTAGGTTTGGGTGGCTTTGGTTTTTATTTTTGTTTTTATTATTTTTTCTCTTTCTCCCCCCCCTCCCCTCCCTCCCTCCCCCGTTACTTCTAGAAGAATCAGTGTGAATTTCATTGGGATTTTATGGCTTGATTAAAAAAACAAACTAAAAACCAAGTCCAAGTCTCTGTCAGGAAAATGTGATGGGAGATTTGGCTTCTTAGTCAGAGCTTTGCCGTATCTTTTTAAATCAAAACCTGCCTTAGAAATCACTTCAGATTATCAGAGCTTCCTCTTTATTCTGGTTCAGACTGACTGTGGCTTCTAAATACTGGAAAAGATGATAAAGTATCTGTACATGTGGGTGCTCATGGGTTGGTACCGATGATGCTTGTTCTGTTTATGTCCCTAAAGTGTCTATACACAGTCTTTTTTCTATCCTCTTTTCTTTCTGATCTTTCATTAATATTCATGACTATGGTTAGTGTTCTTGGAATTGAATGTATCCGGTGAAAAGAGTCCCATAACAGTCCCAAATTGGCATTTGTGTGGGCTTCACATACATCTGAGGTGGGTCTTATCATCAGGAAGACCATAGGTCCATGGTCATTGAAACAATGTTTTGGTAGACTTCAGGAGAAGAAGGATTTTGCCTCCACATCACCATTACCAAACTGCAAAAGGTGGCCATGCAGTTGGGCAGAAGAGACAATACATAGAGATCATCTCAGGTGACTGCAGACTGCTTGGACAACCAGTTGTTTCAGTGGTGAGTGGTTGGCCATGTGTTATGGAATCTCAGTAACTTTCCTTCATAACATCTCCATAGATCCAACAAGGGATTCAGTAGATGACCTTAATATTCGTAGAATCATAGAATCATAGAATCAATCAGGTTGGAAAAGACCCTTAGGATCATCAAGTCCAACCATAAGAAGTCCAACCATTCCCCCATAAGAAATTCTGTCACCTTCTCCACCTGAAAGATAGATACAGTCCTAATCTCTTTAGGGTAGGAACTGTCTTCTGTTTCAAGTGCCAAGACTTTTGTGAAATGGCACCTTGAGTTTTCCCTCCCAACAGGTTCTAAAAGAAAAGCAACCACAGCATGCCTTCTTCAGGAGGTATAAAATAAGGATTCAAGGTGATTTTCTGGGAAGGCAACGTTCCACAGGAACAGCGAGTCTTTCTGCTTCTTGGTAAAAAGTGGGTGCTCTTTGTGTTGCTGAAAGAAAAAAACAAAACCCACTCTGCTGTCAGGATGAAAGAAGAAATCTGGTGTCTCCATGCGTGCATGAACGTGACGAGCAGACGTGCGTCCCAGTGAAGGCTGTTGAGCATAAGTGGATGCGAATGCCAGTGAAGGATTATACCGTAGGTGCAGAATTGCAGGTTTAATCACATGTGATTATAATTGAGTGTGGGGGGAGGTGGGCAGCGCTGGTGGTGTAACTGAATGGGGAGTGTGAGGGTGTGATTGTAATTAAGTGTGGGTGTAACACTCTGGACATAACTGGATGTGAGTGCCAGGAGTTGGGTATATAACCGAATGTGAAAGTGTCTGAGTGAGTACATGTTAGTGGAGGGACGAGGGCATGATTGAAGCTGAAGGTGAGTGTGGCCGAGCGTGCCCGTGATGGAGCCAGTGTGTGATCAGAGGACACCCAGAAACCAGGGTGGCAACGGCGGGGCCACAAAGAGCCCGTGTCTGAGTCCATGTTCCTGGAGTGAGGGGCGTTGAGAGGGGAGCATGGGGCATGTGTGCGTGTGTGTAATCAAAATGCAGCCTGGGTTGCCTAAATTGCGGTGTTAGCTGGCCAGCCCTTCCGCTGGTGTGCTCAAAGTCACAAGCAATCTCATTGACTTTACGGTGGCTGAACATGCATGACTAAGTGCTCAGTACCAAGAACAAGGACTACAAAATTAGTGGATGTAATTAACGAACCCAGTAGTGAACGGGGCTGGGTTAGTCTACAAAACATTGATTACTTGCTCGGATAAAATACTATACATTTTTGTTTTTGTTTTGTTTTGTTTTTTTTTAATATGTTCATGCTTCCAGTGTATTAATCTTCGTTGTTGTTGTTGTTGTTTGGTTTGGTTTTTTTTATGTATCGTTTAGTCCATCAGTTCGCTGCAGGAAAGTCTGTGCAAACGAGGAGTTTCTGATGACTATTAGAGAATAGTTGTGGCAGAGGTATTTTCAAATACTTTTTTTTACGTGTAACACATGTTTCTAAGAACGAAATTAATCCAATCAAGACAAAGAGCCAACACATCATAAACTATGCATCTAACCCAAACTAATTAGCCCGGCTTGATTTTCATATATCAAACATATACAGCGAACAGCTCATAGGCTTGAGACCAAGACGCCTCAAAGAAATTATTTGGAATGTGAATTCAAGTGATGAATAAATCGTAACCTTGAAGACCACGTGCAAAAAGAAGTTGAATTAATTCAATCCTTTTTTCCCCCCCTCTCAACTAGTGTGCAGCTCTAGTTGTTTGTGTGCCGGAATGATTTAAAATGATGCTACCAGCAACATTCTCATTGCCATTTACCAATCTAGGCAAGTTTCCTATTATTTTCACCTTCCTTTTAACAGCTTCTCATTGAGACAGGCACACACTTCTTTTCACATGCCTTAGGGCTTCTTGACACTTCAGAATTTACCAGAATAGCTATTCCAGAATTCTGGAATAAAACTGGTTACACGCAGGCTTTAATTAAACAACTACTTGGGAACCATTATCCAGAAATAGTAAGTTTCCAGGAGTAGAAAATCTTTAGAGAAACACTGTGGCTCAGTGAGCAGAGACATGGCATGGGAGAGAAGTAAAAATGCAGAATTTTCTCAGATTTTCTTGAACAGCTGCTTTAGCCCTCATTTCTTATATATGTAAATGGGGGTAGGGAGCCATATTCTGGTTGTTTACTAAGGGACTGAAGTTAATGTCACTAGATTTTACTTGGCTTGGTTTACTTGGCACCTACTTAAATTGCAGAGTTTCCCTCTATGTAGATGGAGAGAGCTTCTTCCAAGCTTGCTTGTGCCATCCTGGCATGAGTATGTAGACAGGCTGAATGGACATATGTCTTCATTTCTCAATGGACTTGCCTGGGACCCGGAGGACTCAAGGGAGGTGATGTAAGTTGCTTTTTATGCTTAGCGGTACACTTAATGAACTAAGAGGCTGCATCTGATACTGTTGCTAAACTAGGCACAGGCAAGTGGTAAATAGATGACTGTTGCTATTTTCTTTATGCTGGGCAGCACTTTGAGACCTTCACATGTAAAAAATTGCAGTTCCCCAGCAGTCTCATTGCTGCTGTAGACTTTCCTCCTACCTTGTCCTGTGCTTCTTTGTGTAAGCGGAATTAACTTGTAATATGTCAGGGAGATCCCCTCAATTTGACCTAGGCTGGTGTAGCTTTTGTGGCCTAATGGGTAGGATGTGAGTTCAACTTTCACAGTATCACATATTCCCTCCCGTTTCCTCACACCTGGTTTCACTGTACCTGAATCGCAGCACGAGGGAGTGAGATTCCATTTTTTACTAAAATAGCCCAGTAGTTCAGGGGATTTTATTGTGGGAGGGGTGCCCAAAATCTTGCATGAGGAGATTCATGACCTTAACTTTCCTTCTCTCTGGGCAACTCTCCTTCTCCACTTTGAATAAATATCATCATGAACTGGAAGTGACATCACCAATTATTCACTCACCCTGCTCATATCAGAGAACACTTGTAGGACCAGACCAAAGAGAACCCCACTTGTGAGCTTCAGGCAGGTGGCATGTCCTCAGCTCAGGACAGTGATGGCACAATGCAAAAATGGTTCTTTGATTTTTTATTAACTTCCTAATCTGTTGTAGAGGTCAGGTCTTGGATCATGCTCCCAGTATTGTCTCTGAGGTATGCGAATGAGGATGTGGATTCTAGTCTGATCTGTGGGTGTTAGGTCATTGAGTGTCAAGCCTGTAGTGTCTGATTCAACACCCATCCGTCACTGCTAAAACTTCCAGTGACATCAGTGGCCCAAGACTGGGGCCTTCAAGTGTAAATTTTAAGGAATGAATCACTGCACACTTCTATAAAGGTTTCTGCTGGAAATGACTTGATTAAAAATAACACACTTAGGAGAGGTGTTTCAGCTCCAGCCAGACCTCATTAACAGAATCACTCTTGATGTTCTCCTTGGCAAGCCTGGCGTTAGGTCTGCTTCAAACTTGTTTATGAGGTTGTTTGAGGTTTGTGTAGCACACAAGATCTACAGTTGGAAAAGTGTCACTGCATGAGGCTGTAATCCTCGCTGTGGTCAACGTGTTGAGAGTTTTATATTTCCTGACCGCAGGATCTTTCCATAAAGTGAAGGGGGGGAGGGATATTATTGTGATTAACCAGCTGGTTTATTAAAACTTCTGGAAGCCACGGTGAAGCTTTAATGAGATTATTGTGTCCATAAAATGCAGAGTTTCTTCTGCTCTTTCTTATTACGGGGAAAATAGAGGAACTAACGGGCCAGGCCTTTCTCTGGCCATGTGAAAGGTTATTAACCTATAACTCTGGGTGTGAATGGTGGCACTGAGACAGGGAGAGACTTTTCTGATGGACTCACCAGCTGAAAATCTGTGAGGTGTTTTTTTTTCCCCCACGGTCTCTGGAGGTGCAAAGCACATCAGAAGCTTTTGGCAGCCATACTAGAAAGAGGGACAGGATTCCCTCCTTCCCTCAAATCTCCCTGGCTAACCTGCAGGCTGAAACATGAGCAAGTTTTCCACAGGCTGGCCACGACCCATGGGTTGGAACCATGTGCTGCATTTATAGACCCTGCTTTGGCAGAGTCTTTAAGCACCTACGCAACAGTATGTGTGTGACTTCAGCCTGGCCGCTCAGGCTGTGTCCCCAGCCAGTCCCAGGCCAGGCTTCCTTTTAATCTTATAAGCTTGATGGAACAGCAGTTTTCACATGAGAAGAACAGCATTTAGCACTTACGTAGGACAACAGGTACTCAGTTTGCTTTCCATTATTGACTAACTCATGGCTCTGCCAGGTGGCAGAACAACACGATGTGGTGCACAAGGAAGAGGTTAAGTGTGGCCTGGATCTGAGGAAAAGCAGTAGTAAGGTCAGCTGCAAGTATTTCTTGGCCTTTCCATCTTGATTCTTCCTTTCCATCTATTACGTTGAAATGAAAAGTGAAAAGAATTGCAGGCAGTCTCCTAATCTTCTCCCTGTTTGTATCTTAATTTCCTATTTTCATTGTTCTTCCTTCTCTTTTTCCCTCTCCAATTTATTTTTTCTTCACTTTCATAGTCTATATATATATAAAAAAAGCAGGATGGCATTTAGCCAACCATCATTTTGCTTGGAGATGTGGAAAAGACATAGGAAAAGCTTTAGAAGAAAGGAGAAAAATATGTCAGGTTGTGTCCATCCTGGTAATCCTTTCTTGCCATCAAAAAAAAAAAGACCCAAACAGTAGGAAACTCAATGATATTTATAACATAAGGAATTATAAGTCCATCCTGTACAGCAGACAGCTTGGAGCTATCAGGCCCCACTTACTTGGCACCAGGCCCAAATGGCACAATCTAGTCGTATCAGTATCCATATGGGGCAGATTATTCTTCATTTGGGTGACTTTGATGCAATAGCAGACAATATCACACCTTCTGGTGTCAGGCTGGCAGTAGACAACGCTGCCAGTACCCACCTCTTTGTAATCCTACCAGTAACTTGTATTTTTTTGAGCAGATCAGGAGGGCCAGTGCTGAGGCTCTTCGGTAGATGCTCTCTGTACATCCTAGAGGTGTTACAGGTCCTAGGAGCCATGCAAATGTTTTTAAAGCCCTGATTAAACGTTTCTAAAAGAAACTAGTGTGTGGTCTGTTTTATAGCGAGTGCAATAAAAGATGCTGGACCCAATTTATCCTTAAGAAATGCAGGGCCAGAGGTGAATCCGATTTTTCAGTTGTTACTGTAGCAAATATTTACATTATTTATTTTTTTTTCCTTTTTTTAGGCATCAGCCTAACAATTTCTGTTTATTTGTAACATAAACGAAGGAGAAAGGATGTTGTTAAATGAATAAGCTGTTTAAATACAGACATTATAAAAACACAGGGTTGGCTATTAAAGAACTCAGGGAAGTAGTTATGAAGTCTGATTCTGCTTTCATTTCAATCAGTAGCAAAATTCTATTTGATTTCAATACGAACAGGGCCTGGCTCTAATTTCTTCAGTGCTGCCCACTGTAAAGTGATCAATTCACATTGCTGCCCTTTTAAAGCTACACGGTATGTTCCTTAAACTTTCTAAGGGAGCACCCACCCTTGTCATTTGGGACAGGTCAGAAACCATGTGCTGTAGGATGTCTTTCAATGATGTGCTTTTATTATCTGTGTGTGTAAATAACTTTCCTTGGAGAATATATATATGGAAAAAATGAGGATTTTTTGGAAGTAACCAAGTCAAATTCTGGTTAAAACCACAAAGGGTCAGAGAATTAGCAGGCAGAAACCCCAACACTGTAAGTAGGGATGAAAACATCCAGAGGTGAACCTTCTTTAATTAGCGAAGGATAACAGGCAGGATTCTTTTATCCTCCCTACTTTGACATGGTTGCAGTCATCAAATTTGTACTGGATATGGTCTTGAACATCCTCAACCCATTGCAGGAATGAGCCTACTTAATTCTACACTGGGCAGTATCCAAAAAAGCTACTGCAGTATCCAACTGCAACCAGAGACCCAGCTCATTTCAAGCATTCTGGGACAGGGACATAAGTGATTTGGCTGTCAAGTCGTGGTGACATGGTACTTCTTCTACATCAGGGATCTCATACAGCAACAGTTGATAATTTGTACTGTTCATTCGGGTTGGCCTTGAGGTGACACTGAAGGTTAAATTTGCTCATCCTTCTGACACTGAATCTCCATGCAAAGCTAGAGCCCTTGCCCTTGGATGCATGTGGTATAGGGGCACAGAAGGGTCTATGAGGAGGTGGCACTGCAGCTCTTAGCGATGCACACAGGACAGGGAACGTCCTATGCTCATTGCAGCTTCACTTGTAACCTGCTGTAGATGTAACCGTGCTTTGAGAGGTGTCTTCCTCATCCCCAAGCCTGAGAAGTGGTGAGTGGACCTTCGATACTGGGTGAGATGGTCCTTTACAGCTTTGTTTGGCCAAAAGGCCAATAGCCACTTTTTCAAAGGAACCCTGACCTCACATCAAGAGACAGGGTCTCTTTTTGAGTGATGTTAAGACAGGGATGTTCCAGCCTAAACTGTTCTAGTCAATTTTTCACTTGTGAAAAATGCCACAGAGGTTCTTTATTTAGAGGGATATCATAGGACATGTCTGCTTCATTAATAGTAAATATATCATGATGGTGGAAGAGTTCTTCACTTTTGTCTCCTGCCCCATCCTCTCCTTACTATGGTCCCACGTTCATCTAGAAAAGATTTGAGCAGCCTGTGTTTTTACCAGTTTTACAAACCTAAGTAACGTCTGCAGATAAGCAAATAAGTGGGTTAGAAACCTTCAGGAATAAGGCATGAGGTATCAAGGACCTTAAATCATAAAGTTCAATCTGCTGGTGAGGAAACGGGGAGTCTGAGATGTTTTAAGAGGAAGTTTCTCAGTGGGAGCTGCAGATGGCCCAAAGGTAACCCTCTTCATTTCACTGTATTCTGGATCCACATGACATTGCACATGCCGCTATTGCAGATGCTGTCTTTCAGGTGATGTTAAAGCAAGGGCTATTTTTTCCTCTGCGGCAGTCAGGCTTCCTGGGAAGTTTTGCATGTGGACATTAATCCCCTGCCAAAGATATTTATATTATCTCTAAATGTTCCGTGTGTTTTTGGTGGGCGAAGAAACGCTGCACCTCAGATTGCCTATAATATCGCATTGTTCTGTTAAATCACCGTGGCAGCAATGGTTGTCCCACAACAGAAAACATCTTCTCGAGGAAAAGGTGTTTTGATCGATGTGTGCAGGGTATGTGTACCCTCCAGGCAAAGAAATCATTGATCACTCTGTGGGACTGCCCGTTTTAGTTCAGGATTTTATATCTACCCACAGTGCAAGTTAAAGCCCAACAGCCCCAGCCCTTCTTCCATGTCTAACAGCACAAAATTATTCTACAGGTTTTCCTTTTTGCTAATTGGCAGCAGCTCTGTAATTATGAGATAACCGCTCCAAATGAAATATTTGGGATTGGGTTTGAAATATTGTCTCTTCCTGCCTGCCTGAGGGTTTTATGCAAATGCAGAAAAAATTGTACCCTAAGTCAAAAGATTCTGTGGTCTTATCCACCTTTTCCAGGACTTTATGAGCAGGAAGGAAGGTTAGGGCAGTTTTTCATTTCCTATGTGAATGTCAGAGCTTGGAACAATAATGGGGTCTGGAATTGCTCTTCATAAAAACTATGTTGAAATTATCAGTAGAATGGAAGGGAAATGCACCAGGTGAGATAGGAGATATAAAAATAATTTTCCTGTTACAAAGTAGTTTTCTTCCTTTAAATGGCATGAAGGGCTAATCTGTTTAGTATCCGAGCAAGCTATTTATCTGGTAATTTATTTTCCTGCAAAAAAAAGGCCATCTGATATTATTAGGATATAAACAGTTTGTATATGTATTGCTTTCTTTCTTTCTTTCTTTCTTTCTTTCTTTC
>VZTM01018188.1:0-16835 GCA_013400555.1 Jacana jacana
AACCACCCTGGATCATCATTGACAACTTCTGCCCAGGTTCCGCAAGACTCTTGATGCCTTAATTTCGTTTCAGTGTCCCCGTAGAAGGCAATAGATCTCAGGCTACATGGCTGAGGAAAGGAATAGTGAGCCGTGGTCTGGTCCTGTCCCTGACTGGTCCTGCAGCTCCAAAAGGCAGAAGAACATGTAAAAGGGAAGCCACCCTGGTTCATCACTGGCAACTGTTGCCCAGGGTTATAGGAGACTCTTGATGCCGTAATTTCATGTCACTGTCCCTGTAGAAAGTGTCAAATCTCTGGCTACATGGCTGAGGCAGGGAGTAGTGAGCCTTGGTCTGGTCATGTCCCTGGTTGGTCCTGCAGCTGAAAAAGGGAGAAAAACATGTTAAAGGGAAACCAACCTGGTTCATCATTGATGGACAAACTGGTCTTACAGCCTAATATCTTATGGATGCACATGAAACTGGCATGTGCTACCTTCGTCACAGTTGGCAGCAACCGGAATGGTTTATGTGTCTTGAAAAGGCTCTGCAGTGTCATATCAGAGACTGGGTGGAGTGTCACCTGACCTGTAGCTTTTACAGAAGGACAGGGCAAGTCTGGTGTGAATGTTCCACCATGATGGTCTGCTCTGCCTGGGGTTCTTAGACATCCCACCATTTCCCCAATGGTACTGGGCATTTATCTGTTAGGAACCAAGCACCCTGTACAGATTAATTCACGTGCTTGAAGTGAGGTCTGTAGTGCAATTTAAATGTCCTAAGGTATCTGTCCTGCTCCCAAGAGTTCACTTCAGAGACCTCCCATAGAATCTGAGTCACACATGGCAGTTCTATTTGGATGTCTCAGGGACTTTGAGATACAGTATACATAAATATTTAGACTTCATAAATGCTTTCCTACATTTAGACTTCTACATTTGGTTGCAAATCATATGTTGCTGCCAGGTATCATAATAGTAAGAACTTCAGTTCCCTGCATCCTTTTCATGAGAAAGTCTGGTTGTTCAGAAGAAAACTGAGCTGTACAAGAAAAAGACAGGCATTTTAACAGAGATTATATTAATAATTAATCACATTTTCTGCATAATTCTATTGGAGAGTATGGTTCATACAATGTCAAATATTGAAATGTACTGTCGTGGTTTTGACCAATCGGACAGATGATGACCCCTCCTCTCCTCCCTAAGGAAAAGAGAGGAGAGGAAAGGATTAAGAGATTCAGGAGTTTAGATAAAAACTAAACTACTTTAATGAAATATCAATAACAATAATATAATAAACAATAAAAAGAAATTTTTTTTAAAAAAGGTATATAAAAGAAAGGATAAAGAAAACAAGTATCCAGTCTATACAAAACCGTATCAGGCTCCCAGGACGATGATCACGTCACCAGCAGCACCAGTGAACGTCCCAGGCTGGACTCAGTGACCAGCAGGAGCTGGATTCCGGATCAGGATCAAAGGCAGATGAAAAGACAGGGTCCTCCTCAGACGTCGGCCATTGAAGGAAGAAAAACTAACAACCCTTTGATCCCTCAGCTTTTTTTACTGAGCATGATGCGGATGGGATGGAATACCCCAATTGGCCAGTTTTAGGTCACCTGACAAAATTACCTGACCTTGGTTGTTCTAACAGTAAGTATAAGCAAGGGCCTCTCTGCATACCATCCCTTGGTGTAATCAGGTCTTATCACTATGAGACGAAACAGTCTCTGAACAATGTGCTGTTAATTTCAGACTTTAGTTAGTTAGAAGAGGCCCAGCTTAAAAAGTAAAACTACTGAACAGAAAATTGGTTTGTTTTACCTCAAACCAGGACATGTACGAAAAGACTGACAAGGTTCACTCATATTCTTATCAACAGCTGGAGAAAAAGAAAAAGTATTGCAAGACAGGAGGAGAAAATATTATTCAAATACTTTATTGACAGACCATCAATATATATTGGATAATTGTTTCAGAACCATTAGAATGATCATGAAAATCTGCCAATATATGTAAGAGCATAAGCCTTCCAAGACATGTTAGGTCACCAACAAGCAACCTCTTCAGGATTTCCCATTGGTTGGGATTATTGTCTTCCATAGGTGTGACAACCCATTGCAGATCCACTTCATAAAAAAAAAATAAAGCAATTCATTGTGATGAGCATTATCAATGATGCCTTAATAATGTGCCTTTCACAGTAACTTTTCACAATAACGATGCAGTTGTTCTAAACTGGCATATTCCAAATGCAAATCCCCACCCTGCTACAGCAGCACGTACATCAATGAGATCACATCTCTATCTGAAATAATGACTTGAAAGAACTAAAAAAAGTAATCTTATAGATCTTCAAGTTGAATAACTCATATTTTTGTAAAGGACAAACACATTCAGCGGGCATCACCAGCAGGTATGAATCTTCAGACAAATAATTAAATTACTCTCCGGTGATTTCCTTCTCCCTCACATTCTGTTTGCAAGTAACCTATCATTCAAACTTCTGATTCTGTTTCCATTGCCCATTCCCTGCATTTGTAACCATTATAATGCTGCTTTGCAACCTCCATGGCATAGCATCTTCTACAACAGGATCTCAGCATATTTTACTGTTGTTCAGGAATTTAGCTTTGCAAAAGTAAATTCCTGCAAGGTGGAGAATCCTTAACAGCCTTCATTTTTCAAAGGTGGAAACTGAAGTGCAAACAGGTTAACCAGAGCTGCCTCGTTGAAAAACTGAGCATCTGTGCCTTTGAAATCAAGAACAATCAAAGCTCAGCAAATTTTACAGTCAGAGCAAGATGAAGGAACCAAGCCCTCATCATAAGACTTATAGAAATTCTTACTCATTTTTTTTACAGCATTATATTCTCATGATAACTCTAGAATAACCTTGTTTTAAAAGTATTCAGTTATGCAATATGCAACAAAGGACGTTTCAAGTAAAATACAAAATATGCGAACAAGAATTTGTTGGTATTATGGAGTTAGGCTTGCTTAGAAACAAAGAAAACACTACTCAGGTAATAATTTATATATTTTTGTACTTATATGACTAAGATGCTTCTTACCAGGGTAACCAAGTGCATGTCTATGTTCTGTTCCTGTTTTAGTTATGCCCTAACAAACGGGTGAAGTTCTGAATGCTCTGGATAGCATTATGCTGCCCCAAGTCTGATCTGGATGTTCTTTAAATGCACTGGTACAGACCATGAACTAAAACATGGAGTAAGTATTGAGACCAGAAGGCCTGGATTAATTTAAAGGAAGCAATTATCTGAAATCCAGCTGCTCTGGGAAAGTAATACCTAGCACAACCTTCCAGTACCTAAAGAGATCCTACAGGAAAGATGAGGGAAGACTCTTTATCAGGTTTAGTGATTGAGTGAGGGGTAACAGTTTTAAACTGAAAGAAAGGAGATTTAGATTGAACACTAGGAAAAAAATTATTTCCTGTGAGGGTGGTGAGGCACTGGAACAGGTTGTCCAGAGAACCTGTGGATGCCCCATCCCTGGGGGTATTCAAATCCAGGCTGGATGGGACTTTGACTAAGTCAGTCTAGTGGGAGGTGTCACTGCCCATGGCAGGGAGGGGTTAGAACTCGATCTCTAAGGTCCCTTTCCAACCCAGACTATTCTGTGATTCTGTGATCATTTTGAAAGAAGCTCTGCTCATATAACTTAAGCTCATTGTTTTTTGTTGCTCAAGACAAACTGTTGAATTCTTTGCTGGCAGGAAATAGAAAAGAGGAAGTTATTTGCAGAGTTACTTCATGCCTTAGCTGTTCTAAAAAGAAAAATTTAGACTGGTTAAGTGAGTTGTAGAAAACTAAACATTTCAGAAGGATCTCTTCACAAACAGAATTGCATCTTCTCCCATTTAAAACTTGGAAATTTTTCAAGTGGTTTCCTTAGCAAACCAGGTTTTCACCCAAAGTGCTTTTGATCGTGTTTTACTGATAGTGATAACTTACAAAGCAGTACTATAGATGCTCACCAAGAAGACAGAACACAACCTCAGGACATGCAGTGAGACAGGTAAAGATGTATCTTTGCTTTTAAGGGAGGAAACAAAAGAAAACACACTAGTAACAGAACATGTAGAGCTGAAAGACATAATGAAAACCAGGAGCAAATCATGTTTCGGGCAGGGAAGATATAACACCTAATATTCTCATGTCAGAATGAGCAATAGTTAAGTACATTAAAGGGCTGCAATTAAAAAAATGAACAGAAAATAAGCTGCTCCCATTCATATGAAGTGCATAGCTATGTTTTATCCGGAATGATTATGTTAATAGTATCATGCTTATGCCTTCATCCTGTAATGAAGTGTGGGAGTTTGTGAAAATGTAGCTACTGTAATGGTTGCATATATTATTATCTGGAAATGAAGGACGAGATTCATCTCACTTAGCTTTATAAGATCTGGGCATCAAGTCTAAATTCATTACGTAGATTCCTTTTGAAGCCAACTGTCAGACAAGCATTTCCCAACTTAAGGTGTCTAAGACAATCAAGACTAATAGCCTTTGTACATTACTGTTTATTATAGAAAAAACCTGAACGCTAACTTTGCTAGATACACAACTTTCACATGGCTAGAGTTAGATGATACTAATTCTACCTTAGTATTATTTTCTCGCATTAAATCTTCTTGAAATTAAGTCTTTGAAGTCTAGAGCTGGTATTACATTTACATATAAACACACGCTTAAATGTTTTGCAAGATTTCAACCAGGCACTTGTCAGGAATAAAATTTGAGCAGAAAGGTAAAATTTCCTTACATCCTTCAAGAATGATAATTTTTAAATAGTTCATTTTATTCAAGTAGCAATTAGCAAAGCTGTTTAAGTATCTAGGATTGTCAAAGTAAGCCTTTCATTAAACTGCATAAAGAGATTTTGTCAACCTAGTGGAGCTCCTCTTAGAGAAAAGTGCTAGGTAGTGCTGGTACTTATAACAAATGCTCCTGACTGCTCTACCACACTGTAAAACTTTTACGAAGTAGCTGAATGTCATCTGTGTAACATTTTCATGAAACAGAAATTTAATTAACAAGCTTTCCTTTTCAACGGCACAACTAGGTCCTGTCAGCTCTGGTGGTTCTTAAAGCTAAGTCAGACACCTAAAGCAGGGCCCCAAGGATTCTCTGTTCACTTCTGTAAGTGATTATACCTGCATCAGTTCTGTGACAAGACTGCATTAACTGTGTAATACTAGTTGCTGCAGTACTCAGAGTGCGAACAGAGAAATCCGTGGAAACAGATGATACACTGTGCTAAATAAGCCATGACTCGGCTGCGGTCAACGCTGCCTTTGGTCAAGATTCGAAAGAGCAAACTTGACATACTTAATCTATTTGCAAAGCCTTGGAAATGAAAATAAATGCTAACAGTATCTAAGTGTTAGACTTCCTGCATCCAGACTGGAAAGATTCATAATTTCATTCTAATTTGCATTTGCCCTCTAAGCCAGCCTGGCTATGCTATTTTTGTGTTCAGATAGTCATATGCCCATGCTCTTCGTCTCTCTGCTTCTTTTCTGACTTTTTTGCCTCCACCACATCACACTGGGAGAAGCAGTTCTGATATTTATATTTTTGGTTGATGTGCAGGACTGAAATGGTCATGACTTTCAAAAGTTTCACATCAGACTGTATGAGCCTGGAAACTAAGAGACAGGCTTCCAGCTTTGCTCCTGGGCAGCCTGCCCCCATGCCCTTTTCTTTTCCTGCTTTCTTTTTATGCTGGAGGAAAAGCACAAGGGAAAGGATGCCACCATTATGGAGTAAGGCTGCAATACATAGCCATAAGAGAGCAGAGCCTGTATGCGATGTTTCTCTGGTTCTTAGAAACCTGGATGCAAAGACAGGGTGGCTTATTTATTTATTTCTAAGAAAGCCATAAGGGCTAGCTGTAAAAGCTGATTCTGCATTTTACCCTTACTCCTGTTAGACATGTCACGCTCTGACAGACCCCTGTTCCACTACAGGAGCCAGCAGCTAACACATCGCTGTAAAGAACAGATGACAACTTCAGCTGAAGGAGTTGTTTTTCTATTGTGACGTTTGTAAGGAATGTGGGCCAGCGAGAATATTTTGGACTTGTCTGTACAGCACATAACACAAGGAAGCAACAGTCTGCACAGTCTTCCACTTGCTCAGAGAAGGAAGAGAAACAAAAATAATTGATAATTTTGAGTGGATAACATAACCCAAACTCTGTGAAAAAGACTTTTTTCCTTATTTTTACCCAGCTTGACTTTATTCCCAGGAGAGCAGAATAGTTGATCAGTTACAATTGTATGCTAAAAAGATCACTCGACCCTTTATCCCCTGTGCCTTGAAAATTGTTTGGCATGTTTTTGTGGCCTTCTCCTTTGCTGGCCCTGCTCCATCACAAAGCACTCAGTGCTCTGCCACACAGGTGATCTGCACAAGAAAAAGAGGAAATATAGGGACTACTGCCCTTCACTTCCTCAATACCCTCTGTTAAGGTAAATGGTTAGCACAGCAGCACCTGGATCCTCTCCTAAGCTCAATATACAAGGAAGCCATCACCTGTACAAAGAATGGCAGCAAAATCATATATATGGGAAGCTCTGCTGGGCAGATTCCCTCTGCATGCCGACTGTTTTTTTACACAGTTGCTTAGACTGGCCTCTCAGGTGCATCACTCAGGTGTTTTTCTGTATTGGCCTCAGCATGTTCTGCTGTACAATAACCTTCTTCATTCTTTCTTGATTTTCCTCTTTTCTAAAATTCTGCATTTGCAATTTTGCCTGTTCTGCTGCTTTGCAGATTTGTATGGCTTTTTCCAAATTTAACTCCCAATGAATTTTCCACAGATGCTCATGTACCTTCCCATTACTTCAGGTCACCTCTAAGAATGTGATCCCATGAATCACAGAGAATTAAACTTCCTTGCTTCTTCAAGGAAATAAAAGTAAGTTTTCTTCAAACTGCTCAAGCAGTTTCCAGTATTCATGTATCTAAATATCTATCTTAAAGAAAGTGCATGAAATATAAATACAAGATAAAATCTGTGGTCCAGGAAGCTTTTACCTTAATTTGACATATGCAAAAACAAAGGGAGAATGAAGAGACTGAGCAACTCTTAAAAGCAAGATTAGGTGTTCACTTGAACTTTTATATTTTATATCATCTGCTGTTTCAAAAGATGTATAACAACATGGAAATTTTATTTTTATTGTTTTCCTTTTCTTCTGCTGATTTTTCTTCCTTGACTGATATGCTCTTTACAGACAATATGAGAGTCCCAAGGAGAGACTTCACTGTCCTCAGTACAACACACTCTGTATTCAGAGGAGTATTCAGAATAACAACAACAACAAAAAAAGCGCATATCCAGTGCTTCAATTATCTTGCTGTAGGGCCTTAGGTGGTCACGCTCTCTCCATTTATATGTCCTCTTACATATTATTTTGCGTTACCTTCACTGGCTGTCATCTGTAGTTGTGAAAAAATAATAAAAATTTGTTGTTGTCTATTCCAGCCCACTCCCCCACTCCAGTCGCTGTAAAAGCATCCTCTCCTTGTACATTCTATACTCCTTCTATAGGCTCTATACAAGACTCACTTCCAAAGAGCAAGAAATTTTCCTGTGGGTTTTTTTTCCAACACATAGCAACTGTTCACATGTAACCTTGACATAATATACCTTATTCATAAAAGATTCCCCTCATGGGCACTCATGGGTCCAATTTTTTAATCAGCAGGAGAAAGATGAAGAGAGAAACCAAGTATCACCTACAGTGGAAGGCAGAGGTCATAAAACTATTCTGTGTCCTCTTGAAAAGTCAGTAGGCATGTCATCAATGTGGAATGATCAATGGCGCCGGGCAGGGTTGATATCCAAGGGACATTTTAGTGTTTTTAAGGATGGGATCACTGGCTTTATGAGCACTTAATTTTCATGTGGATGAATGAGCACCATCCTGCAAGCCTAATACAGTATCTATCCAAAATCCAGATCAAAGACCTAACAGATGTCAGTTGTTGCTCATGAGGAAAGAAAAACATTGTGAGTGAGTGCTCTACATGCTCTGATGCTTTGGTATGGAGCCTAGGGCATGGAGTAAGGGTCAGACTAGCTGTGGTATGGAGTAAGAAGTGAGAGGACTGACTTCTTTCCAAAAGTCTCTTAGCAAGATCTCTCTGTCTTTAAGCAACAGAAATGAGAAATAACTGCGTTATCATGCTTAGTCTTACCTTTCTGCTCTTCATCCATTAAAATTCCATGAAAAAAAAAAAAAAAAGAAAAAGCCACAGAAACAGAGCTTGATGCTAAATGGGCAAACTATTTAAGCTAGTTAAAAATGCCAATTCTAGTAACATACATGTAGTTGCTCCAGATGTTTTATGATAGTTGCCAAAATGTAAAAAGCATTGAGTCTTTTAAAGACATTAGACTACATTTGGGGATGCTATCCTATAAGCTGAGTAACACAAAGAATATTTAATTTTATAGTTAGGTTAAACAATATAATTTCTTTGTTTTTCCTGTGCTGCACTTACTAATGGAATCTCCTCTAACAAATAAGCATGAGTGACTTAATTGCTTAATAATTTGCTATATTCAGTTACTGTAGTAATAATTCTAGTCTATCAATTTGCTGCATAGTATTTTGCTGATGTTGTTACTTTATTAATAGAAAATCAATGCAGTAAATTATTGAGATAATTATGTAATACTCCTTTTCCTTAGAGAAACACATAAAGATTAAAATTACTGTTTGAGAGAAGACTGAAGTTAGTAATTATTTTAATTACTTTTTAATAGAAAAGAAACAAAAACCCAAAGCTGATCACAAGGCTAGAATAATTTTCATTCATGTAGTAGATTATGTACAACTTTTACGGAGAAACATTCTCTTGCATTTTTGAATAGTTGTAAGTAAAAAGTATGGAAAAGCAATCAGCTACAGTTTGGTGCTCTAAAATATTGGTGCAGGTTTTTTATTAAACCAACTTTTAAAATTCATTGAAATATGAGTGATCAAAACGACAGATCTCAGTATCTTAATTTGATGTATTGTAGCTACAGCATTATGGAAAAAGAATGGTGTTGTATTTAATGATCATTTAGTTAAATAGTTAACTGTAGTGGGTCTTAACTAATTTATGTTTTTTGGACACTGTTGATGTAGCATTCATTGTACTACAGAATTTGCAAAGAACATTTCTTGAGGGATCCAGTTCTTTAATTGACTGCTTCATCTGTGTAAAAGCCAACTGGCTTTTCAGGAATTTGCATGGGTGAACACAAATCTGCTCAAAGGGCAAAGAGCTGCATTTACAGATGCCTGGTAATTCTACTGCTGCTTCAATGTTTAATTCAGTCTGTTACTAAAGTGTAATGGATAAATTTGTCAGCATTTAAGAGCATCAACAAACTGGTTGGCAGTGGCTGATCTCAGCACCTCTTAAAACCAACCCCTTTAGAACACATTTTTAAAATCTGCAATTGATAAGAACGTGGAAGGGATAATGGCTGCACGAGAAGGAAATAAATAACAATAGAGTCTTTTTTAAGAACCATGTCAAAGAGATAGAAGACAGGCTGAGTAGCCTTTATCAAATTAAAAGAAAACATAGGTAATGAGCCTTAGACCCATTTGCATGCAGACCCTTTTACTTTGCCATAGCAGTGTGTTACATTGATGTAATTATGTAAAAGTCATTTGAGATGTTATTAATGTCCTCTTTTAGACAACAGTCTCAAATAGTATTATTAAACAAAATTATCCTAATTTTGTACAATTTTAGGTTCTTAGTCTTACAGCTTCAGCTTAAGGCAATACAATCCTCCATATATAGGCCTTCTCTAAGTTCCATTCGACCAAGGTTCTCCAGGATGCCTTTCAGGGATTGTTATTTCCAGGGAATATAAGTATTTGATTTCCAGAACAGCTATAATATTTTCTTTAAACATTAAACATTTAAAAATACAGAAAGATTTTCTTGCTTTTGCAATTAAAAATTATTTAAAGAAAATAAAGTGTAAGAATTTTTTTCAAAATGGAAATAAATGGAGAGCATAGTAGGATAAAGTTTTCATAAGCACACAATGAGTAAGTCAGTACATGAGTAAAGCTGTTCAGGGAATGTGACTTTTTTGTCACAAAATGTAAATGCAGAAACATGTTTCTGGCTATAAAGAGTGAAGAGATATTTAGTTGTAAATGTTAAAAGGTGACGAAGGGTAATTGCCTATTTCTCTTCAGATATAGATGACTCGTCCAGGTGTAAATATTATCTCATGCCCATATGAATTTTGGACTTCAATAAAAGATAAATTAGTAAAGGAAAAAAATAGAGCTCTTTTAAGAACTAATACTATGGAACTGGATATATCACAGTATGTCAGTGTAGATCAGAGCATTACATGTAGCCTTAACAACTATTAACAATCACAAATTTTCCATCAGTACTTTTTAACATTTTTATATGACTATAAATCACATTTTATTTTCATTCTGACATGCTGCTATTTATGCTCAATTGTTTCACAGTTTTTCAAAGATTCTATGCTGTTCACTCAAGGAAAACTGATAAATCTTCAAATTCACAAAAAAATAAGTATCCTCATGAGTATTCCTTCTAAAATTAATTAGAAAATTAGAATGCAATTAAATCTGGGAAAAACATCAGAAATTAGATATTAAATAAGTTCTTACTTATGAAGACGTATATGCATGTCTTCCTAAGTAACAGTGCAGTACTTTTCAGTTGTATAATACTTTAACTCATCACAACAAATAACTCAGGCAACACGGAGAGCCTACTGTCACTCCTGCCTGTGCAGGGATTTGTCTGAGGCTGCGGTCACCTCATGGCCCCTCATTGTTCTGTCACACCCCGTCTCCTCTGGGTCTCCTCCTTTCTGTAAGGGCTGGGACAGAGGTGAGGTGGAGCTCAGCATGCAGGTGCAAAAATAAACACCGTGTCTAAACACTGGGGAGCAATTCAGGTGTTTGCTTACTGACCTAGTGCCACTTGGGCACAAGATATAGCTTTGCCATCCTTAAATTTCTGTTATCTTATGCCTGCTGAAAACAATTAAGCTGCTATTCGGAAATAATGTAAATAGCAGGGCATGGGGTTTAATATTTACAAATCAAGATAAATAATGTAAACTAGATATTTTATTATATATTATATGATACTGTTGTGCATTATCTGTGTGCGGCCAAAACTATTAAAATTAGGCAGAGGATATTAAGTTCCATAAATGTGTCTCTCATAAAAAAGGAGAGCCCGTGTCTCACTGAGGACCTGGTTTTGTATGATATCATAATCCGGTGAGTGAGCTCCAGTTCCACTGTTTTTTTANTTTTCACTTAAATAATAGCTGAAGCAATGCAACATGATTTTGATGCACAGAATAAAAAGTTAGGTTTAGAACTCTTTGCACGAGTTTCCAAATAGATAAGTGATATCATTATACTAAAGCTCACGTTCCTTAACAACGGGAAAGAGGATACTGAAGAAGGCCAGTTTATCTTCAGTGTCCTACCTTTTCCTGAGTCTAACTAATTGTCATGTTTAACAATTGCATTTAAAAAAAAAATGTCAAAGGACTTTGGTTCTCATCATACACTCCATGTGTTTTCATACTGCTCTGTTATTGGTTGCTTTCCCTGTTTTGAAAACATCATTTCCACATGCTCTCAGAGCAGCCTCTAATTGACTCCCCACTTCCTTCCCACACTGAAGATACAGGTACACTATATATATGTCTATAGATAAGGCATACACATATATCTATATGTGTCTTTACACATAAATAAAGATCTTGAAATGCAATGTAATAAGGACAATAAGGAAAAGGCACAGGAGGTTCCTGCCAGAAGACCACACAAAGAAGAAGAATCAGCCAACAGTTCATGAATGTGAAAATTTTATTTTGAAGGTCAGCTTCTGACAGAGAGGACAAGTGGCGTGGAGCTCCCCTTCGCACATGGCTATGGGAAGCCTGTGGTGCCTTTGGGACCATGGCACAGGTCAGACTGGAACTGTGTGCCCTTCCTTGTCCTTAGGTCAATGGCTTTGTCAAAAGCTGCAGAAATCTCTGGCTGAGTGGCTGCAGAGGGATGGGATGGAAGTGCACCATGGTCTGGTCCTGTCCTTGCGTGGGCCTGCAGATGCAAAGAGCAGGATAACAAACAGAGTGAACAGCCACTCTGGTTCACCATGGGCAGTCCCTGCAGAGGGCTCCACAATACCTTGGTGTCAATGTCCTTGCAGTAGGTATCGAATCTCTGACTGTGTGGGTGAGGATGGGAGTGTGCCATGGTCTGGTCCAGTTCCTGGTGGGCTCTGCAGCTGCAAAACACAGGACAACAAAAGCGAGAGCCACCCCAGCGCACCATGGGTCACCCCAACCCAAGGCTCTACCAGCCTCAGGCCAAGGCTGACAGTCCCACATCTCCACCGAAGAACTGATGTTGCTTTAGATGTCTTAACTTTGTGTCAGTGTCCTTGGAGAAGACAACAAATATCTGACTGGGTGGCTGAGGATAGAAAAGTGCCATGGTCTGGTCCAGTCCTTGGCTGGGCCTGCAGCTGCAAAAGGCAGAAAAACATTTAAAACGGAAACCACCCTGGTTCATCATTGGCAACTGTTGCCCAGGGTTATAGGAGACTCTTGATGCCTTAACTTCATGTCAGTGTCCCTGTAGAATGCAGAGAATCTCTGGCTGCTTGATTGAAGAAGGGAGTAGTGAGCTGTGGTCTGGTCCTGTCCCTGTCTGGTCCTGCAGCTGCAAAAGGGAGAAGAACATGTAAAAGGGAAACCACCCTGGTGGGAAGGCCGAGCTCTTGGCTGCCTGGGGAAAAAGGGCCATTGCGCTTCAGCCTTGCTCAAATGCAGTTGGATGGACAAACCAACTAACTCAGGCTCATGGGGAAAAGAGCCAACATGGAGAACCTACTGTCACTCGTTTCTGTGTGGGGATGCTGGTTTAACAACCTCTGTACTCATATGCTACCTGTTCTAGTAGAGATTAACACTGTTAAGAGTGTGCTTTATACTTCAAAAATGCAGAAGTGAGTTTCAGCTGTTACTGAGTTTTTATATTCAAGGAAAATTCAAGTACAAATTAAATATGATCTGTATTCCGGCTGGGCTTTATGCAAAACACAGTTTTCACTGTTAAGGTGTGATTAACCCTCTCCATCTCATCAAAACAGCGGAAGTTAATGTGTACAATTTTTTTCCATGTAGAAGATCACATAACTGCATCCACTTAAGTGAAAGGGAGGGAAGTGCCTTTTAAGATATTAATACCAAGCATATCCCTTACCAAACTACTTTATCTTAAATGAGATTTCAGTTAACCAAGTGATAAAAGAATTGTTTCTGAAGCTACTTCACTCTGAAGCAACATGACTTGCAGAATCCAGACTATGTGAATTTGTTTCACATAAATTTTTTAAAATATGTTAGTAACTAGTTGATACTTGTGGTATATGCATATTCAGCAGTTGTATACAATTCTGGTTTGACTCATTGATTGGATGACTAGAATTTTAATAAATAAAGCATGGGGAAATCAAAGAGTTCTTAAGATAGACACATAGAATGGCATTCATGAGATCACAAATATAGACATCAGCAGTACAGATATTTTCATGTCAGCTAGTTGTCAAGTCTTTTTCAGAGTGAGTGGAGTAAAATTGGCACTTTCAAAGCATGAGTCATCTAATCCTAAAATAGATGATTAAAATAGGTCAGATGAATCATTGGATATTGCTCTCTATTGACCTTGAAGAGAGCATTGGGTTACTAGAGACTATGTGCACACATAAACTGCAGATGTATGAAGCTGAGTGAGAGGGGGACAACCCAGGATATCTCTGGAAAAAATATTTTCACAGCCAAATTTACAAGCATGCATGAGAATAGACTAAGATTTCATTAAAAAAATTAAAAAGAAGTTGTTTGTTCCTTAGTGGAGTCTAGGTTAAAAGACAGTATATATGATTTAAACGGGATGCCCTTTGTCTATATGCAAAGTATTTGGATATAGAAGTATTTTCCTTTCTTTGCAATATTATCATAGTATTTCAGTACATCATATCCATATATGTTAACATTAAATGTTATTATAGCTTCAAGACTTAGACTTAGTGCAATAAATGACTGGTCCATTTGAGAAAACACAAGTCCAAACTTAAAATACTTGTAAATTACTCTTGAAAGATTCTGATTGGATGACAATTGGTTTTGCAGTAAGCTACAAATTTACCCAATGGAATTAAATTGTAACTTGTATGAATGTACTGTTGTAATTGACCCTTAAACTTGTAATTACAAAAAGCATACAAAAATGCTTTAACATCTTCAAGCATTTTCTTCCATTTATTTACTCTTGTTCAGACTTCCACAAGGGCACTTTCTCGAAGTCACAATCCAAAAATCATTCATCCTGACAATCTGTGAGGCTTTATCCCCAAAGCATCAAAATATTAACAGAAAAAGGAAAGGCAGCATTATGTGTCTGTGCTACATGTTTTTTCATCTTATCTGTATGACCTTAACATGAACTTGAAGTCTGCATTCAATATAGATTGAGCTTTTCTTGGCTTTACTTCACCTTCCATTTACTCATCATGAGGTACGACATTGTTAATATTTGCTGCTCTGCTACAAATGAAGACCAGATTGCCTCAAATCTGGTTGACTATAACAAATCTCCCCAACTCAGGTTGAAAGCAGACTACTAAAGTTGGTCTTCCTAAGACTGACAGCCTGCTGCCTGGTTTTGAAGTCAAAAAGAGTTAAATCCACTCATTAACTTTGGAACTTATTCCTAACCATCTAAAATGGATCGAGGTAAGCAGTGTTATAAATCCTTCAGTGGTTCTTTCGTTCCACGAATTGTGTACCTATGGCAAATTGTCCAGGTTTTCTGAGTTAGCGTATACATTCAAGAGAAAAGTAGTGTAATTCTGTAAATATTCAGAAAAAAATACATGACCAGAAAATACACTTTCTGTGGGACAAAACGGTCTACAAATTAGGATAAAATTTGGCCAATAATGGTGAGAGTAAAGGAAAGTGGAAACATCTGATCACCATACTTTCTAAAAGGAAAAAAAATATATAATTAGAAAAGTTATTTCGATTCTTAGAACTTCTGAAATCAGTTTTTAAACAGACTTAAAAGAAATAAAATTGCCAATTTATCAAACCTATTGTTATAAGTGGTAGACTATGCTAGATCCAACCTGGTTAGATATTTAACTAATACAGACCAAAAATGTCAGGCATAATAGCTAGATATAGGAATCCAGACCCATATTTCAGCATATAAAGAATAATGTTCTGGTCTCTTATCCTCTTTTTATACTAGAAATCCCCTTATTCCCTATATCCACAGCTTCTCTTGTACTGCCAAGTGTACTCTGTGGACTTCACAAGGATCAGAGTCAGAAAGTAACTCTTGTATTTGTCTTTAAAATGCATCTGTAATGTATATGGTTGGATTTATCCACATTGTCCTTAGCTGAATTTCAAAAGCACAAGCTTACTAAGTTTTCAGTGTATTCATACAAAACCCACTATGAATATTTGTTTAAAACACACCAACAGTGTGTTGCTATTTTGGAAAAAAAGAGAAGGCAAGGCAAGGCAAGGAAAGGCAGGAAAGGATTGAATTTCCATGAGGATTCCTCTTCTAGGAGAAATTATTGTTCAGTGACCTGTCCTGTTTCCTTTCTGGTGTTTCTGACAGTCTTTGCCTCTGGGCACGACAGTTCCTTTTGACATGACCTTTCTTACTGTATGTCCACTGCCACATTCCTTACACCTTAAATTATTTATCATACTCTCTAGTTCATTGGTTAATTACCTGTTTGCTGAACTATGTGTCTTCACCTATTAGGTAATGGCTAGAGCATAAAAAGAGGTGAGATAGCAACATGCTGGAATATCCTGTGTGGTATTACCTTAAACAGGACAGAAACAGGTGCAATGAATCAGGTGTAGCAAAAGGTGTATTGCAGTAATGAACTTCAAGGAAACCTGGACTAAGGTTACTGAACTGTGCCTAATGCATGCTGACCCACCATTGTGACTACCATCATCCCTCTGGGTTGTATGAGGGGCCACAGGCATGAATGACTATGATTCTACCAAAGATCCCAAGCATATTTAGTCTGATAGGTTTCAGAAAACTCACAGTCCTTTGCAACGTGTGCATAAAAAGCACTACTTGGCCATTTTGCTGTTTAACTGTCTCAAAGACTAATTGTTGATCTATTCAACAGCGTGAAAATATCTCAGGATATGGTGTCCCAAAGATTTGTTAGCCTGTGACCTAAAATCTAACCTGCATTTAAAACATTTAGTTGCATCCAGAAAGGGATCATTTTCTCTCTCTAGGTTCTTACCCAGCTCCTCTTAAACACATTTCATTATTTTTTTCCAATATATACCATTTTTCCAATAGTGATTATGCTTAAATATTCCCTTCTAGACACTTTGCTCATCCCACATACTTCTATGCCTTTCTTAATAGGCTTGCACAACTTTGATCCTGACAACAATGCCAGATCCTTCTCCTTACAGCAGTCACCACAGCCTCAGCCTATTCTCATTATGACTGCACCTTTCTCCTGCTTTCAGTTTCTTATCTAGTATTGCCCATTACATCTCTAAGTACAGTTGGGTAGAAGAGGACATATTTATGACTAACTTTATAAGAGATGGTAAGAAAACAATATTTTTTTCAATGATGTTTACACTATAACAATTCAACTTGTCATTGAAAACCAAGTATAAAACACGGTATTTTTCTTTGTAGACAAAAGATCAGTAAT
>VZTM01018197.1:1832-65108 GCA_013400555.1 Jacana jacana
GGGCGGGGGGGGGTGGTTTTACTAAAAGTAATGGGGGGGACACACGGATTGTTCACTCTTATTTTGCTGGGCGTGCCCGCCAGCAAGCAGTGTGGGTAGCAGTGGCCAAACACTGCCTTACTGGTTTAATAATAATAATAAAAGCAAACCAACCAAGCCACCACCACCACACACCCCCAAAAAAACAAAACAAAACAAAACAAAACAAAAAAAGGCTTATTTAGTAGCAAAATACAGCGCTCTCCTGGCTGTTTGTGTGTGTGAGCCCAGGCAGGGTGAGTTGCTCCCAGGGCAGCCAGACTACTTGTGGCAGAGCGGGAGAGGGGTGGGTTGGGGACCCCCATGCTGGGGGGCAGTGATGGGGATGCCCATGGTACAAGTAGGCTGATGGAGGGGGGGAAAGGGCCAGTGGCAGCAGTGCCAGCGGGTGCTGGGCTGCACACCCTGAGGGCGCAGTGGATGCCCCAAGGTGTGTGACTTGCTCGCACTGGGGGTGGCTGATACAGCCCCTGGTGTCACTGCGGGGCTGCTCCAAGTGGTGGGAGCTGTGTGCCCACTGACTGCACCGTGACCCTCCTGAGGTACTGCTGGTGATGGGACGGGGCTGCTGGAAAGNTAAAGTTCCCACTTGGCACAGCAGCAATACTGTGTGCTGCTTTGATGTCTCCAGGAGTCCAGGGAGGTGCTGGCTACTGGTGGAAGGCGGCTGTGGCGCTCTTGGCCCCACTGACCGGCATCGCAGACCCCAGCGTGGGTTGAGATGTGGAGAGAGGGACCAGAGAGCCTCCTGCCCCTGTGGTGGCCATCTGGAACATCTGCTCCCGCTGCGCCTCGCACTCTCTGGTGGTACCCACAGCCCCGCAGCATGCCGGGATGGAGATGCTGGGGCGGCGTTTGGGTTCCTCACCCTGTGGGCATCCCCTGCCCAACCCATGGCTGAGTGGCAGGATGTTGGGAAGGGCCACGAACTCCAGCCAGGAGCTGCAGAGCCACCTTCTCACCACCCCAGCCAGAGTGGGGTTGTGTTGTCCTCCCCATTACCCCCAGGCAGCATTCACCCATGCCACAACCAGCACCTGAAGCCATGGGCTGGAGGTTGAAGAGCCTGTCCCACCCATCAGTGCTAGCCTCGTAGCTGTGTTTCTCTTTTCCTCTTGTTTCCACTGTGTTTTTTGTGTGTGCAGGGCGAGGGGTTGGAGCTGGCTGGTCTGGCCACGAGCCAGAGTGATGCCCAGGGCTGTTCTGCGAGGGTGTCACTGTGTTTGAAAGAGGCTTCAGAAAGTTCACAAGGTTGTTCTGGTCCTCTTGGGCTTTGTGGTTCGGTGCTGGTGGTGGATGGATAGTCAGGTAGTTGTTTTCCAGCATCTTCTGGGCAGGGCAGTGTTTGCAGAAGGGGACGGTGCTGTGGAGCTGGGAGGATGGGGAGGCGCTGGGGAGACAATCCCACCCTGCTCAGTGGAATCCCTCGGGATTGTCTCTGGAGCAGGACACGTTGCTGCCATTCCTTGCTCTATGCAAGAGCTCAAGCCCTAGCTGTGCAGCGTGTCCCCATCCCAGCAGGACTGCCTGCCCTGGGCTGGGAGCTGTGGGAGTGGAGCAGCCCAGGTGTGCTGGGACAGGGACACACATGAGTTTTGCTCCTGCAGGGTCCTGCACTTGGGGGAACCCCCCTGCAGAGAGAGCTCAGCCATACAGCTAGCCATGGCACAGCTCTTTTTGGCTTTTTCTCTCACTGCATGTCCAGCAGCCACATGTCCCCTCTGAAGTGGGGACAGGGACAAGGCACAGGGTTTACATGTGGCAGCAGCAGCTCCTCAAAGGGAGCTGCCCCACCCTTGCCAGGGTGATGGAGCAGGGAGCATCGTCCTGCTGCAGATTAATTATTTTGGGTCAAATCAAGGCATTGGCAACGTTCTGGTTAGGGAGATGGGGGAATGTGCCTGGCCCTGGGACAGCCCCCCCTTTTCCCTGCTCACACATGTGCAGCTGGGGTGGGTGTGCTTTTGGGCAAGGAGGCTCCACTGCTCCTGCAGGTTACGATGCTCTCCCCATCCTGCCCCACTCTGGCCCTTGTTCTCCCCCTGCCCACCCACCCCCTGGCTGGGGACTGAGGTGTCCCTGAGCACCCCAAACCTTGCAGTAGGCTCCAGCCGGCTGTTGCTGCCGTTGCACAAGCCCGGGATAAAGTCGTGTTAAACTATTGAATAAACCCCCTAAGTTTAAAGTCAACATTCGCCGACTTTGTAACTTGTACAAGCGGGCAAACAAACCATTGGATGATTTACAGCTTGAACGGGGAGGGGGGGTGTGGAAGGGAGGTGGGGGGGTGATGAAATATCTATCTTTTGTACCTCTGCAGCCTGTATAGCTGTTTGGAAGTGAGTTGTATGATAAGCCTGTACAGAGAAACCTCCAGGTGTAAATATTNAAAAGGCTTATTTAGTAGCAAAATACAGCGCTCTCCTGGCTGTTTGTGTGTGTGAGCCCAGGCAGGGTGAGTTGCTCCCAGGGCAGCCAGACTACTTGTGGCAGAGCGGGAGAGGGGTGGGTTGGGGACCCCCATGCTGGGGGGCAGTGATGGGGATGCCCATGGTACAAGTAGGCTGATGGAGGGGGGGAAAGGGCCAGTGGCAGCAGTGCCAGCGGGTGCTGGGCTGCACACCCTGAGGGCGCAGTGGATGCCCCAAGGTGTGTGACTTGCTCGCACTGGGGGTGGCTGATACAGCCCCTGGTGTCACTGCGGGGCTGCTCCAAGTGGTGGGAGCTGTGTGCCCACTGACTGCACCGTGACCCTCCTGAGGTACTGCTGGTGATGGGACGGGGCTGCTGGAAAGACCTTGGCAAGGGGTGAGTTTGCTGGCTGAAGCACAATGGGACATCACACTCTAAAGCTCTGACCACATCACAGCCTCTCTCCTTGCCTCAGTTTCCTCATCTGTAGGCAGGACTCATGCCCCTGTGCTGCTTTCTAACCAACTGATGGCCAATGGCTACTTAAGCACATCGTTTTTATTGACTGTGGTCACCAAGAGATGCTGGTGGCTGTGGGACCATAGACCCTTTAGCTAAATGCTCCCCAAACAAGAGGTGCCTGCATCTCTGCCAGCATCAAGCAGGGCTGATGCTGCAGGACACCGTGGCTTTGTCACTCTTTGACCAGCAGCCAAGGAAAACGTTAACTGTGACTGAATTTAAAAATTGCATTTATAAAAAATAATGTAGATAGTCTGGTGATGGATAGTCCCTCACAAACTTTGTAGGAAATGATTGGGAAGGCTAATCAGCTGCTACCTGATTAACAATAGAAACAAGCCCCGGTATCTATTTTAAGGTCTAAATTGCTTTACCCCTGACACCCATCCCATGGGGTCCAGTTTACTTGGTTGGAGCCAGGAGCAATCGATCCCCAAGCCCCCTTCTCCTGTCTGCACCTGCAGGGTGGGTGCCATGGGGCTGAGGAGCCCTCTCTGCTGCCGTGGGGCGCATTTTACAGGGCAAGTGATGAAGGTGGGGGGATTTTACACAACCAACACTTTCCTGGGCGCAGCCATGAGCATTTCTGCCAGGGTTTACCCCAGCCTTCTGCCAGCTTAACGTTTCGTGTGGTCAACCCCATCCGAGCTGCTGCACATCCTGGAGGAAGGCTCCTCAACGCTGCGTGACTGGTTTGTCTGTCCAGAAGATGTCCAAAAGGCTCCCATCTCTGTGCTGATGAAGGATCACCCAAGGTTCCTCTGGATCATCCAGACTGCCTGAAATCCCTCCAGGTATGTACCCACATGGACCAAACCTGCCTCCTCCGGTGACTGTCTCCCATGGCAATGCACTAGGTAGATACATGCTGGCTCTTAAAGATCAGTTTAAATATCCCTGCATCCCGTGATTTTGTTGAAATTCTTCTTGGAAAGGCTTTTGCCACTCAGAAGGCAATTAGAGTAAGTTAAGAAATAGTACAAACAGAAGCCAGGCTGTTCAGCCTCTCGCATCAGGGTTTCAGCGCTGACGGGGGCTGACAGCGGTAGCCCTGGTCAATAATTCACACTGGTGCTGGAGAAACAGAAGGTGGGAAAAACTAAATTCAAGGCCAACACTTAAGATTTAATGATGGAAAACTTTTGGTCTACTTGAAAAGCTCTTGCATAAGCAGATTAAAATGAAAGAGGACAAAAACAGATGGCTTTGAAAAACAGCAACTAAAAAAAAAAGTCAGAAGTTGAGGCTCATCATATTTTGCCTGGGCAGCAGAGAGGGGCTGCCGAAGGGGAGAGGGAAGACAAAAGATGGTCCCTGATGTCTTCACGCTGAAGGGAGGCCATGAGAAGGCACAGGAGCATTGCAACCTTCTCCTAGTGACGACCTGGGGATCAGTACGGATTATGGGGATTTATTTTTTCTTTTCTTTTGGCAAGAATTAAAGCAGGAGGAAGATTTTTCTAGCCAGGCCAGGCTGAGGTAGAAGACCAGGAAGAAAGGGCACAAGACCGAGGTTGTCCTTGCTGGACTGGCCTTCAGCACCCTCCCTGCAGGCACCCGGGAGAGCAGGGAGGGGTGTAGATTTGCCACCCTGCAAAAGGGTACAAACCACACCAGAATACAACCCCCCACGTGGTGGTGGCACCCAGCCCTCTGCCCTCCCCAGAAAGGCAGCTTTTCTCCCTATGCACCAGCCCTCGGCAGAGCAGGGGCTCTCGATCTGAGCAGCTGAAGGGGTGGGACGTGCCTTTGGCCAGCAGAGCCGGTAACGGTTCCTGCACTCCTTTACAGCAGGAAGCATTTTATACTCTCCTGACAATTGCAATCCAAATAGTCATTCATCAGTTCTTGTGATTTGCCATGAAATTATATATGCTCTCTGATAATGATGCAGAGGGCTAAAGAGCTGATCTTGGCAGGAGATGAGAGGGTTGAGGCTGGCAAGAAGCTTGGAAGGAAAATAGAGCAACTTTTGATGGGATGCCTGGCTCTTATCAGCGTTGGGACCCTGAAGGGTGCTGGGCAGGGGCAGGGCTGTCTTGGCTGGCTGAGCTCTGCCTGGCTTGTGTACCCGTCTGGGAGGTGTTGGGTTTGGAAGGAAGTTGTGAGCGAGTGTCACTGTGCGTGTGTGTGCGGGTAACACACTGAATTAATCGTCAGGCTTATTTACCCTCTCATTTTTGGCCTCCTGTAATTACCAAAAATGAGTATTTGTCAGGACTCCAGGCAACGGAGCGGTGATAAATCACTCGCCACCGGGAGGTTGGAGCAGTCGTGTCTGAGTGAGCCTGGATCGGTGCAGGCTTTAGTGAAGTGCAAGTGCTGTCAGAGGAGCTGGTGCACAAACAAACAAACAAACAAACAAACAAAATGAAACAACTTTACAAAAATGCTCCTGAAATAAAGTCCCTGGCCTGGGGTGATGGTCGTCTGAGCCATTGTGAGGAGGAATCACCTACCAGGTGAGCTGGGACTGCTTAGTTTGAGGAAGAGGAGGCTGAGGGGAGACCTCATCACTCTCCACAACTGCTTGAAAGGGCATTGTAGAGAGGTTGGTGCTGGTCTCTTCTCACAGGCAATTAACAACAGAACAAGAGGGAATGGCTGCAAGCTGCAGCAGGGTAGGGTTAGGCTGGACATTAGGAAAAAATTCTTCACAGAGTGGTCAGACACTGGAATGGGCTGCCCAGGGAGGTGGTGGAGTCACCCTCCGTGACTGTTTAAGAGTAGATTAGATGTGGTGTTGAGGGATTTGGTGTAGGGGAGAACTTGTAGAGTAGGGCTGATGGTTGGATCCCAAGGTTCTCTTCCAACCTGAATGATTCTATGATTCTATGAACAGGGATGCAGGGGGGCTTGGGGAAGTGAAAGCCTTGGCAGCCCCCAGCGTGTGGGACACTGCCATACCCCATGGGGCTGCAGGTCCCTTCCTGTGGTGGCACCAGGGTGTCCAAAAACGCTGCTGTGAAACAGCAGGGAGGGCATCTGCCTGCATGCCCTGGGCTGAAAACCTGCAGAAGCTGGGTAGAAAAGCAAAAATCCTAGTGCTGCAAACACGCTGCTTTCTGGGGCTTGCTTCCCAGAGCCGTGCTTTCATGCAAGTCAGGTTTCATTGGGCTCTGCTTCACCAGCAGCGATGCTGTGCTTGGGGCACAGGAGTGTGTCCAGATCCCACCCAGGGGGAACCACGCTCATCTTGGCTGCAGACAGTGCAACCCCGGTATAACCACCAACAGGTGAGACTTTCCTCATTGGCCTTTGTAAATGGAGAACAGGGAAAAATAACTGCCTGGAGATCCATTCTGCCACCTACACTGCAGAGAGGAGAGCATCGGTGACATGTTTTATGTCTGTATTTTTGAGGAGGGCAGCATGTTTCCCTGCTTTGGGAATAATCTGAATGTCTCTCGCTGCAAACTTGTGTAACCTGACAAAGCGCAGGGTGTTAGGAACGGTGGTAAACTCCATCTGGAGACCTCTCTGCTTTGAAGTCAGACGCCGTTTTAAACTCTGCAGGGTACTTTCACTTAGAAAAAGCAGCAGTTGTCAACAAAGATTGATCTTGGTCCAGAACTTTTTGCTGCCCCCCACCACCACCACCACTTCTTTTCATATGTATTAGTCATTTGCAATCTCTTTGATGACTAGATGCATGTTCAGGTTGGAGAAAACTCTTACAATGTTTGCCGAGACGATGCCATGGGATAGGAAACACTGACCACACCAGCTCAGGGTCTGGCCATGCTAACGGTGGTCTGCTTTGAGTTTTCATTATTAATTGCCATGGCAGCCCCCAGTGCTCCCAAGCAGAGACCAAGGAAACCCATGGAGGAAGCAGAAGCCCTGAGAGGGTTGGTCTCACCCACCAGCGTGCAGCCCCAGTTGAGGCAGCCAAAATCAATTGCTCCACAGGCTGCAGGTCAATCTTAGCAGAAAACACCGTGCCTGCAGGAGAGGGACACCTCTGTGGGCTGTCGGGGGCTCCTCCTGCCTCCAGTGTCACAGGGGAAGAAAAGACTTTGTGACGAGCAAAAAGCAGAGCAACACTATCCAGAAAGTTGCTCTTGAAGATGCTCCATCCTCATTCAGCACGTTCCTCAAGCTCTGCTCAGAGCTGCTGTCAGCAGGTAATGGGCCATGAATCAGCTCTGGTAAGATGTGGACTCTGAAGAGGTTTGGACTCCACTGATTTGGGTGCTTGTTTGCAGAAGGCTGAACTTTAGCTATACAATCCTGATCCAGCTCTGCCCAGGATCCAGGAATATTTTCTGCTGCTGTTTCATCCTGAGCCTTTTCCAGAAAGCACAGCAGCTGCCAGAGGTCAGAAGCAAGAAGCCCTGTTGGTGCGTGCCTGAAGATGGGTGCCAGGTCTGGATCTGCATTCCAGTTGGACTGAAGCAGAGCTTTCCCCCATGGGGATGTTAATCCTGGGCCTTGGCTTAAAGCCATCTCCAGCTTTCATGTTTTTGGAACTGAAAAAGAGCACCATTCTGCTCAAGGGAAGAACATATCCTTATACCCCAACTCTATACCCCAATGAGAAGTTGCAACCAGTTCAAGCACCGCTGGTTCCTTAGCAGTGAAACCACCTAACATCACCCCACTGGACCCATTTTTAAGCTACCCAGTCCTGGTGGGCTGCCAGAACATCCTGCTCCCCTTCTGACCAGCAACAATGCCTGAGCTGGAGGTGCCTCCTCCATCCACTGGTGAAGGTGAAACCAAATAGCAGAAGTTGGAAACCAAATAGCAGAGGTCGCTCTTGGGTCTCTTTGTGGGGGAGGATAGCTTTTTTATTAGGTCCAGATGTTACTTTCTGCCCTGGGCCATGCTGGGAATTAAAGCAAAATTGTGTTAATGTTGGCTGGAAAAGCCTTGGTGAAAACAGGCTTGGAGGAAGTGGGTCTGTCCTGCACCCCTGTTTCCTGGGGGCCCAGGGAAGATGGTCCAGCACAGAAGGAACAGGGACAGGCAAGGCATCACCCAGCTGCTGAGCAGACCGTCTTCCTTTCGCTCTCCACAGATCTCCTGACAGTGAGTATGGCTTGAGTATGGTGAGCCAGCCACACATAGCTCCAGGGCTCTTGGGTACCTGCTGTCCCCAAACTGATGGCACCCACAGGGAGTGTCATCCCCATCACTGAGCTGGTGGGTCCCTTCTGGGCTGATTTCCTGTTGGGTTTCATATTGAGATGTGGAGAACTCTGTGTGAGGGGCAAGGCTGCTCTCCAGATGTTACTTTTCACCATTAGGCAGTGTTTAAAAATATGTGATTTCCTCCCCCCCCTCCCTTTCTGAGTGCATAGAGAGGAGAGACCTTTGGAGGGGTGAGCAGCAGAGGAGGGGCTGGGTGGGGGACGGCGGTAGGACCAGCCCCCAAATCAGCTATTCCTCTGCAAATGAAGAATTTCCAGAAAGTGCTGAGCTGGGCATTTTGCAGCCAGCTCTGCTGGGCTGCGGCACAGCATCACACGGCCGGCTAACGGAGTTGGGCTCCAATGGGTCCCCGTGATCCGGTGCCAAGCCTGGAGGCCTTCAAAACACGTGGCTCATTAACAGTGCACTTCAGCTACGGCTGGGGCTCGCACAGAGGGCAGGCGCTGCCAAAATGTTTACAAGTCCTGGAGGACTCAGAAAGGGCCCAAGCTGCAAAGTTCAAGGGCAGACCCAGAGGCAGAGCAGTGTTGTGATTAGCAAAGTACCCCAAGCCCCAAGTGCTGCCTTGCTGTTCCCTGGTCCACCTCACCTTCACTTCACTTTGATACAAGTTTGCTGATGACACCAAACTGGGCAGAGTGGCTGACATGCCAGAAGGCCGTGCTGCCATTCAGCAGGACCCGGACAGGCTGGAGAGCTGGGCAGGGAGAAATTTAATGAAATATAACAAGGACAAGTGTAGAGTCTTGCATCTGGGCAAGAACAACCCCTGGTACCAGTGTAGGTTGGGAAATGACCCGTTGGAGAACAGCGTAGGGGAAAGGGACCTGGGGATCCTGGTGGACAGCAGGATGACCATGAGCCAGCACTGTGTCCTCATGGCCAAGAAGGCCAAAGGCATCCTGGGGTGTATTAGCAGGAGGGTGGTTAGTAGGTCGCGAGAGGTTCTCCTCCTGTTCTACTCTGCCCTGGTGAGACCCCATCTGGAATATTGTGTCCAGTTCTGGGCCCCTCAGTTCAAGAAGGACAGGGAACTGCTTGAGAGAGTCCAGGGCAGGGCTACCAAGATGATTAAGGGAGTGGACATGAGCCAGCAGTGTGCCCAGGTGGCCAAGAAGGCCAATGGCATCCTGGCTTGCATAAAGAATAGTGTGACCAGCAGAAGTAGGGAGGTGATTGTCCCCCTGTACTCAGCACTGGTGAGGCCACACCTTGAGTATTGTGTCCAGTTCTGGGCACCTCAACACAAGAGAGATATCGAGGTGCTGGANTCCCAAGGGTCTCTTCCAACCTGAATGATTCTATGATTCTATGAAAGGCTGAGGGAGTTGGGTCTCTTTAGCTTGGAGGAGACTGAGGGGTTACCTTATTAACATTTAAAAATATGTAAAGGGTGAGTGTGAGGAGGATGGAGCCAGGCTCTTCTCAGTAACATCCAATGACAGGACAAGGGGTAATGGATGCAAGCTGGAACATAGGAGATTCCAGTTAAATATGAGGAAAAATTTCTTCACGGCGAGGGTGACTGAACACTGGCAGGGGCTGCCCAGGGAGATGTGGAGTCTCCTTCTCTGGAGACATTCAAAACCTACCTGGAGGCGTTCCTGAGTGATCTGATCTAGGTGTTCCTGCTCTGGCAGGGGGATTGGACTAGATGATCTTTCAAGGTCCCTTTTAATCCCTGAAATTCTGTGATTCTGTGACAACAGGCTTGGGCTAGAGCCTCAAGGATGGCCAACTCTCCTCCCAGATACTAGTTAGGGATCTGTGTGACTCTGGGTGTTATGTCCTCTGTTAAATCTATGTTCCAGGGTGAAGCCCCCACTCAAACAGCCAAACATGCTCTAAGAGGCTGAGATGCTGCCATAACGCCTGAACCTGAAGCTAAAACCCCAGCTCTGCACCTCCAAGTCCATCCTACGTGGCTACAACAAATTGATAGGTCCATAACACGAAGATGTACATCTCCACCTACCCAGGCACCACCCTCTGTGCTGGGTGGCCGAGCCGTGCTCTTCAACACCTAAAATGAATGTCCTGGAAGTGCAGGCGCTAAAAAAAAACCCCCACCACCCTTGTCGGAAGCACAGCAAAGACCCATCTGCGAGTGGAAGAGGTCAAAGAAGAATACAAAGCCTTTCATTTCCCAAGGCATTTGTCAGCAAGACAAATGTGGTTTTTTAAAATTTGCTGTGTTTTCCTAGCTGGCCTCCCACGCAAACGCCAAACGGGCTCTCACTAGCATAAAGCAGGGTGTTGGCTTGTATCCTTTGTAACCCAACGCTCGAGGACTCAGACGAGGAATCAGTTGGATCACTGTTTATTATCGGTAAGCAGGACATATTTAAAGGAAATGGGCAGATTTCAACGCTACATCTATGTTTATTGCTGGCGCGTTCCTCTCTTGCCCTTATTATTTATGTTGAAAATGATAAATGAGGGATTGATGGTTCTAGCTGGTTTATGAATAATCAAGTTATTTCATTGTGAAGCCCCAGGGGAAGGTAATGTTTCTACAATCCTCCATCAAAGAGAATGCAGTTTGCACTCTGTGTGTGTGTGTGTTGCTCATTCCCCCACTGCTTTGCACGTGGCGTGTTTTTTGCACCAAATGTGCCCATCCCCACCCACTCCCATGGCATATCCCAGTGCCAAAACAGGTTTCCCAGTTCATGCAAACCCTTGGCATCGTCCCTCACAGCCACGCACAGGGTGTTTGGAGCAGTGTGAAGGAGGTGACGGGTGTCTCAGTGGCCTGAGCTGCCAGGCTGTGTGGCCACGGTGCAAGCTGGGTACTCTGCCTAGAGGGCCATGGCCGCAGCAGCCAGCCCTCATCCCACTTCTATTTGAAGGAGATACAAATAGCTGCTGGTCTCAGGATCTGCTTGTGAGACAGGAAGATCCCTGGGAAGATGATTTGGATGTTTATGTATATAGAAACGTCTAATCACCGGGCTGAGAACAGACTCAAGAAGGGAATCTGGAGGTGGTTAGCAGGAGAGGAGGATATTTTTGTGCTAGAAATATTCTGTCTGCCTGTATACAGGGTAGGAAGGATACAATGAGAATCAAAGGCTTGGCTGAATGAGTATTTTCATCCCTATAGATGTGAACTCCCTGTCTGTCTTGGACTCAGAGGTGTGGAACTGGTTAGATCCAATACCACTATTAGAAGCAGAAAATAGAGCTCATAAAACTCTTTCCTTATGCCCCAAAAAAGCAGCTCCAGGACCCTCTATGCCACTCATGAACAAGCCATTCCAGCTTACATTTCCCTGCTGTGGCCAGGCACATTGCCAGGGGAAGGGGACTCGGTGCTTCAGCAGAAGCTGTGCAGCCTGGGGGCAGGTCCTCACTCCTCTCCTGTGTAACCAGACCAGGCGATTTAAAAGGGGGCAGGAGAGGTGGGGGTGGTTAACATGGTGGCAAACCCACATGGCCAGCCCATGAAGTAACCCCAGAGGCTGCATCTGCGGTGAGAATTGCTCCTCCAAACACCAGTCTGAAAATCAGCAGGAGATGGTATTTGTACCATGGCTGAGCAAACACTGCAGCGAGCAGTGAGGAGCACCAGCCAAGGAAACCACCATCCCACCACCAGACCAAGCATCCAGAGGCCTACACAGCTTGCTGAAGCTAAGGTGCCCCCTGAGGAACTGAACCAGCGTCACCAGGACAAGAGGAGGTTGCAGAGTTGCATCTAGAGCATCTCAGTGGGTTGAATCATCCTGGGGTGGCTGCTCTGGGAGGTGGTTGTGGAGCCACGGAGTCAGGTATATCTGCTGTGACAGACTCCCAACACACATCTGCTCCCCACAGAGATGGCCTCAGTGACAGTTCAACAACCTGTGCCAGAAGAGGCGCAGTCGTGCATCAGTCCAGAAGTGATTCCGGTGGTTCCTTTGCACAAGCACAGATTCGTGACATTTTGAGAATGGTGGTAGAACTTTCCTGCTGCTTGGCATGGCCTAGATCTTCCAAAGACTCTTCTGCAGGTCCAGGCTGCGAATTCGCTAGCTGCTGAGGGTACAGAACAGAGACCAAGCCCAAGGTCTTGCATGTGGTAGTTTCAAGCCAATGGATTAGGAGCAGAAGGAAGTTTTTACTGTTCCCCTATCAGGTAAGGTTTTTATTCTGGCAAACCCCTGCACTGTTTGTTGAACAACCATAGCTGTGGAATGAAATTTGATAAAGGCATCTGTTGTTCCCTTACAGCTCTGCTTTGTTGAGTGGAATGGGGATCCCAGCATGTGGGGTTTTATTATTATTAAATTTGTAGCTGCCCATTATCAGCAACTTCTTTTAGGTGAGGCTTTTGGCATTTTACACTCAGCATTCTTGCTGTCTGTAAAACCAGCCTAAATCTTTCCTTCTGTTCATAAAGGCATCTAGTCTAAATTCAAAGTCTATCTGTTATAACTTCAGCACCTTGTAATCCCTCAGAGATATGTGCAATTACTCTCTGAAATATCCCAGGAGCAAAACTAATACCAAGCATCATCTGCTTAAATTTACAACATCCAAATGGCACAGTAAAAGCCACTAGCTTAGGGGTTAGCTCATCTGAGCACACTTGCCAAAACACATATCCTGCATCTAATACTGCTTTTGCTGCTGAGGATTTAGCTGCCACCTCAGGAATCTTCATTGGACGGCATTCAGGGTTTATGGTTTTATTTAAGTAACAGGAGTGGATGCACATGTCCTTCATCTGCTCTTTGGGTTTCAACCATTGAACTCGCCCGGTCTGTACACCCCCTGCATTTCCGTGGCTGCTTCAGCACCAGCGTGTCACCCACCCTTCATCCGAGGAGCAGTTCAGCCATGATTCGTGTCAAAGCTTGGGATGAGGACACGGGCACTCGCCGTGCACCTGAAGCAAGCCTCTTGCACAACATGGCCTTCCTGCTCCTTGCCATTCCTTGGAGTTTAACAGCTGTTTTCGTCCAAGCCTATTGACTTCATCCCTATAAATCCAATATGATTTTTCCATAAGGATTAGTGTCAGACTCTCCCTGCAGACATCTCAGGTCTTGGAAGACAGCTGAGCGCTCTACTAATAGCTGGCTGGCGAGCCTGAGGCATTTACAGCAATGGCTTTAAAACACACTTGATGGTGAGGCAGGGGTTCAGCCCTGACGCAACCCATCTGCCTTCGCCACTTGGAAAGTCAGGACATAGCAGGGGTCCCGATCCTGTCCCAGGGTGTAGATACCTGGGCATGACATCAGCATTGTGTTGGGTTTTCCTGCCGTTCAAGGCCATGGAAAAGCTGGGAGAGGAATTCTCTAGGTTGAACACCAGGGCTTCATAGTCGGGTCCTGAAGATCGAGCAGGAAGAAGGAAATTTAGGGTGCAGAAAGGGTAAAATGGCCTCTGTAGCAAGAGTTTAGTTTTGTGCCCTTTGCTTGAGCTATTTCAACTTTCCCCGGGCACACGTGACAGCACAGGATTTACACATCTGAAACCATGGCCTCCTGACCACAGGGAGCTGGGATGAATTCCATGGGCAAGGGAAGGAGATACCGAAAACATTCCTTCTGGTTGGGAAAGGGGCTCTGGGGACCAAGTAAATGGATGAAGAAGAGGAAGGATACTCCAGCTACATCAGCACAACAGTTTGAGCATTTTATTACGATATATAAATTTTGTCTTTTTAAATTACTCTCTATGAGTTGAACAGGAAGAGATTATTGTGGAGGGGGGAATATACAAAAATAAAAGGATATTGTGAACTACTGCATCACCACATATACAACAGTAAAGTACTTTACAAGCACTTAGAGAATCAGACTTACAAAAATAAAAATATGACACATCCTTTTGCATTTCCCCCAGTAATAAGTTCTTCTCTTCATTCTCTAACCTTCAAACACCTTTCAGCCCCATCTTCAGGTCACAATTCAAAGGATACTTTGCTCATTTTGATGACCATCATGGTATCTGAAAAGGAATTAGTCCCTCCCAAGACTTATAACATACAATGGTTATTGGAGGGCTTTAGGGGAGCTGTTCAGAACAGATCAATTTCTGAGTGATCCTCGGGGAGCAAAGTTTATCTGGCAGTAGAAATGTGAATATCCCACCAGATCCATCATTCCCTATGAAGTGTTCCCCCACTTCCACACAGAGACCGCTCTGCGTAGCTGTGCTCAATACAGAGTCGCCGGCCAGCCTGGAGAATGCTGGCACTCACAGACTTCAGTGGGACTGAGTAACTGTGAAAGAGGATGGATCTGATTTTGTTTCAGCTCTAAAAAAAGGCAAGGATGGTCTTCCCTGCAGGAAAAAAGGCAGGTTAAAACTACAATGGCTAAGTATCCTAACTCACACAGTTCACACACAGAACATTCACCTCCAGATGAGAGTCTTTAGTCCTTTAGTCCTCGGTTTGCTCTACAAAGTCTTTTGCTCCTTAACCTTCTAGTGACCTTTCCCATTTTTTTTAAGACACACTCAACATAAATAGTAAATAGCATTCACTTCTCTGACCAGCAGCTCACTCAAACACTGCTATCAACACCCAAACCCCATTTCATCATTCCCAGAAAGTATGCACCTAGGGTGCGAACCTGTCTGTGTTTCACATTAAGGAAAGTAGAGCTGGCTTAGGAAAAAGGAAAAAAAAATAAAAAAAGAAAGAAGCAGTAAACTGTTTTGGTCAAAGTTGCTCTCTGCGCTGTGTGCAAAGTATTCTGTAGGTTCTGAAAGGTCAGTATTTCGTTAGGGTTCCCTCTTTCTGGCCCCAAATGCAATGACAGCAATGCAGGCAGACCAGGCATAAGCGTGCTCTGTTGCACTCAGGGGCAAAACAATCACAGGAATGAAGGGCCAACCCCATACCTTTGGGATAGAGTGACTTTCCACAATGAAAACAAACCCAACCTTCCTGTCCCCAAAACAGGTGCCTTCTCAGAAAGTTGCTGATCTCAAAAATAACTATTGATGAAAAATAATTCCTGAAGGCGGAGTCTGACCTTACCTATGGGGCTTACAGGACTGTGACCAACAGGCACTTTAGGGAGAAGTTGGGTAGCCACAGTCCCAGCTGCTCAAGGAAACTCACCTTTCTAAGCAGCGTGGTCTGAATTCATCATTTGTATTTTTGAGAAAATATACATGAACCAAGATCTGTTGTTTGAGATGAATCGTGCTCCATTTAAAAGAAAAACACCTCTCTAATGGGACTAATCATTCCTTTTGGATATACAAGCATATTATAAGGCACTTCTTGGCTGCTGGGAGCAACTCTGAATTGCCACCGTACAAAATTCGGTTTCTGGTGTTTAATCAAAACAAGAAAACTCATTGCTTTTCCCAGTCATAAGCAAGGACAGCTTTGGCTCTTCTCCCACCACCTAACCCAGGCATAGGGACAGGAGCAACAGGGACAAAGGGTGGGCAGGCAGGGTGGGATCTGCACTTACAGGAGGGTCAAGACCTTACGCTCTGTGGTTTTCTTCTCAAGAAAAACAAAGTCCTCTTCCAAGGCCAGCTTTCACCGAGAAGAAAAGCAGCTTGTGACGGGCCCATGGGAGATACCATATGAGAAGGTATTTTTCAAAAATTTCTCTATACCTCAGGCACTTAGCAATGTCACAGCTTGGACGTGGTCCAGGGTGGTAGCCCACCATGGCCTGTCCATGGCTCCACAGCTCAAAGTATGTTTGGCAGCCCAGAAACACAAGCTGCCAGCTGGCTTTTTTTTCTTGACATGGCAAAACCAGAAAAGTTGCTTAAGCTCAAGGAGGCAGGAGCATGTTAGGTCATTTCTAGTATATTTGCAAAGAAAACAAAGCAAAAAGTGTCAAAGACACCTGGCCTGGATGTGTAGGGACCATTCAGTGACAAGGATGCAAACCTCCATTGCACCCTCTCGGGGGTTACATCCACCTTTGAGACTGCCTGAGCAGCCCTTGTCCCTACGAAGTCAAAGACCAGGTTTGGGTCTCTTCACTGGATTGTAGTTGCACACTAGTTTTTTGGGGGACGGGTTGAGTTTTTTAATGTGTTTTTGGGGGATTTTTTGGTTTTTGGTTTTTTTTTTATGTTGTGGCCAGTGTTTAGGAAGCAAAAGTAACAATGGCCAAAGTGGGCCAAAGCTTGCAGCTGGGGAAAATCCATCCTGCTCAAAGACCAGCACGATCAAAAGCTGCAGCTTTGTGCTTGGAGCAGGGGAATAATCCAACTGTTAACAGGGAAAAAGCCTGATGTGTGGTCAGAATAGGGAGTCTCTGGCATCCCTTCAGCTTGGAGGTCAGCCTGTCTCCATGCTTGCTCCGTGGAGGTGCCTGCAATCTAATCTGTCATCGTGCAGGGATCTCCTGGGAATGAATATTGGCCCTGCTTTTGAACCTGGATTGTACCGTTACTCAGCTTGGAAACCCTTTGCTGCAGACTCTCCCAGGTGCATGGAAAGAGCCCTCCAAAGCCATCACAATATCCCCAGGAAGGCAGACGAGTTCCACTGGTCACAAGCCTCACTCACCAGCACTTGGCAAGACAGGACAGACCTCAAGGTGAGCTATGAAGTAAGTGCATCACCGCCCTGCATTGCACTGGGACCACATTCATCCTAGCTTCAGCTGCCCCGCTGTCTAAGCTACCTCCGCAGCACTCGTGCTCGCTGGAGCTCTGGGGAGAAGGGTTGCCTCAGGCATAATAATCCCTTTGGAGGCAGATGTTGCTTTTCCAAGCTTTGATGCTGACAGTCAGTGACAGCAAAATCTGAGCAATAACAAATATAATCCTTGTTTCTGTGCTGCTGAAAAGAAGTCAACAGTAGGTGGAAGCCTCAGAAATCCTTTGAGAGATTTCTTCCTACCAACTTTTAACTCCAAATAGAGAGGCAGAGTTCATCACTGCCATAACACACATCCTTCACTACTAATGATGCCTCAGCTGTCAGGATTTAAGTTTGTATATAAAGACGTTGTATTTACCTCTGGTGGAAAATTTGTGCTTCATTTTAAACAAGAGAACTCTGTTTCATAAAGGTCACAGTCCTGGTCATATTTACCAATTGCCTTTTGAAGCTGATGGCAAAAGTATCTTTATAATATTTAATGATCTTTTTAAGTTTGACAGATTTTTTTTTTAATCTCTGGGGGTTTGTGCGTCAGCTGCTCTGGGCAATCAGCTATGTCTTGTTGACACTGTTAATAGGTTTTCTGACTTGGCTGCTCAGTTGTGTTCTGAAATAACTCAATCAGACTCACAGCAAGTCGGGAACAAAATGGAAAGTTTAGAAGAGGGAAAGCTGGAAATTCATTTCCAGAGCTTTGTGGTTATTTTCTAAGTCTCGGCCTTTCTGAGCAGCGTGCAAAAATTTTTGGTAAGATTTTTGGAGACACTTCCATGCCATTTTCAAAGGTTACTTGTTTGTAGGAATCCAGGCTCTTGTAGATCTTCAGCGAGCTACTGAAGTAAAGAGATACTGGGCGATGTGACTCATGAATAGGGAATGGTTGACCTTAGGTTGGCTGCAGTGATTCCTGCTTTATGTTTCCTACTGAAAGACAGCTCAGCTGTTTGTGAAGTACCTGTTGAATTACTACACCCTGGCTGATTAAGGAACACCTGCAAGGGTTTGGGCTCTTCACTACTTCATGCTCTACACTGAGAAAGTCTGACTGCTCCTCCATAGTAAAGCTGTCCATGCCACAGGTACGGAAACTATTGAGAAGGTGAGCAGCCCTGCTCATGAGCTTCTGCACTGGCTTCTTTGAAGCCAGACAGCACCTCCCTGTACTACACTCCTCACTGCAATACCCTGAAACTCAAAAGGTTTGCAAGTGAATACAGATCCCTGGAAATTGTGTGTTTGAGACAATGAACAGCATGGCACACTTACACTGAAAGTACTTTTGGAAAAGGGCACTGGGCCCCTAAGTCACTTGGACATTTTTAGAAAATAGTCCTTCAGCTATTCAGATTCTTCTGTCTTCTGCATACTCTTGGCTGGGCTGACAGAAGATGTGGCCATGTATCAGGTTAGGCCTTTCTCCCATCTCCAGGGAAGTGGTGGAGTCACCCTCCCTGACTGTGTTTAAGAGTAGATCGGATGTGGTGTTGAGGGATCTGGTGTAGGGGAGAACTTGAAGAGTAGGGCAGATGGTTGGACTCAATGATCCCAAGCGTCTCTTCCAACCTGAACGATTCTATGACTCCTGGTTGTGCTGAACCTTACTATGGTATAAAAACATCTACCTGCTCACAACAGTACCATGTGCCAGTTCTCTTCCTCTTTTTCTTAGTGAAAAAGTCCCCTCTCCTCCCAGTAAGTTAGGCCTGAGGCTACTGCAGTAGTGTGATATTGCAGCTATCTCCCAGATGAGCTGGTGGAGCAAGCTGTAATGTATTAATACAAATAACTGCCTCCTCCGCATTTACACTCTAAGAGACCTGCCTTGGTGTATGCTGGGCAGACTGGACGCTGACTCTGCAGTTGGTGTTCCCTTTGCAGATATCAAAATAGCTCTGAAGGTTACAGTGAGTCTCACCTATGTGCTAGACGAGACCTACAGAGACCTACAGAGGCACCTATGTGCTAGACGAGACCACAAGGCAGCACTCAGCTATGGATAATAGGGTCCTTTGTCATCTTGATTTCATCTAAATACAAGTCAAAAATAGATACGCTTGGAAAAAAGAACAAAAATAAAATCCAGACCATGAATGTCAGGAACGTCGCAAAATACAAGCCAGCCTCTCACTGATGAAAACCATCCCGTGCCCTGCAAGCCGCCTCCCAGCCAGTTCAGCCTCACCCAAGATGGTATGTTCTCCAGCCAATAATATTCAGTCGCCACCAATGAAGGCCCAGCCAGAGACCCAGCAAAGGCCACAGCCTCCTTGAGGTCAGAAGGTTGCCAGCCGCAGGGTGGATCAGAGGGTCTCGCTGTAGATGACGCAAGGGCTGGTTTCCTCGCAGAGTTCCAGCTGCACACTGGAAGCAAACCAACGCTTGGCACAACCCAAGCTGTAGTTGAGGGTGGTCCGGTAAATGTTCTTGGCACGCTTAGGAAAAATGATGGTTGTGCTCTGAAACCTCAGTGGCTTCTGGCGGGGCTCAAAGATCAGCTGGGACTTGTAGTTCCGCCAGGTACAATTGGGAGCAGCAATGACTGTCTCGCTGTAGGTGGTGACAGTAGGGATGGGGCCGTAGAAGATGTCATCCCGATAATGCTTCTCAGAGTCGTACTTCACCTCGGAATTGCACCTAAAAAGAACAGCAAGGTAACAGGAACACAGCCCAGGCAGCAAGGGAGAGAAGATAGAGCAGGACTCTTTTAACATGTTGATGTTGGCAATTCTTATGACCTTTTACTGCACCGACACTGGGGTAGCTGCCAACCTTGCCACCCAAAGAGGAGGGCCAAAGAGGACTCCTTCCTGCTGATGAATTTGAATCTTGGTGGAATCCCACCTTGCTTTGAATCCATCTCTGCATTTCTGCAGTTTGCACGGAGGACCAAGCCTGCCTGGTCATGCCAGGGCAGAAGAGGCTCCAAGCAACCTATGTCTTCCTCTGGTTTCCTCTATGAGTCCCACTGGGGCCTCAGCTGAGCCCTGAGAGCTGCATTGGAGGCAAACACCCTGTTGGCAAAGGATATAAAGAGGTGGTGAAACCTCTCAGCTGGGATAGGTCAGAGGCTGAGAAATGGACATTCACCCATGGACTGTAAAGAAAAAGCTTATAAACCCAGGAAAATTTATGATTCAGCCTTTTCCTCAGCATTTTCAACAACCAAAGCCACGCGGCATCAAGTTGAAATGCTGAGGGCTCCTGTGAAACAAAGGTCCCTTGATCATTGACTCATGGTAGGTTTCACCACACTCCCTACCACTAGTGTTACGCTTGGGAGGTGTCACTGCCCCAGTGACCAGGCTGAATAGATGCTGCTGGTGGGCCACAGTCATGGGATGTTGTATTGAGGTGAGGGGGAGCTTATTTCTCAATCCAGCATGCCCACTGCTGTTTTCACAGGCCCTGTTGTCCATGAAAGCTCTGGCTTGACAGGAAAATAACATAAATAAGGTTTTCATAGATGGCAGTAGTGTGGTGTAATGGACACTTGTTGAATTGTCAAGGCTGCGTGTTCGTGTTTTTCTTTATATTGCCTTGCCATCAGAGCACAAAGACACCCAAGCCTGCTAAAATCAAAGCACTGGGAGATGAGGGCTCAGGTTGCTCATTGGGGCCTGCAGAAAATCCAAGCAATGGTCAAATAGCAGGTCAAACAAAGGAATGCTGTGGACTTTGGCTGTCTAATATCCAAGCCATTGGTCTGAAAAGAAGGGGCCACATTAACAGCTGTCAGATGTCTCTGCTGGCCTCCAGAAGAGATATATGGAAATCAGGCCACATACAGGGCTTTCCCTAGAATCCCTTGCCATGGGGAGCTGCAGGACTTTCACTTGTGTTCCCTGCTCCCCAAACGCTCCTCCGGCAATCAGCAGCCAAGGAATGTGCAGCTCCATGTTAAAAAAAAAGATTAAAAGCTGGGTGTGTGCTTGTCATTACCTCCACCCGGAGGGGGTTTGACTGATTGTGCGCTGCATGTAATCTGAGCTGCTGTAATGTATTTTGCACAGCTAGGGTGTAAGCAAGTCATTCAGCACACATAAAACAAGACTCCGATGTAATCACCATAAAAACATGCCCGCTGGCAGTTCCTCAGCGAGCAGAGATTTACTGGGGTGCACTTCCAGAGAGACTTTTGCATAGGTTGAGGGGAATGGGAATTGGGCTCATAGTCCTCCCACAGTCTCTCCCCGAATTGTGGAACTGTTCCATGCTGTTTGCAGAGTATAGTCCACACCAGCAAAAGTGCGAACGAAGAGCAAAGACCAACATTTGGTCTCTGTGACCCATTGGCCACAGCACCAGCCTCACAGGATATCAGAACACATCCATCACTGGCTTGAGAGGCCATCTCCTCATAAGAAGGAACTCATCCTGTCTCTGTTGGCTGGTCTAATGTTGGTTTCTCTGCTAACAAAAACATGTGCCAATTATACACCATTTGATTCTTCTGATGATATAAGTCATCAGGGAACAGGATTAAGACCATCACATTACTTAGTGGAGGGCATCAAGTCTACAGATGGTAATGGTTTCCTTTCATAGTCTTGGATTTGAGCTGGCCTTGGAGGGAAAGTCTTCTTTTCTTACAACCTCCCTCCAGTTCTTGCCTTCTTCCCTCCACCTCTGCTGCTGTCAGTGTCTTTAATTCATTCATTACTCTCACCTGTCCCTCCCTTCCCATTAAAATAACCATGACTTCCATTCGTAAACACACTTTAATTTTTTGCAGAAGGAAAAGCACCAGGAAAAAGACAGAAACCCCCACCTACCCACCCCATCTCATCTGTACCTGATTTCCTGCACAGGCTCAGGGCTGACCTCAATGCTTTCACCAAAAAACACAGGGTGCATTCGAGGCCTCATCTCTGGCATGGATGGGTTCAGGAGCAGGTAAGGCATCTGCAGGGAAGAGGAACAGCAAGTATTGGGACACAGCAGATGAGGCTGGCACAGTTCATGATGTGCTGTGTCCGGCAGCTGAGCAGCCAGCAGCAGCACGCTCAGCACTGGCAGGAGACACCAGTGCCTCCAACCTCACTGAACTCCACCTCCTCAGAGCCCCATGGGAGACACTGCAGGTGACAAGCTCTTCGGCGATGAGAACAGGTGACTGTGGCAGCATCTGGACCAACTTTGTTTCATGCAAGCTAAGCTTGACTTGCTTGCACTCTCAGCATCATTCAGCCCCACACCTTGCATTCCTTTTCTCTTCCCCAGGTTAGCAGGCTGTTCATCACACCAAGGAAGACACTATTCTCCACAATCAAAGGGGAGGACCATTGTCAAGTTTCCAAAAACCAGCCTTAAGGTTGTTGGCAGAGAACAGGACCATTAACCCCCATTCTTGCACAGACAAGCCTTGTACAGGCCTTGCACTTAAGATGCCTTGACTTTCTGATCTGCCACCCCTGGCTGCATCAATTTCCAGGCTAACTTTCAGCTCCCAAGGCTGAGGAGACACAGCAGGATGCCCTCCATCCACCAAGACCACCCTCTCCACCTCCCTCTCCCAGGTAAGGGACTCTGCCCAGATCTCTGGCACTCTGCAGCAGCAACTATTCACTGAAATTTAGCCCTTCCTTTCCTCTTCCCTTCTTGTTTCTCATAGGAATTGCAATTGTTTGGGGGTTTTCTTTAGCCCTTTTATTTCTTTAGACCGTTTAATTTCCCAATATCTTCCACTGATGTTGTTTTCACCCTTCACTGTTATGCATTAACAAGTCTTACAATGACTCAAAGTGCACCAGTGAGAAGTGCCCTAAATCTGATATAACATGGAGATAGGGTCTACATCTGCTGACTTAAAGGATACAGGTCTACTTAAGCGAGATGTGTGTATGTATTGCTACGTATATACCTATATAGAAATGTACATATGCTGAAAATAATGTAACCCTTGCAAAGATCCAGTGGGGGAAGTGGTAGATTTGCTGTTGCTGAAGTCTCTGTGCCAAAAAAAAAGGCTGTCATGCTCCAAGGGACCTTCTAGTTAACCATGCACAACCGAGTGTGGGGTGAGACACTGGGGCACCTTGTGGCCTCTGCAATGCAGGAAACCAGTTTCAAGCCAGGACTTTTTAATGAATAGACCTGCTCCAACTCATGACACCAAACCCTCGATTTTTAAGACTAATTAACCCAAAGTTACTTATTCTGACAGATTGTCACAGTCCAGCCTAGGGTCCTCCGCACTCACAAAAATGAGCACTACTACTTCTCTATACTGGAGTGCTCTTAAAAATCAGTTCCCACACATAGGGAGCCTGTGTCTGGTGTCTGGACCAAGCCCAGCAGCTAATTAAGCCTAATCCTGCCCTCCTGGAAAAATGTCATTGCAGGTTTTGGTCCCTGCCACCACTTTTCTGTCAGCAGTGATTTATGACATGTAGGGACACAGGATCTCTTTAAAGGAGATGGCTGGCAGCCTCTGTGCAAGATTGAAAGATCTCTAGATGGCTGAAAAATTAATGGAGTTTTTCCACTTTCCACCCCACATAGATCATATATGTGAGAATCACAGCCCTGTAAGTCAGTAAGATCATTGCAGGACCCACAGAATCCACTAACAGTAGATGAGGATAAAGCTCTTATATTGCCACTCCTTCCCATCTTCCCCAGCATCTTCTGGTTGGGCAGTACAGGGGTGAACACTGGGGCTATGACCTGGTTCCTACTGGCAGTGCTGGCAAGAGGTACTGCAGCTTGTGCCATACCCTGTATAACATGCAGGTCCCCAAGTGCTTGCCAGGTTATCCCTCAAGTTGCTGTTAACTGGTAAAGCTCTGTTGAGTCCATTCAACAGCATTAAGTTCCCACTTGTTGAGGTCTGTTTTTTCTCTAGTGGCTTGGGCTTTCTGCCTCAGGCTAAGGCAAAAAAATGTCATTGCTTCATCTTAATTTGCCAAGCCCTTCGATTCTGTGTCCCAAAGCCATGAAGCTGTTTACCTTTTCCATACTGAAGTATCTCTGCACTTTACTACTGTGTTAAACTGTAAAGTAAAATGGCCAACCCCTCTTTTTTGATTGAATATTTTGTTCCATCATCAAAAAAAGACAGTATTTGCACAGGCAGGAAAAATAAAAAAAAAGAAGATATGTTCACCCTCTCTACCAAACACTGGCCAAAAGGCAAAGTTCATGCCTGAATTGCTTTCAACAATCTTGACAGGGGAGGGCAAGGGCAGGCTTTCTGGTCGTAAATAAAGCTCTTGCTTCTGAAATGTGAGTTGTTTAGATCAGACAAGCCTTAGTTCACAGGGGTGCAGGATCTCCAGCTTTTAACAGTCCACACATGGCCAGAGCTCTTTCTAAAGACATCTTGCACATGAAGAGAGGTTGATTTGGGTCCAGGAGTCAAACACCATGTGCACATGGCAAGCTTTGGGGGTTCACCTGCAAAGAGATGCAGATTGCTTTAACTGGTAAAGGAAGAAAGACTGGGGATATGTGGCCCTCCTTCAGGAGACTTTTCTTCTTTATACTCCTGTGGCCATACCTGACATTGGCAAAACTCTAAGTGAGAACCTGCCCTCTTTTTACGCTGTGCCCACTTAAGATAAGGTTTTGTCCAAAAGGCTCCAAACTGGTCTCTGCTTGCAGATAATGTGAGAAAATTATCAACTCTCCTCCGTTCTTTGAAAAGTTCAGCTCAGCAAAAGGTGTTTCCAGCTCCCAGACAAAACACTAAATGTGCACAGGGCATAAAGGTGGGCCTTGTCCTGTCCCATGAAGAGCAGAACTAAAGGTATGAATAACTCTTACCAGAAAATAGTCAAATGTCCTATTTTAACCATGAACCATGACTCTCAGCACAAAACAGTGCTGACTTATAAGAGGCTTAGGCTTTTATATCCCACCCTCAGAACAACACTGCTCACCAGGGCACAGGTTTTCAAATGGCTCTGAAAGGAAAGACCTTGCCTTTGAACTATCACTTCTGCTGCCTCTTCCAGGATCACCCCAATTTTTTTCAGAGAACATCCACCCAAGTCCATGCTCAGGCCGACCTGGGGAGCCCTTGCAATGCTCACCTCAGCTGGGGAGGGACAAAAGTTCTCTTTGACAGTAACCAGCATGTTGGGGGGTTGCTGTTTCCTGTAATGAGTAAAATAAGTCACAGCCACCAAAGACAGATTCACTGCCTCAAAAAAGTCAAGAGGCAGAACACAACTGGGAAGGTTCTTCTGTCCCACCTTCTAAACAACGGATGTTTTCAGGCCATGCTGCCAAAACTGATTGCAAAATTAGATAACCAGAAAAAAGGTTGGGAGGCACTGGTCTGAGCAGCACAGGCATCCCAATGTCACCTTAACGGTGACTTTGGCCTATCAGACTGTCGTCTTCACTTCTATTGGCCAAGGGCAAATGAAGAATGGGTGATATAAACTGCTATTCAGACCCAGATTAGCTTGCTAGAATGCTAAAATATTATCTCTGATAGATGGTAACCATGAGGTTCTTTGCTAGATTAACACAGGATGAAACCAGATCTCTTAACAGTTCTGCAAAGGACATTTGCAAAGTGCAGTTTTAAAGAATCCATTTCAGTGCTTCCAGGCAAACAAGCCTTCACGCTTCTTGCTAACATATGCTGACACTAAGCGCGCTCGAAATATCCCTAGAGATGAAGATGCAGGAGGCTAAGTCCTTCCTGTGGCTTAGCAGGAGCATTGCTGGGGCATCTGGCCCCCAGCATTTGTAGAGGAATAGGGTCCAGAGCCCGCTGTGTGCCAGGGGTCTGCTCAGTCACAGCCTGGGCACAGAGGCAAACGCTGTCTGTCGAAATCACAAGTCCCACGGCAGGGAACAGGGAAGGAGAACATGCTGCAGAAACAATACCAGTGTGCATGGAGAAACGGAGGCTCTGTCATGCATGACTGAAAGCAATCACAGTCTAAAAGTTGCCACTGAATTTGGCGAGAGCAGGACTAAGTCTTCTCCAGGTTAGTTCTGAATGGAGTGGTGATGAGACTGTTTTCATTGTGGGTTACAGTTTACCTTGCTCTGGGCAGGGAAGGGTGACAAAAGGCATTTCATGATGTATTTCACATGCTGTAAACGAGCATCAACTTCAGACCTGCAGGCTTGGCTTGATTAATTTAGAAAGCTGGAACAACTACGAACATTGGGAAGCCAAAGCCAGCAACTTCCACCACCTGTCAGAGACCATTACAGGTTCACACTTATCTACTACAAGGAGTGCCATGAGCTGCTGCAGGTCAGAAACCTTGAATTCACCTGAAGTCTACACATGGAAGATGTAAATAACTTAGAAAGCGTGGTCTAAAAATAGAGACCATCTGCAAGACCCTGCAGTCTGCTCAGCAAACAAGCCACTGAATTGCTTGAATGGAGTGAAAGGGTCACTAAACAGCACAGTTCTACATGGCAGAACCGAAAGGCACTTCAGGTGACATTTTGTTTCAACCACAGTGATGTTCAGAAATATTTGCTCCTGAATCCCACCTGCAGTTCGGAAAGCAAGGAACAGGGGACATGAGCTTTCCAAAAGATTTGGGGCTGAAATGCTGTATGCTTGGCACATGGCAAAAGCTGTTTTTTTGGCAAGAGTTTGACACCAGCTCCTTCCAATCTGTTTTAAGATAAAAACAAAACAGAAATGTTCTGCCTGTCAAAAAAAAAATACTGACTCAATTATTTTTCCTTCTGCACAGGAATGGTCGAAAGAAGAGGAACACTGAGCTGCTGAGCTCCCTTGAGAAAATTATGATCCTTGGTTCATTTCTAGCAGTCACGCAGTGATCTCCAGATACATCACAAATAAGGTGAGTTTCTTTATTACCCTGCACCACAGATAAGCTGGCAGGGAGCAGGGCTTGTTCCACACTACTGGAGGTCATTGATGGTGAAGAGGAGAAACCCACATGTCTTTAGACCAGGCTGTCCACAAGCCATCTACATGCAAGGTCTCTCTACACAAAGGACAAACTCTAGGGTTGCTACAGCTTTGACCAATTTAATCTGTCCCCAGTAACTGCAGCTGTGCTGTTACCTATCAGATATAGCTCTGCAAAAGCCACCACAACCCTGTTGACTTTATGCTGAAGAGGAGGAATCTGGTAGCCCAGGAAGGTTGAGGAAGTGAAAGGGAAAATACTGGAGAGATTGAAAAGTGAGCCCCACATACACACAGTATCCCCTCAAAACAGAACCAAGGTGAAAATTAAGTAGTAAATGTGCTATCATTTTTATTTCCTTTCCAGTATGTAGTTTGTTTCAACCAGCAAAGGGTTACAGTATTATTAAAAAGCTGAAATGCTTTCTTGTTTGGCTGCATTTTTCCCTCTCTCTTAACTCCGATGCCTTTCAGGCATGTAACAGCCTGGGCAGCTAAACTCTGCTTTTTTCAAGTAGCACATAGATAAACACAGATAAAATCAGTTGCTGAATGGAATTCAATGTACAGCTAACCAACAGCACTTCCTTTAGGGTGGCATAAGTATTATGGAGGGGGGGCTTTCACTTTGGGACAGACACATGTCCGTCAGCTCCACGTCATTGCATCGTACCTGTCACGAGTGCGTTCTCAGTGACTGGATCCTGGTGGTATTCAGATTGCAGAGTTCTGAACAACCGCAAAACTAATACAGTGGGCAGAATAATGCTATTTTACTTCTAATAATGATGTAGAGTAAGTGGGCTCTGTTAAGATACTTTTCATTTGGGGTAGCTTACCAGAATGGAAGCAGTAAACAAAGATGAGGGAAAAGGTGGGGTGAAACTGGCCTGAAACATACTGACTGTTCTTTAGCTTCCAAGTTCCACGCAGCAAAGCAACAAAAAGGAAAGGAAATTAATGTGACTTGGGGGAAAAAAAAAAAAAACAAAACTGAAAAAAACCTTTTCCCCAGAGGGTCAGAAAGACCAGAACTGACCAACTCCTTTTGCTATGGTCATTATGTGGAAGGCACTAAGATGTGGCATTAGGTCTCCAGGGACTGTAAGGGGAAAGAGCTTTCCAAGAGTGAGGGTTACAAACAGGATGCAGCTTCCCAAATTCCCAGCTCCTAACCTAGCTAGGGCATCAGCAAATCTCTCACCACGCTTTCCCAGTGTGGTAACGTCAGGTCCATGAAAATGTCACTTTGCTCAGCTGTTATTTACAGCCATAATGAAAGATCTAGCTGAGTTATTTGACACACATCTACGTTCTCCGCTCTAGCTGATAAGCAGTATTTGTTTAGCAGACCATTTATTTTCCCAATATCTTCATGTATTGCACATTATGAGTAATTTATACTAAAGCCAGATGAGAATTTATTTGAAGGTGATAACAGCAAATGCAGACCCCAGGTATAAAGCAGGGCTTTATTATTTCAAAGAATTACATCCTTCCTGCCTGTCTCCCTCTTGTATTTCAAGTGGGAAATGTGTGCTGCTTTTTTTATTGTCCACAGCGTTACACGGAGATGCAATGGAAATTAAACAGCTGGAAGACACCACCCTAGATACAGCCACATTTTTCACAGCAGACAATGAGACTGCTATGACTGTTTCCCTGACCTACCCAGAAGGGACATCTGTCACAGTTTGCGGATCAGGTGAGGACCAGAGCCATTCTCCCCTTCTTCGCTGCTGGCGTTGGACTAAGGACGAAGAGAAATGAGCACACGTTGAGAACTGGATGGGGCTGAGGGACAGGGCACTGCCAGGTGGGGTTGGCCTTTGCCAGGCAGTGGGTGCAGGCATGAAACTGAAACCAGCACCAAGCCCCACTGGGGGTATTCCTGCAGGATCCTGCCCCTGGGAGCCGTTCTGAAGTGGGTCAGGATGTCAGGATGCAAATGCCAAGCCCGGAGGCAAGCCCTGCTGCTGTGCCAGATGGGTGCCTCACTCCCCGTTCAGGCCTGTGGCTTTCCCCAGAGCTGCTGGGACCCACGTGGGCTGGGAGAGACATGTCACCTGCTTGGTGTATGCGCTGCAGGCTGGCTCGTGTTGGGGGCACTGGGCCTTTCTCTCACACGGGCTTTCTCTGTAGGCGCTGGCAGGTCTGGAAGTGACATATTGCCTGGAAACCCTTTGATGGCCGTGTTCCCCACCCAGTCCCCACAAAGTCCTGGAGCACTTTCAGTCTAGGATGAGAGGCTCTGTCACCCAACAGCTCTTCAAAATGCAGCATGTCAGTAAGAGATGTTTTGTTTTGTGGTTTTGTTTTTTTTTAAACATCAGCCATAAACCAAACAGGGCTGGGACATATGCTGACCTAGACCACGTTGACAAGACCATGCCTGTGAAAGCTGTGCCATGGGGGAAGGTATCCTCCTCCACACTTGAGATGAAGCTGGAATGTCCTCCCACCAGACAAGAATGATTCTGGCACTGCATTGTTGTCCAACACAGCTCCTGAATGTAAGTAGAAATTCCCTACACGGAGGCATTCATCTGACAGCTGATCCACTGGGATACAGTCCCACAGAAGTCAGTGCTCAGTGAGGCAGGTTGAATACACAAATACTTAAGTTTTTCTGTCTTAAATATTGTCTCAAATGAAAAGGAACTCGTTGTAGTGCCAACAGTGTTGGGAAGGGACAGGAAGCCTGCTGCTTCAAGAAGGCATGACCAATAGTTGTGCAGATGAATGTGATCCTGATATCCCCCAATATCCCTGAGGAGTTATGCTATTGAATGCAAAGCACTTATTTCAGCACAGCCCTAAAGCAGTTCTAGCCTAACACTATATCCCAGGGCAACAACAACAGGGAAAACTCTTAAGTAGATCTGGCTACTTTGATGTCATTTCATTCCCTACTCCTCCAGCAACTGCTTCTTTGTGCATATTATTAGAGATTTATTTCATTGTATTTATGTCACTTTTGGCCCAGCATTACATGCAAAGTCTAGGGAATTCAGTAACCCAAGTCCTGAGAATCAATTAAATCATGATCAAGATTTAAAAGGTAAAAGTCACCTATTTTCATTAGGCTGTTTGCACTTAAGCACAAAACAATTGACAAATTCCCTACGTGGACTTTATTTGATGAAGTGAAGCCAATCTCTCCTGCATTGCAAGTAAAATAAAATAAAAAAAAAATGTCCCTAAAATGGTGTTGAACTTGTGGTATTTATGACTCTGGCCCTAGATCGCCTTTCATATTTTCTTGGATCCCAAAGCTGTAGCCAAATTGGCTGGTTAAATGTGAATAAATGGTGCATTGTCTTTGAAACAAAGTCGTGCTTATTAAAGAGAAGAGTTTACTTTTTCAGAGTCACAGTTAATAACACAAAGCAGAGAGAGCACAGATTTTACACACAAGAAAGTCTTCAATAAGGGCATGCAATCTCATTTTAGTCTGTATGAGAAGAGCTGTCCCAGAGCAGAAAAATCCTTCAATATATTTGTGAAGCTGGAGGAAAATAGCTGACTGCAAAAGAACACAACTGGGTTCACACTGGTGGTTTTGATAGGTTTACAGCAAGGAATAGTAGGAAATACTTCCCACAGATCTGGAATGTTGTTTTCTTCACCTGACAGCAATTTATTGTTACCGTACATACTAGAGTTGGCCATTACTGACTGAGCTTATGTACAGTTTTATAGTATTATAACACAAAGACTGCAGGCTGAATTCCTGGCTCTGTCACGTTCATAAGCAAAACAAACACTAATATAACAAGTGATTTTTTTCTTTTAAAAAGAAAGCATGCCTTGGTGTGCAAATAGCTGCAATTATTGATTTGCCAATTCTGCACGCTCTGATGAACAGCAGAGTAGTAGAGTTAAACAGAAGCACATTCATGGGTTGCGTAATTGTTCATAGATCTGCAAGTCCTTGTTAAATGGCAAGATTAAAGCTAATTAGACACTGAAATTTAGATGTACGAAGGAAGTAATGCTCTCCATATTTTTCCTGCTTTCCTAATAACAGCTGCAAGTACAGTATTTTCAGGGTGAAAGGAGAAGTGAAACTCTTCACACAAATACAGCAAAAATTCCTATTTACTTCATTGTTTTGCAGTTTACCAGTCAGAGCCAAAGAGCACAGCCCTGCACCCCAAATAATACAGTCATATTGGTTTCAGTGTTAGTATTTCTCCTGTATCTACGAAGAGCAGGAAATATCCACAATGTATGGAACCCACACTCTAACAGCAGGAGCCTGGGGCTACCCATGCTGTTGTAATGTGATAGAAAATTTGGAAACGCCTAGACGGTGATTTTCTCTGAAATATGTAAAATGGTCATTTATGATCAAAATTTAAAAAAATAACTGGAAAGCTTTGTTTTGCCTTATACAGATTGCAAGAATAACTTTTTTTACAAAGGAGTGAAGCACAAAAACTCTCAGTCCTAAGAGTTCAAGAGCTAAAATAGGTTTTTCTTGTGCTCTTTCATCTTCAATATCTAGGGGTTTTCTTGGGAGAAGAGGTAGCCAACTGTCCTATTACTGGAACAGAGGCTGTCATTACAGAGCTTTGCAGACACCTCCACCCCAGCTGTTTTCTGGTCCAGCAAGCCTTCATTCATCTTCCTCCCACATTTCATTTTATGAATACGTAGCAACAACCTGGTCTTGCCAAATCAGAGGTGCGTGGGTAACTCTTTGTACATAAACAGTCCCATCAAGATGGCATCTGCACGCCCAGACATCTGCAGGTAAGGCTTCCTATTTGGAGCTGCAGCATTAGCAGCTTTGCAATTTTGTTTTCATAATTAACATCTCACACCCTACCCACCATAGTCTGGTGAGAAGGAGTCATTGTTCATGGGGAAGGTTTTGGCATGTTTGGGACTAAAAGGCATTTTTCAATAATCTGCTAAAATAGCCTTAGAGCTAGAGAAGGTAAATGAGGGTGTGAGAAATCATTGCAAAATGTCTCTACTGGGAAGAAGTTTTTGAGTTGTCACTAATCCACAGGTAGATAATTTTTTCCCTTGGAAAGATTTGTGGTGCAGCTTTTATTCCATCTAGAAGCCAATTAACTGTGTTAAATACACCTACAACTGTCTTTTACATATGTTTTTTAAAAAATTGAAAGATCCTTGGGGAAGAACTTTCATCATCCTTTAAAAACATTCACCACCATAGCTTATCCCCTGAATTTTGTGTTTTAAAAACAGTTTTTATAGCTAAGGGATAGAAATAAACAACTGAAGCAGAATAACAGTCATCATAAATCTATCCAAATCCTACTCCACAGTCAACCGCTTCACCGGCACTGTGTCAGGTTAACCAAAATCTGCCGCTGCCAGCCCTCTGGGCTTACAAACCACCAACCCTGCCCCACTCGGCCACACAGCGCAAAAACCTTCCATGCAGACCCGTGCCATAAAAACCCTGCTCCAGCAAAGGGCAGGAGCACACAACCCTGCCCGGACCATATCTCCACACCAACCTCCCCAACAGCCATCCAGACCCTGCCCCAAGTTAACCGTTTTCTTTTTCTTTCGGCAAACGTGGCTCCACGCTCCTGAAAAAATAAACGTGGGATGCTGAAGCGTAGAGACAGCTGGGATCCTGGTCCAGAGGGATGCAGCTCAAACCTGTCACTACCCAGCAGGACAGTGTCACTGAGAAGCAATTACACTTCTCCGTTCCTAAGGTAGGCAGGGAGGCCTGAGTCGGACCTGGGTTTCACTTATTAGAGTTTACCCAGACAGACCCCCAACGCTTCTATGAACGTATCCAAAAACCCCCAGCCAGCACCGGGCCAACCCCTGCCTGGGCACACCAGTGATGGTGCCAACACCAGACCGCAGCTACCATGGGGCACAAGGAACCTGGGAGAGCCCTCATCCACCAGTGCAGGCGGCCGGGCACTAAAGGGGGGACGCCACCAAGGGTGCCACGGTCAGTAGGCACAGGCTCTTTCCTCACTGACTCCTGTGCCAGGGCTTGGCCTGCCCTTCTCCCTCCCCGGGCCGGAGAGGACAGAGCCCAGCGCCCAGTTTGGCTCTTACCACTTTGCCGTCCTTGGCCTCCCGCCGCTGCCCCGGGGCCGGGGGCTCCGCACCGCCGCTGCCCCCAGCTCGGCCCTCGCCAGGTGAGAGGGAGTAGAAAGGGGGACTGGGGCTGGGGGGCAGCCCCGAGTCCGGGCTGTCCAGCAAGCCTTCACGGCTCTTCTCCTTCAGGCTCTCGTCCATCCCTTGCAGCTGTAGGTGACCTACCATGTCTGAGGGACAGCGAGGGGACCGCAGCGGGAGAAAATCCTCCAGCGCCGCCCGCCGCGCAGGGAGGGAAGGGGAAAGGAGCCCAGAGGGGCCCCCCTGCGTCCCACTCGCCGTCACCAGCCTGCCGGAGCCCGGGCTGAGCCTGCTGCGGGGGGCAGAGCAGGCATCAGCCGGACCGGGCTGTCCCGACCGCCTTCACTCCACCCGGTCCCCGCACCCTGCCCGCCCCCCGCCCGTCAGGCGGCCTCCGGGGAAGGGAAGAAAGGCCCGATCCGCCAGCCCCAGACCCGCCGGGGATGCGGCCGTTTGTGTGCTGCGGAACCCCGAGTCGGCCCCGCCGGCAGGGAGCGCTGGGCGCGAAGGGGGACGGGACCGGGACGGGGACGGGGACGGACGGGCCGCTCTCGTTCACGGGTTCCTGCCGTCCGTCCGCCCGCCCGCCGCCCCCCGGCGGCCCACTTATCCGGAGAGGGTGGGAGGGGAGCCGGGGAGCGCCCTCCCCTTCCCCTGGCCCCCCAGCTCTGCCCCGGCCGCACGTTTTCAGGCATTTCCCAGGCAGGGAGCGGGTTCGGCACCGCCCGCCCTTTCCCCCCCAGACGTCGGCCCGCGGGGAGACCTGAGGGAACCCCCGCGCACGGCGGTGCCCCCGGCCTTCGGGAGAGGGGCCTCCCCACCCGCCACCGCGGAGCTGCTGTTCACTCCACTGATTTCCCTCGCTTCTGTCCGGGTTTTCCCTCGGTTCTGACCGATTTTTTCCTGAGTTCTGTGAGATTTTTCCTTCAGTTCTGATTTTCCCATTTCTTTTCCCGTCAGTGCTGAGGCGTGTGGGTGTAAGGGCCATCATCCGTCTTTGCTTTGAGTGGCTTCACCAAGGCAGTGAGTGACCATAGCAGTGTTAGCTCCCAAGGGTGTACAAGCCCACCATAGCCCGTGTGCTGGCCGTACCCTCATGGCAGTCCTTAAGCCTCCCACTTAGTGCGGCCCAAACAACCATCTCTCTGGCTGCTGGCCCCACAGCTGCTGGTCCACAGCCACCAAGGAACCATAGTATGTTTGGGGCTACCATAAACTCAACAGGAGGTCATCATGAACCTAGCACAGCCACTAGCTGGGAGAAGCTGCCAGCACTGCGGGGGATGGAGAGTGCATATCAGCCCTCGCAATCCGGAGAAGAAAGCAGTGATTAAACAGGTCAGGTTTGCTGAAGCCAATATGGACATTTATTGTACAATAACTGGCTGACTGGTTAACGTTACCTTGTCCTCAGCCTGGTTATGTTTTTCTCATTATATTTTCTCTCTGCATAGCATCCAGACTGTGAGAGATTTGGGGCAGGCCCCTTGTGCAGCTCAGCGCAGTGGAGCCTTACTCCTGGCAAATAGGTTTCAGTGGGAAGCTGTTGAAATCTGGCTGGATCACTCCTCTTGGTCCGAGTTGTTGGCCTAGCACCCAGGAGAATGGTGCTGGGTTTGTAGATGTCTGTGCTAAAAAAAAATATGACAAACACAATGTTTGTTGTGGCGGCTGATGAAAATGTGAGGGGTCTAGTATTGCACCTAGGGGAGAAGGCTTTCATGCCCAAGCCCCAAAGACAGCACAAAGTCTCTGGAAGTAGTGTTGATCCTAAAAGGGCCCTCACTCCATCCTCCTGAGGGAGTGGGTCACACTCTATGGTTGTAGGTGAACTCGCCAGCTCATAAAGCTGGATTTGTTTAGACGTATTCTTGCTCAAGTCAAAAAGAAAGGCCAAGGATGCCCAAACCCACCCTTGACTGAAATGAGGGGCCCTCCTCAGAGTGGCTGGAGCGATCTGTATGCACTGAGCTGTGCAGAGGAATGTCACTGATTTATAAATGTCAAACAGGCACTGAGCAGCCCACACATGAACCTCAGTGAATTCTTACCTCTGACCCGCTCATTGGCTCCAGCAGCCGCACAGGCTGATTTAGAGCCCCTCACTGTAAAGGCTCTAATGTCTCACACAGGCTATGGCTGATCTGAAAATGTCAAAGGCGACCGAAGGTCAAAATTTCCATAAATTAGGCCCTGGCTTGCTACCTATCACGTAATAGGATTCCCTGGCCAGTTAACACTGTGAACTCAGGCATTCAGCCCAGCAGTTCCCCTGCAATCCTGTTCCCCTGCCCCTATCCTGAACTGCCGAGCCTGTATGTGCAAGGGGAATAAGTGTCTTCAGTGTTGCTTTCCTCCAAGGAGAAAAAAGGAGCAGGACAAAAAAACACTGGAGAGGTGTGAGTGTGGTATCCTTTGCTCCTAGAGAAGTATATTTTAACTTGGGGAACGGTTGGAGGGAGACTATGTGTTTTCTTGTTTTGAGAAACTACAATCCAATTTTTCCTGGAGGTAAATAACATATCTTTTTAAAGCTAAATTTCAGTACAATATAAGCCTGCAGCACAAAAGTGGGTATTTGTGGCTTAGGGCTTGCTGGGCTCTAAGCAGTTGAAACTGGCATTTGCTAAGCATTGCCAAGCATTTGTAGGGGTATTGACTTCACTTATGACTGGCAAAACTGCTGCTGGGTTCTGCAGGGCATGTGCATGCACACACTATGGTGCCATTGTTATTGTTGTTGTTCTGCAGGGCATATGGTGCACATATTATGGTATTATTGTTGTTGTCGTTGTTACTGTCATGTTTAAAGTTAGTAGTGGGTTGCTTGCCCAAGATGGAGCTCTCTTGTGTAAAGCACAGAGTGGGCAGGTGGTAAGAAATGTCCCTGTCTTGATGGCTGTGATGGAAACGAGTCGTTCTTTGGTCAGAAGTCCTCCTGGAGCCACAGTATATGGCACTTGGCCGGTGAAAATTTGCCTGAATGGAAACTTGGTAAAGGATACAGTGTGCAAACAGAGAGGTATATGTGGGTTAGTAGAATTAGACCTGTTGAAACGGGACATAAATATTGCACAGTGTCCTACCAAAGGAGAAAGACAAGTGGGTGATTTTCAGTTGAGGTCCTGTTGCTCTACTGAAACCCTCCTTAGTTCAGCAATTCTTAATTTGCTGGAAGGAATCCCTAGGGACTGGTACATTCCTGTGTCTTGGCTTGGGAACAGGGAAACTGGGCCCTTGTGTGTATGGTGGGACAAGGAGGAAGGAAAAGTCTGGAGGGAAGTTTTCTGGAGCAGCCGAGTGCAGACAAACAGGTGCAAACACAGTGGTACAAGGGCAGCAGTGTGCGAAGGCGTAGGCTATGGGACAGTGGCCTCCCACTACTAGCCCTCACTCTGAAAGAATAACCCTGCCTAGCTGGGAATTGTAAATACAGTAAATAAGGATCAGGGAGTCAAGTAATAGAAAACTAGGGAAAAATCCATCAGGACTGTATCTGTTAAGATTCACTCTTAGGCAGAGGTGTATTTCTGACAACGATTAATGAGAGATTGATTTATGAAGTACACAAGTCCCAGAACTTTTCCAACTGTTTGTGGGGGTTTTTAATTAGTCTATTTTGTTATAAAATGCAACCCTAGTCTTGGTCCTGAAATGTGTGAAGAAACCCTTGTGCTTTGTTGGGAGCTGCAAGGGCTCGGTGCTGCTCAGGACCAGAGACCTGCTGTGTGCCAGGTCGGTGATACTGCACATGCCACTGACAGCTGTTCTCAGGTAGTAAGCAGAGCATCAGGGATGTGATCTGCACCCTGGCTTATTGGGCTGCATTCAGTTGACTGAGGTTTCCAGGTGAGGCTTTACAACCCAAGATCTGCTGAGGAGTCTGTGGTCTTCACAGATGCCTCAGTTGTCCACATGCTTAGATGTTTCTTCCTCTTTGCTACTGGGCTGCCTTGCCAAGTACCATGGGACTCATGTCTGGCACTCCTCGCACTGGTGGTATTCCTGGGATCCCCTTGCAGCCTCTCTACAACCCCAACCTTTTCTCTGCCCTCCTTCCTTATGTCTAGGTTCTGGCAGGGCTCCTGTATCCAGCACAACTGTGCTACAACTTCTATTAGCCCTTTATGGCCATGAATATCCCATTAGTGAGATATATCACAGTCGGGTCAAAATGCACAAAATGATGCCGCACATGTGGGAATTGTTGAGAGATGGACTGTGTGGGCAGGGGGGGCAGGAATCCAGACAGCCTTCCTGGTGTGAGCAGCCCTGCTTCTGGATAAAAGCTGGTATCCCTCCTTGAATCCAGTGAGACTCAAGCTTCTCCCTGCTTTGATAAGTCCTCTGCGTCCTGTTTTCCTAGTTATTCTCTTAGCTAGATTTGAGTACTTTAGGAATCTGCCGTCCCACAGACATGGCAGAATGTCAGCATCACGTGCTAAGTTTCCTTCCACTGCTGCCAGGCTTGAAAGACAAATACAGTGAGGGAAGAAAGAGACAGGATACAAACACCTACGTCAGGACTTTTTCTGAAGCAGGCTGGGTGGCAAAATGGGAAAAATGCTCGGAATGTCCATTCTGGTTCCCTGTTGAACCTGATCCTTCAGAACACCCACAGCATAACTAGTCCCAGTAAGAATGAGAATGGCTTGGGCCACAGTTGGATGTAGCTGTGCTCTCTGAGTTCCCTCCAAAGAGGTGCAGTCTTTCCTCTCTGCAGTCTACTCCTGATGGTAGTGCTGAAAGGCACCCAAGCAGCAGGATCACTGAGGTGAATATGACCAACCACAGAGTGGAATCCAGGTGTGTTAGGCCCAGATCACCCTTACCTGGCACCTCATGGAGTTATTAATCTCAGCCCCAAGTCCTCCAAAGCACCAGGGGGGCACACAGCTGCTCACTGCACAGGTCCAGATGATACAAAGAGCAGTAAGCACATCTGTAGTGCTGGACCTGGAAACCACATGCCAATGATGATTCCTTTTGCAGGGCGGCAGCATGGCAGAGTCAAATCAAAGGAACCTTTCTGCCTGAAAAGCTAGAGGCCATGTATCAAGAGATGAAATCACCTCCTGACAGTTCTGCTCATTTATTTTTAGGCAGCCCACCCACCAGAATTTTTTTTGACCAGGACTCTGAGTCTTGGCTGTCTGGTCCAGTGCAAGACACAACCAAGAAGAAAACAAACTAACGTAGGCAGTTGTTTCTCTGAGATCTTCTCTCAGGAGATACCTGGTCTCCTTGCAGCATCCTCAGGGTTGGCTTTGCCACGTCACTACAAGGGCTTGTAGCTTGTTCCTGCCTCCTGTTAGCACTGGGTCAGTCCGGCACTGTGGGAGCAACTGGAGTGTTATACAGCTCCCTCAAGTCATGGCTGCACCTGCCCTGTCCCTGTTACCCTCACCAGACAAACAGTCCCTCTTAGCAGCAACTTGGAACAAACTGTATAGCAGGAAATGGGAGTGAAAGCCACAAAATCTCCTTTTCTAGGGTCAAGTGCCTGTTCTTGGCAATAAATCAAAGAAGCAAATTCCCTTTGAATATCCTGGGCTTGACATAAAGACAGTGCATCTCCCAGGCAAGACAGTAGACTTTGCAACTACAGTAAACACAGATGATCTTTGAAGAACATGCCCAGGGTTATATGCAACTGCTGCTGTCTCACACTTGACTGCAGTTTATGCTACAATCAAGGCAAAAAAAACCCCAAACCTGACTGCTATATTACAGAACAAGCTTCAGCTTCTCTGAAGCACAGAGAAATCATCATAAAGATTCTCCCTTGCTTTTGAGTTGGGCACTACATGTGGGCTATTGGATTACCTGTGGAGTCCAGTCGGCATTTGCTGGTAATGTTACACACTCGAGTCAAAACACACTTCCTTGCCTCACTGCCCTGGAGAAGAACCTGCCTGTTATCCTGTGAAATTTCCTCTGCTTGTGTGTCAGGGCTGCTGTGCTGTAATCTTGGAGGATAATCAACAGCGAAACCATTCATAAATCACAGCTAACAGAAAAGACGCCGATAGGGTCTTAAATTTCAAGCCTGTGAAGCCATCATTTCAACAATGACAGTCAAAGGAGAGATTAAGAATTCTTTTACATGGAAAAGTTTTTCTTGGAAAAGCAGCCCTTTCTTTGGTTGCCTGTAAATACAGTCATGTGGATTTGATTTTTACATGGCCCTTCTGCCTGCTTGCAGGGAACAGTCTGCAACCCCAATGGGCCTGTACTCACACCAAACTGGCGTGTGGAGGGACCACAGTGGGATTTGAATAAGGCATCAAAACTAAAGAGCTAAAGTTTTGCCGGGTGCTAGTGGAGGCCAACTGGGCTGCCTGTTTGGGAGGCAGCGGCAGGACATTCCAGAGAACCAGACCCCTCTTGGCTCAAGTCCACCATACCTCTAGGTGCAACTGCAGAATGGGAAAAAGACTGGTGCCTTGTTTTATGGTGCAAGTAAAGCATTCGGAGATTATCTGTACTTGCACCTCATGGTGTTTAAGGCTGTAAGGGTATCATGAAGTCTATTGCCAAAAAGTGAATGCAGGGCTGGATTAACACTCCACCTGGTGGGTAGGTGGTCTCTCTCTGATCCAAACTGACTTTTATCTTGCTTTGTTCATTTGGAATAAGCACTGTACTAGGAGGAAAGGAGGAAGAATATCTGTGTGTAGTTCTTGCCCTCCCTGCTGTGGATGATGACCAGCAGTGCTCGCAGCATCTGTCTTCGGGTTCAGAGGAGTGAATCCCAGATAGGCTTCAGACTCATGCTCATGGCTGTCCCCAGCCAGCCCAATTGGAAATGAACTCTGCCTGCTCAATGCAACTCTGGGAAGTTGCATGGAAGAAGCATGGATAACAGTGAGGATAACTCTCACTGAGAAAAATAACCAAACAAAATGACATGTGATAGACAATGGGTGAGATGGCTTCACTGGTCTTTTCACTATATCCTACAGCTTCAAATCAGGTATGACATGAAAGAAATTATTTGTGCACCATATGGTGACCTAAGGATTGGAAGGCCATCTTCTTCCAAGAGCAGTAGCTGTCAACCTGTCACTTGTGGAAGGAAACCAAGAAAAGCAATTCTAGTCAGCTTAAATTCACTGTACAGGAGCTGCATCACTGCTGAGTCCACAAATGGAAAAAAACAGTCAGAACTCACTGTTCTAGGGACCTTTTCAAGTTAAAAGTATCTGGTTCCCATGTCTAAGTTAATATCCCACTGAAAACCAGTTGCTTCACGCCCTTGGCATCTCTCCTAATGAAAAAACTAGAGCTGAGGGTTCAGCCTTTTTGAAGGTTATCAGTCCATAGATGATGGAACTCAGTAAATGTTTTGCTAGATGTCATTTTGCTGAAAAGTTTCCTGCTTGTTTATCATTATCATCAGGCTCTTAGCAGATCCCTCACACACAGCTCTCCCCCATGGCTATCCAGGAATAACCCTGTACTGCTGGGAATCTACTCAGCCTTTTCTGGTTTCTATAATAATCAGAGACGGAGAGAGTGACCTCCCTGTATGTGGTGCTCAGAGGGACTGACCTGGGTACCTCTCCTCAGTGTCTGACCATGCTGTATCCAGCTGCTTAACAGATGGGTCTGAAACAACCCCCCAGGTACGGGATTCAGGCTTGGGCTAAGCCGGTCAAAGCTCCCTCAAAAAGCGTTTACTAAATTGCCATCAAGTTTTTAGCAATGGTGGATGGCCGAGTGGGGTCACCTGTCCCCTGACAGCTGGACTGGGACCACTGGAGTCATCAGCTAAATTACCTTGAGTTGATAACCTGCAGATTTAAAGCACTACAACCCAGTCCCCATTATGCACACAGCTCCCATTTCCTTTTGTATTTCTTTAATAGAAAAATAACAGGAAAAGCAATTACTGGCTATATGAAATGTAAGTTCATATAGTATTTCCTATAAAACTTCAAGCAACTCTTTGTTAAAGCAGATAAATTAATCTGTCTTTTGGTTCAGGTCACAGTAGGTTTTCAGCTTTAAATCACCATGACACAGTAAGTAATGGCGTGTACCATAGAAATTAAGTTGAAAAAACAAGGTATCTGGGCAATTACTAGGTGTATATTTCCGGTGAAAGCAACCCATGTACAGACAGTGTCAGAGAAAAGGATGATGGATCATGTGGATTTTGCTCCCTTCTGTTTTCTTGCCCGCCCCTCTACAACAGTAGTATTAACTGTTTTGCAATTATCGTAATGAAATTGGCTAGCAGACTTTTCAGTGTGAGAAGCCTGGCACTGGCTCAGCAGGGCTCAGCAGGGCTTGTTACCACGGAGGCTGAAACTGCACGGTAAGAGGAGGATGGTCCCTTCAGGCACTCCGCTTTCAGAAAGACCAAGGTTAGAGCTTTACCAGGGTTGGGTTTTTTTACACTTTGAATTCTTGTTAAAATGCTATATGTTACAGTCTTCACTCAGAGCTCATTAAAGTCAATGCAAAGACTCTTGTTGACTTTAATGAGCAGTGGTGTGAACCCTAAAGCTATTACATGATCAAAACTCCCACTGAACTATAAATATGGAGGTGTTTTGTTTGCATTGCAGATACAATAGTTGGCTACAAGGCAGGGATGCTTGGGATTGTTTTTTCTACGATCTCCGTGTCTCTTTCAGATGCCCAGTAGTTTTACTGGATTGTTTATAATGATAATTTTGTTTATTAGGTTAAATAAATTGGCCAGATTCAATCTCAATGTGAAACAGAAGCAACTGAAAGCTACTGAAGTCACTGAGTGAATTTTGGCTTCTTTTACAATATGTATAGTTTTTGTTCAGCTGTTGGCTGCTGGTCTGAGAGAGCTTGTTCTCATGGTACATCTGGTCCACCCACATGCCACAGCACCATGAGAAAAGTTCTAACACTCAACCTGCAATACAGATTTTGCAGTGGGAAGGGCCCATCCATGAAGCAACAGGAAGCAAAGAAAATCCATGTGCAATAGAAAAAAAAAAAATAAAGTGCAATACACACAGAGATATTTTATTTCAAGCCTGCTCAGAAAAAAAAAAAATCAGGGACAAAAATCAAAACTTGGAACTCAGAGCTTCTCACAGAGTGGTGTCACTCTGAACAGCCTTTGGAAAGGTGTGTCACTTGTTCTCTAGACTGCCACAACACCCTGGGATGCTGTAAAAATAGCTGGCAGTGCCTGACTGACAGGCAGGAGACGTGTGACCCTAAATTATGATGTTTTCCTTTTCATGATGAAATGAATGCTGCCTTAGACAGAGGCTGAAATACATCTGTTTGCGGTGGGAGTGCCATTTTAGGCCCATTTCTTTTGAAACTGGGGTTGGAATTGCCAGGGATCAGCAGAGCTATGGGCTCACAAAGAGGGCACTGTCTTTGAGGAATCTTTACATAAGCCCTGCACAACCAAGGCAACAGGAGTTTGCACAGCTGCTGCTGGAAGCAAACATGTACTTTTAGCTGACCTGGACTGGTGACTTCGGGCGTTAAATCTGACGCTTTCCAGATGTACAGACCATCTCCTACCACAGTCCCCAACCTTTCAGTCCCCAGGTAAAAAAGAAAACAATAACAGTAATAATAGTAATAATAAAAGGGTGCTGTAAATACCACACTGTAGTGTATATTCCAGAGCTGACATGTACAGATTGCACAGACCAGTTCAGAGGTCAGTGGCATTAACCTCTCCTAAGAGTCGTGTTTTGAACCACATTTGATTCAGAGCTGCATCTACCTTCAGTTCTCATCTCTGGTCAAGCACCTTCTTCAGAAAAAGTGGCTAAATATCTAGAGCTCTTATTACCTGCTTAGAATTGGTGAATATCTGTCTGTGAGTGTTAGACCCTCAGGGAATAGCCCTCGATTTGTGCTGGGGGCCAGGGGCATTCACAGGACAAAGGCATCTTGCCAAATAGGTAGAAAATTAAGTTTTGTGCTTCATGGCAAAGCAGAACCTTGCACATCAAGGGACAGACTTAGCGTTGGGCATGGGATGGGATGTTGGTGGAGTATTTTCACTGGGCTGGCTGCTCCCCCACACTGTGCCCCAATTCCATCTCTGCTGTGCTGCAGAAGTCAATGATGACTGCAGAGCAGGCTCTGGGATGACATTGTTCACTTAATTCTCAGAAGGAAATGGAACCTCATCCGTGTTCCCAACCCAGCATAAATTGTTTTCCTCCCTATAATGGTTATTTTTAACAATAATACCCTCTCCCATGTATCCCTGCAGCCCGTGGATGTTGACATGTTCTTAGGGAGGGTGATGGAAGGGCGTGGGGTGCCTGAAGAGGATCATTTATTTTATTCCATTTTATTTAGGTGTGGTATTTATAAAGGCTCCAAAATTGGCAGCAAGACAAAGGTAAATATTCTTCTGAGCTGGAGACTGCCCCAACACAGACAGCTGCAGTCCAGCCTCTCATTCTCTCTGCCAGTTCTCTCAAGCCTGACCTGGTTTGAGGACCACCTTCAATGAGATCAAAAGGTGATTTTCCCAGTGCTTGTTCCACATGCCACTTGACTTTCACACTGCCTGTCAACTGGGTGGTGAGTATGTGAGGAATGAATTCTGTCCTCCCTCAGCTGAACCGTGAATAACTTGAGGGAAGACAATGGTGCAATGAAGGTCAAATTAGATCTGAGAGAGCCTGTATAACCCTTGTTCTTGCCACGGTGAGCTGGGGCATCCAGGGAAGTGATTACTCAAAACTCTCTCTCATCAGCTGGCAATTCTTTAATCTCTCCAGCCCAGGGGATTGCCTGTTGTGATCCTGGGAAAGGACCCTGGAAATAAAAGGCAGATAGCTGCTGAGAGAGGGTGGATGTTTGGTGCTCATTTCTGCAGAGCTTTTCAGCTACAGAGCAGTAAGCTTCTGACATCTCCTTTCTTCCTCACCTTTCTTGCTTTCTTACTAATTGCAGTGCTGTGAAAGGGAGGTTTGCTCCCTTGAAACCTTTCTCTCTCTCTCTCTGGCTGTGAAGAAACACCAATGTTTTCAAATTTTTCATGGACTAAATTTCAAAACATCTCAGTTTGCAGAGGGAAGTAAGTTTTACTTTGACATTTTTTTGATCAAAAGTAAATGTTTTGGCATGCTCCAAATTGATATGCTTCACTTTAGTTTGTTCAGTTAACCCAAAATTTTTGCTTTAACTCCGTTCAACTCTGAACATCAGCCTTGTATTTTATTTCCTCCTGGTAGCTCTCATCCAGGAACTTAGTACTCATATTTTTCAGGGGATAGTATGTAGGTGCTGTCATGTCTCACAGATCTTAGAGTCCACACTGCATCATGGCAAGTGTAGTCCTCTAGGAAATAGCCTGCAGGAAAGATGAGGTATCTAAACCACAGCCCCAGTGAGGCATTGTACTTGTAGGGAAATGAGATTTTAATGGTTTATTGAACACATTCAAACCAAAGCATAGTTTTCTGATTTTGTTCCAACTGGCCCTGAAGAAAAAACTGCTTCTTGACTTTTCTGAATTGAAAAAAAGAAAAGAAAAAAAAAAAAGGGGGGCTATTTTTATTTCTTTATTCTAAAAGGAAAGAAGGTTCAAAATCAGGATGTTTTTCTCCCTGAAAATTTCAGTTTTGTGAAAACTGCCTTTTTACTGGGCAGCCTTCCCAAAGGGAATCCCCAGCCAGCCCCAGTGCTAATATCAGTGCACAGTCTTTGGAGCTGATCCAGAGGTCATTCACGCCATTAGACATTTTTATCGTGGACTTGAATAAACTTTGGACCCGTCTTTTTTGGCAGGAGCATAACACAGTCTGGAAACCTAAAAATAAATCCTGATTTGGAGCTGGCCACAGCTTTTCAGCAGCCATGATGGTACATAGGTATGAGCTTGTCAGAGAGGAGGTGATGAGGTGATTTGGCCACCTCTGTGGCCAGAGTATCTTTTGCTGTTTGTTGAAATAAACAAGGGGGGTGTTAAGAACTCTTGATGGTAATTTCTCTATGAAGCATCAACCCCAGGGCTTAGATGGAAGATATTATCTTGAGAGATGATCTGGTTTTCTCTTCAGGAAGTTTTGCAGCAGTAATAGCTCCTGGAATGTGTAACACTGTCATCCTCAGTCCTAGGAAATCCAGGTCCCTCCATGACGCATTTTGTCTGCAACAGCAGTTTTGTGGGCCAGCAACAGTTGCTGTCGCAAAAGAGAAGCAGAACTGGGCAAAGCACAGAATTTGCACTTTTCCAAATTTGTATCCTGTCCTTGTTCTGAGAGGTTCACTGGAATCAAGAGTGAAAAGAAAGCCCTTGGTCACAGCAAAGCCTTGTCCTCTCACTCCCCCTGTCCATTGCTATGCACCATGAAGGGATTGCTCTGCAGATACCGACAGCAAATCCCATGCTGTAATTGCCGTGCCTAAACCCTTTCACCTGGAGCCTGCTCCAACGCTCTGCAATGACCTGCATCAGATCTGTGAGAAGTAAAAGCAAAGCGTTTCCAGCATCTCTATTTTATATCTACTACCACAAGATTTTAATTGTGTCTTTAATTACTCTTTGCTGTCAGATGAACTGTTAGAGCTGAACACAAGTAACTGGTCACTTGCTGTTCCTGAGTTTGTACAAGTGGCCACATTTCCTACAACCCTGTTTAGATTAAAAACAAACTACATTCCTATTTGCACAATGTATATTTAGTAGTCTAGATGTAGTAGATGCATTCAAATTTATGCTAATTTTCATGGTCTAATGCAACTTTGACTCAACTGGGAAACGGCATGCAGAAAATTACAGGGATTTTGGCTTTATAGACGCTTCCCAGGATCAGTAAGTCTCTGTGGAATTGTTCTTCTGAAAAAGGCAATTACAATGGAGAAAGTGTGCTTGGCATATGAGATCTAGAAGGACAGAATGAAGAACAGGTGGCTGTACCATGTCAAGATATGAAGCCAGAGGGAGAGAGACAAGGTGATAAGGAGAGACAGAGAAAGTTAGAAGCTCTTGGTCTGGTGGCAGTGGGCTTGCTTATGCCAACAGATTGTGGTAGATGCTAATCCTAATTCCAACAGTGCCTATAAGAGCTCTCCATGTGTTGGCTGTGGTCATGCCACCAGGCAGTCCATACAAAGGGCTCCATCTTCAGCTTGTTGGTCTATCTCCTTCCTACACATGTTCTTCCATCCATCTGGGTACCAGATATTTTGTTTTCTCCATGTAACAGGAAAGAGTTTGACTCATCCATGAGGTTAATAGCAGCCACTCTTCTTTTCTGTGGGTCCTTCATCAACTGGTTGCTGTGATTGCCCTGATTCCCAAGATGGCTCTCACAGCTGCAGCAGTCTCTGTTTAAGGGTGTTAAGTTGTGGCAGTAATAATGCTGGCCCTGGTGAGAATACAAATGTGTAGTTTGTTGATCCTGGACTGCAGAGCAGTACTACTGCCTGGCAACTACACCGCAAGAGCTGGCAGGCAGACCTATTTCCAGCACACTTCTCTGAAAGGGGAAAGGGTGTTTTCAAATTTCTTCTTTCCCTCTCACTCCTCCAAGTGAGAGCCTGCCAGGAAGCTTTGGAGAGAGGCTCTGGTGCTCGTCTGTGCTTCCCATGTTGAGTATGATGGCTGAGCTCTTTCTCCAGGACTTAGATACCCAGCAAACTTTGCTAGGTCTTGGCAATAGGTGTGAGTCACTGGAGGTTGAAGGTGAGCCAGGCCTACAGCACCTGGGGTGGAGAAGGAGAAATGTGGTCCTGCCATCGCGTGTTTTTGAGGGACTGCTCCTGCCAGAAGCGAGGGTCACTTCTAATCATCCATTGGACAAACAGGCTAATTCTTAAAGTGTCAGATGCTCGTGTTGTCATACATTGTCACAATATATTGTGTTGTCAAACATCATACACCGGTGCCCTATCATGAAGAACTGAAGCACACACCAAATGTGGTTGGGTGAATTGGGACCTCTGCTCAGTTGTCCTGTGGCTTATGGTGAATTACCCCTGCTGACGGGCAGTAGGGACACATTCAGAGCTGGGGGCATGTCACACCTACTCTGCACTGCCCAGGGATGTGAAGTAACTCACACAGATACCTCAAGAGGGAAAGATGCAGGTTTCTGCCCTTTACCTCTTTCCTGAACCTACAGTGTTCAACCCAGGTCCCCTAAATCAGGGACAGATTATATGCAGTTGTTCTAAGGCTGTATGTTGTGTCTGCCTTAGTGGGACTGTCCTATCTGAGAGGAGGAGGCAGAAGCTGTGGAGAAATGGAGCTTATGAGCCGTGTCAGTCGCTGGCACTTTGCCACCATCCCCTGTACAAGGAAACCTGCAAACCCTTTTTGGGATCAGCATATTGTCCTAACCACAATCATGTGTTCAGCACACAGAGAAGTTAAATGTGTGTGTTAGGGGCCAAGTTTTCATTGAAGCCTTGTCCCATTTCAGTCTCTCTCCTGAATGTTCAGTGTTCAGAGGCCTGAGCTAAATCTGAGTGAAAACGTGCCAGGGGGCTTTGCTGTGGTTGCTCACCAGCAGAACAACTATGCTAGCAAATTAGGGAGAAAACAATCACCACCTGATCTGTTCTTGCCCTGGGGCAGCATTAATTTATGCATCCTGTTTGTGTGGTATAACATGGGAACACATATGTTACCCTGTCCAACCAGCTACGAAAAAATGCTGCGGAACCTTTGTGGCCCCTGGGAGGCCTGGCAGTGCCTTTTCTTGGTATGTAAGTAAAATGTTTATATCTATGGGTCTAAACATGAATTAGACATTTCTCCATGCTGGAGCAAAGGCAGAGCACAGAATGGCCATCATGCAGATGATCCTGTGTTTCTTTGCAATGTTTAAGTGATCTGGATAAATCTGGGGAGCAGTGGCATCATACCTATCGGGGGAATAATGGAGAGGGGGTGCCCCCGTGGCTACCTATCACATTGTAATCCATGGCACGTCTGTCACAACAGACAGTATGAAGGAAGGGAGGAGGTTCCACTTAAATATGACGAAAAACTTCTTCACAGTGAAAGTAACAGAACACTGGCAGGGGCTGCCCAGGGAGGTTGTGGAGTCTCCTTCACTGGAGACATTCAAAACTCACCTGGAGGTGTTCCTGTGTGACCTGTTCTAGGTGTTCCTGCTCCGGCAGGGGGATTGGACTGGATGATCTTTCAAGTTCCCTTCCAATCCCTAATATTCTGTGATTCTGTGATTCACCCCTTCCCTTCTTCATGCTCTCCACCATGGCAGATCTGTTGCTGCCTTTGAGGCAGGGAAACCCCGGTCGTTGTTTCTCTGCCAAGTCTGGCAGTGTGGGGAACAGTATACAGTATTATTTCCCTACTGAAACTGCACACCTCTCTCATCTCCTAAACCAAACTTCCTGTGGACTTGTTCTCTTGTTTCTCCCCAAGCGAGGAAGGCAGCTAAACCTACAGTGCAGACCTTCCCATTCATTTTCTGAGCCAACAGTGGTCAACTACACAGTCTCACGTTAGTCAGAGCAACTACAACAGCTGCTGTTGTCACCATTTCTGGATGCTCAGGGTATGCTGTTGCAGTAGAAGGCAAGCATGCTGGTTGTAGAGGATTTATCTAGCCCAGGGGACATAAGCTTTGGAGGCCTGGGAGCCCAGCAGCTAACGTGAAGAGGTGACAAGGCCTGGAGGGCTGCCTTGAGGACTAGTATCTTGGTGCCTTTGCGTAAAGCAGGCCTGCAATTGTTTAACCCTGCAGGTCTCCATAGGGGAGCAAAGCACCGAATTCAATGTACTTAAGGTGACACTGCTTACTCCTTTACAGCAATAACATCTCCAACCTTGTTCTTTACTGTCTTTCACAGTTTGCAGTGTCAGATTTACCTGTCAGTGCTCTTGTGAAGATGGAGAAGCCTTTGGGTGCAGAAGGGCTGGGGGGGTTCAATCCTTAGAGTGACAGCATGGCTTTGGTGTGTTACTGGGCTGAGATATCAGTTTGTCTGTCAGAGTTTGCAGGAAATGTACATAGAAGCACATAACCTGCCATCAAGGCACCCAGGGTAAAAGACAGGAGCTGCTTTGACATTCACAGACATGCTGATAGAAGAATATAACGCATAGCTCAAACTTCAGAGGAGGATCTGTGCTGGCAAAAGTTAAATGCCCTGTTTGAAACTGGTCTAGAGAGAGGTTAACGCCCAGGGATTGAACAGGTACAACCTTGATTTTCCATCTGCTTTCATGTCTCAATTAGCACAATTCAGGGCAAGGGCAAGAGGGAGCAACTTCTTCACTGTTTCCAGCTTTTTAGGAGGAAGAGAAAAAAGATTTTATTTATTAGAATAGGCAGATCACAATTTAACTGAGAGATTGCTAAAGAAATTCAGAGCCTGTGGGATTTATGACAAAGTGATGAAAGAGGAACTCTGATAGTTACCAAATAAGCTTCTTTTTCCAAGAACATAAAGTTAAAAAAAAATAAATTTAAAAGTAGGATATTTTTTTTTTATGAATGGGTTCTTGTGGTGTGCAGGCTGCTAACACTATCAACATTGTTTCTGGAGAACTCCAGGCATCTAATCAATCTTCATTCTGTAAGAAAACGTTCCAAATTATACAAAACCACATGGCTTCTCCTGTTTGTAGGGAAAAACCTGACCTGACCCCATCTGTACTCCAGAACGGCTGAGTCCCCATCTTAGAACTAATTCCAGCAGGACCTGTGATCTATTTTCATTGTCCTAGCACTCAGAAGAAGGCATTTAGTGTAAGGGTGCAGCTTTCCTTAGGCAAAGAGGGAGTTGTTCCAGGGAACATGTGGAGGGAAGGATGGGGCTGGGATGATTGCAGTACACATCCAGGCTGTTTGTGTCCTTTAGCATGCAGAGGTCAGGGCAGATGCATTCCTGATCTTTGCCTGGTGTATCAAAAGCATCATTTGCCTCACATGATTACATCCATTTCCTTAATTCTCTGAGAATTTTGTCCTGTAATTGGGTGGGGGCAGGGTATAGAGTTTGTTGGGTCAAGACAGAATCATCCACTGTGTATGAGACACCTCTTGGATGCCTCCAAGGCCAGGTTCCTTGCCCATTGAGGCTCTGGAGCAGAAGCACAGCTCTGGGACAGCTGGAGGCTATCAGCATACTGCAATGTCCGAGCAAGCCCAGACCACACAGCATTATCAGGTTCTTTGTGTGCCCTCTGGCCTGCTCAGACAGGCAGTTTGCTGCCTGGAAAGCCTTGCTATGGGAAGGAGGCAGACAGATCAGCCTGGAGGCTGTATCCAAGGCCATTCCTCAATCCTCTATTTAACAGCAGAGGACAGCATTGTAGAGTTTTGTGGGGGACAAACTAGGGTCATTCTGGTATTTTCCAGGTAGCTCTGGTCACAAAAGGGGTCCAGTGAAACAAGTTGTCCAGCATCAGTCAGCAGGGCAGAGCCACAACTTCACCAGGCCAGCACTGCAGTCCCTCTTTTCTAATTGTCTGCTTGAGCTTGTTTTCCCTGGAGACTCCTTGCTGCCAGAATCATCCCCACAGGTTCCATTCCCCTGTCAGCTGCTGGCATTGCTGTCTGCCCCTGCTTGAACCCTGGCCTGGGGGAGGCCAGCCCTTGTTGATCACGTCCATAGAGCATGTTACAATCCCTCTTTAAATTGCAGGAGGGTTGGGAGCAGTCATCTTCAGACAACATCTCTTCAAACACTGTGAGGGCAATTCCTTTTATTTGCCCTTTATAGACACACACACCATGCCACAGACATGGTGGGTGTAAAATAAATATTTTTTTGTATGTATATATATAAAAATGCAAGTTCACAAAGAGAAGGCAAATTTCCCTTTGAAGAAAAGGGACTGCTGCTAAAAAGATGTTATCCTTTGAAGACTAGTAGCTTGTCTCATAAATTACCCTGCTGTTTCTTCAAGATCTTGTGTAGAAGTGTGATGCATCCCGGTCACTAGTTTCAAAGCACAGTTCAAACCAAAGCAAACTGCAGCAAGTCATCTCTGGAAAGCAATTGAACTGTGAATAGCTCTGGAGATCAAAAGAAAAAAGCTACAGACAAGACAAATCAGTAGGCTGTTCAGACAGGCTGCAGTGACAGGGCTTGCATCCAGTTTTCAAACTCCAGCAAACATGGGGGAGGTTTTAGGTCCCAGACCTTGATTTAGGAGACTGGAGAGCAGCGTGAAAATAAAGTTCAAGGCAGTATGATGTACCACTATGGATCATCACTAACAGATAACTTTGAAACTACCTAGTGGATGGAAAGGCTGCAGGTGGTAGAAATCAGGCTTTGCTCAGGAGCTAGCATTAAATGGAGCTAAATGAACTCCCACTTGGCAAAGTATCTCAAAAGCTTGATTAGCCTGGAATTTAAGTGCCAAGGAACAGTGAAGTGCCCAAGATCCAGGACTGAAATGCAGAAAGATTTGGAATATATTAATAAACATATATGTGTTTTTATACAACGCAGTGTCGAACAGAAGCAATAGAAGATACTGGTAGCAGCACCTATTACTGAAATATTATGGCAAAATCAGTTGCTGAGTTTCAGGCTACTGAGGTCCTCATATAAGAAGACCCTCCTCAGTTGTCTATAGTATAATTGCAATCATGTAGACTGTCATTGTGTTTTTTGTCTTGTACCACTGCTGTCCCTGCTTCTACCAAATGCAGCTGTGCTTCAGGCAGTCAGTTGACCTTGAGGCCATTAAGAAGCCTTAATGGCCCTAACCAGCCCCACCTGGGGCCTCCACCCACACTTTCTTCCTGTGGGCTCCATGACTCCATTTAAGTTCAGACCTGAGATTCTACTCTCTCCTTAAGCTATATTGTAAGAATGCACATTGGTGCCTCCCACAAACTACATCTGTGCCTGGTGCTAGACTTTGTTGATGTGGTCCTTGACCTATTGACTCTGTTCTTGTCTTGACATTAGATGTGCCTTGTCACTATGAACTTGCTTGATGATGATGACTGTGTCTGACCCTGACCTGACTTTCCAGCTTGACTTCAGACCAGCTCCATCAGAATGGACTTGCCTGATGATCTGGACTCTGCTGATCAGCCAAAGTTGGCTGCCATCTCTGTGTCTGCTCTGCCTGCTTCACTTGGGTATTGTGGGTACTGCTTGGAGAGGGCTTTATTATTGCTGTCCTTGTCACTATAGTTGATGTTTGGTTCCCTATCCTGGATGGAGCAGCTGGCCCTTGCTTCTTCCTGAAAAATCTTTATGCAGAAGATGCCCTGTTAGCAAGGGAACTATTTTGAATATTGGTAGCCTTTTAGGTCATAGCACCCTCAGGCTTTACTTGCTTTCCTGGCCAGATCTGCTCAAGGGTCTTCCTTTTACAAGACTGGGCCCTTCTTGTTGATGTCTGAATGGAGGAGTCCGGCAGTGTGGGTGCTTTGTGGGACTGTTAGTGATACACTGCTGCATTTGACCTTGATTTAACTGCTCTCCCTAGCCCGTAAGGAGGCTAAAGGGCTGCAGACCAATCTTTTAGCATTCAAAAATGCTAAAACCCAGACCTTGACCCCTGTGGTCTCATATGTAGACAGTGTTAACTAGTGAGTAGCTCCAGAGTCTGGTGCAAGGCTCTTTATTCCTACAAAAGAGGGAGAAAGAAAATAACTTCTTTAGGGTGAACCTGCCTGTACAAATGTTTTCCTACTCGATGAATGTTTTTCTAAATATAAAACACCTGCCATCTGGCTAAATACACCTCAAGGCAAAAGAGTAGTGTCTGGGGCAGGTAAGCCTGCCTGGACCTTCTCAAACCTGTTTGGAAAAACACAGTCAACTGGAATAGCCTAAATACTGGTGCCTCAGTACTGCTTTTTGTTGCCCAGAAAACCTGGTTACCAGCATTTACATGACTAGACTGAGTGCTTGATATATTTAGTGGTGTGTACAGGCTCAAATGTCTCTTGAGGGACCGGTCTGTCTCATCAGCTTCTGCCAAGGCAGTTACCTGTATGCTGTGCTGAAAGCAACGTGGTCTAGTTGAGGGATGGAGAAGTACTTTACTATATCATAGAATAGTTTCGGTCAGAAACCAAAGCTGGTCGATAGCCAACCTGGTGCCTTGAATCAGGAAAAAAAGCAAATGCATATTTTGAACTGTTTCTGTGGAACAGCGATGTGCTTGCTCTCTCTTTAAATAATACCAAGGAAAGCTGAGAAAATTCAGCAAGAGATCTGTCTTGCTCTTTCCTTGTCTACCTTCTGTGTGTTTTTGTTTCTTTCCAAAGCAGTTAGATTTCCGGACAAAGAGAACTGGGACTTCGCTTTGAGTTTCTTGGCTCTTCTCAGTTCACGTCTCCCTGACCATTCCTTTATTCGAACAGAGGCTTTTGTACACAGTATATGAGGTTGAACTGAGGGCAAATATTATTACAGTCTCGTGTTCTGAATCGACACCAGCCAAGTCTTCCCTTGCACTACTTTAGCAGGATTTCATGTCAAGTTGTTCCCCTTCTCCAAAGGTTTGACTGTGTTTGCCCTTCAGTACAGTCATCCAAGTCCTTTGACTCTGTAGGGCAGGACTGTGAGCAGTCCTGTCAAGAGAAAAACATTGACTTGCAGCCACTGCCTGCCTGACCAGGATTGGGATACACAGCTGAAATCCAGGTGCTTTGTCTGGGGAAGATGAACGATGAGACTTTCACTGGCCTTCTCAATCAGAAAAGAAAGCAACAGTTAGATCTGGGCCCTGTCATGGACAGGGAGCAGGATCAAGTTCAGAAATGAAAGAGTTTTGAAGGAAAGACAATCCTCCAGGGACAGGGTGGGAAGAAATAACTGGAGGATAACATCCAAGACCAGCCTGGAAGCTGCTAATAGACTGTTCATTATCTCTCCCTACTTCTTTCATCTGACATTTTTTTACCATTTTTCCTTTTCTTGATTGCCTTCTTTCAGCTGTTCCACTAATTACTTCCTTGCTTAACTTTGAAGCCCTCAATGGCTGTTATTTATTTTCCCTTTCAGCTGGTTAATTGTTTTCATCCTTTGCTCTCCTCTTTGGCATGGGCAAAGAGAAGGAGATGGCAAGCAGGAGAAAAGGGGTGGATGGAGGAGGTTAAGCCAGTAAGGAAACTGCTGCAATCCCTTTGTGGAGATGTTTTGAAGAGACCCCTGCTATAATCAAACATTGCTGTGATGGCAAGTGCTGTGTATCTAAGGAGACCATGGCCTGCTACATGCTGTCCCTGGGGTAGAGTACATTGTTGTGAGAAACTTTTGGTGAGTGTTCAGAGTTTTTTCAGGGGTGTTATCCTGCCTTAGTCTTTGGTAGCCCGTGAACTGGGATTTAATAGAAGCTGTACGTTGTACGTAGTGGTAAAGCCCTAAGATATACTGAAGTGCTAGACCATTTAGGGAAAGGAGAGTGAAGTCTGTATGGCTGCCTCTGGGCTTTAGGAAAAGGATACTTAACTTCACAGTTCAGTGGAGTATGAAGCATTATGAGCCAATAATTGCAATATCCATCTAACTGCTCACCCTGCCCTGTCCTTTTGTGTCCTCATCAGGATCCCTCAATGTTTGTGTTGACCCATCTCTTCCCCTGCTTTGCAATTCATGGTTCAAAAGCAGCCTTGACCCTGCCTCTCTGATGGAAGCCTGCATGCAGATGTAGCTGGGTGTGGGTCTGGCTCTCCCTGGAAGCTGGTCCTCCTTTGGTGTGACTGCTGTCTCCTGTGAGCTGTTTGGCAAGGCTTCTTTAATCTTGTGCAGTTTGGAAAGTTTCCAGTCTCTGTCTCTTTCTGCCCCTTGCAGACTCAGAGGCTAATATGCACATTGCTTTAATTTGTTCTTCAAATGAAACCCATTTATACCTGTAGGTGCCTGGCTGTTAAGTCAGTAATTTACTTCATGGTAGCTTAGCATGGTTTTAAAATATCTGTTTTGCTATAGGGTTTCTGTTCATTGCAAGACTGTGCAAACCTGTAAAACAGCACTGGAAAGAATTTCTTTGGAAAAAAGAGGCCCAAGGTGAACCATACTTCTTTTTCTTTTCAACCATAGGGCCATAAAAAAACTAAAGGGTTGGTGCTGCTTTATAAGCTTTCTGAACTTGTAGACTCTTGCCATAGTTGATTTGTTGGTTTGTTTTGGGCAAAGATCTGAGGAGAAAGGGACACAGGATGTAACACAGGCCTTCTGTCTGCATTCTCAAAATGGTACCAGTGCGGTTTGCTTGAGGTGGGGTGAACCTCAAGTGTCAAAGCATCTCTACTCTCAAAATACCTCCCCAGCTCTGACAGAGGACCAAAAATCTCTCCTCTTGTGAGAACCATCTTGTCTTTTCCTGCTTCTCTAGTGAGATTGTGTTTTTCCATGTCCTGTGCCCCTGTCCCACACCTAATTTCCACTTGTCCCTGCCCACATAAACCAAACTCTTGTAGAGACTGGACATGCTTCTTCAGGTGATTTCCTGAATGACCTAAAAATAAATGGAAGCCAGTACTTCAGGGTACATATGGTGGGTACTGACCCAACCCTTGTGGTAACAAGAAGGGGTGATATTCACATGCACTCTAGATCTTTACACCATTTTTTTTGTCACTTCTCTGCTCCTCCAGAGATGAAGGCAGTGGAGTAGGACACTACAGATAGACGATTTTGCTTGGGCCTTAGAGACTTGCTGCACAGGCTGGCTGTGTACTTTCATACCGGGGTGAACTGAGAACAACATCACTGAAATCAATGGAGTAGTGCTGGTTAACACATTGAGAAAACAATTGAGATGGGGGAGACTGGGAGCAGCTGGCCAAAGGAGGAGGGACTTGGGCTGAGAGGAAGCAGGGAGACTGCATTTCATTTTGCTCAGTGCCAGTGGTGCTATAGAGCCATCAGCAGAGCTGCAAGGACTAAAAGCACATGGAGGAATCAAAGCTGCAGCTGCTGGCAGCAGCAACACCAGTCGTGCTGAAGTGGGGAAAGCAGCCCTGTGCAGCCTATGAGGGCTGCATGAGCAGTAGTAGGTTTATGCTACAGCAGCCAAAAGTTTAGTTTAAACAAACCAAAAGCTAACTAATCTCAAAGCTGCAGACATTCATCAGCCTTCACAGAGGCAATGTGTCCTGGGGCCAGCTGGGACCATTGCCTAAGGATTTATTCCTGCAGGAGCCCTTGGTTCCCAACTGGGTTAAAATTCTAGGCAGTTCTCTGCACAAAGCCTCACTGATCTGGAGGGATCTGCTTCTGAGGCTGTTTGAAGCAGGACCAAGGATCTTTATGGAACAGTTTTACTTACCCAGCATGGACAAAGCAGCACCAGTCCTTTTATAGTGGCTGAATTTGAGTCCTTTCCAACCCATGTGCTTTTACTTGGTCCTCAGATTTGTGGTCCCCAAATGTAACGAGCCTCCTTTCAGCTCTGTTTTTGCATATGTGTCTTTAAAACAGAAAAGCAAAGGATTTCAAAGCTTCCTCTGTGTTAGGACCATCTTTCTGGTGACATGGCTTAGACTGGATTGCTCCATTGAACTCTGTTCAGTAATAACTGGTGTTTGCTTCATTGGCAATATTGCTCTCTCTGCTGGCTACCCACTTACAAAGTAATTGACTACACTTAGCTTTAATGGGGGGCTCAAGCAATCTGGTGGGTACTGACCCCTCTCAGGTGGGGTGCTTTGAAGTGAGAAGGCAATCAAAGGATACTGCTGCTTTCCTGGGAACAGGACAGGGTCACCTCTCTTGGTAACATGAGGTTCTTTAGGACTTTCTAAGAAACAAACAAGGCTACACTTTCAGCTCTGGTAGCCTCAGGCTTTGGAAAGCTCGATTTCATTTAGATTCTGGCATTTACTTTTGTTTGCTCGGACTATAAAGACCTTTTTATTCTGATCCTCAAGAGCTGTTTACCATTCAGCACATGTGGTCTGCATCGCTCGCACTAAAATCTTTTGAGGACTTGGCAACCCTTTTTAGTTCTCTGATCAATGCTGGCTAAGGAACAATGGCAAAACCCCATGGAAGTGCGTTGCCCCTGTGCTGATTAACTAGCAGCCTCAGCTGAGGTAGGGGTTGCTGGCTTAATTTTTTTTTCAGTGATGCTGGTAGAAATGTGGAGCCACTATGCTGAACTGAAAGCAGGTGTGTCAATGTAAAACCAGAGGACATCTTTGCTAGCAACTTCTTCCATGATTGTGTCTGCACAGAAAGTTAAGATCTGAGTTTTGCTTTATAACCTGATTTACAGCTTAGTGCTTCTGTGCACTGTTGGCATTTTTCTTTGGTCAGTTCCATGGGCAACTGCTTTCTAAAGAGGCATAAAGCTGGCACCAAGGACTGCATCCTGCAGGATCCATGAAAAATCTTCATAAAGAGTTACTGTCAGCTGGCCTTTGTAGATGCTTGAGGGCCCACATCTCACCTCGTGCACAGAGGTCTGCTCACCACAGGACTGGTATGTTGGCTGTTCATGGCAGCAAAGGGTTGAAGCCAGGCCCTCAGCAGTGCCCTGGTAGGACTGTGCTGCTGGAGCAGCTCCTATGAAGAAGGAGCAGAGGTCCTAGGAGTCCTCACTGTTGGAAAAGTGACCGTGCTGGGTAGGGAGCTGTGAAAATGCAGAACGTAAAACCATCCCTGGCCAGATGGCTTCCAGTTGCAAAAGTACTGCACTGAAGCACAGTCATAAAATAACTAGATGGCGTTTAATTTCGCTGATGGTTTTGTGTTGCTTGTAGAGGCCACAGCTTAGCAAGGCACCTGCCTAAAGTTAAGCACACTGCTACCTCTATGCCCTGCTTTGCTTTGCTTTGCTTTGCTGAGTTGGAGTAAAAAGAAGCGTGGTTCTCTTCCTATAGGTTTACTCCAGCAGCAAAGTGAAATAACTGTCCACTGTACTGGCTTGCTTGCACCTTTTACACTCCAGGCTTAAAGAAAAAATAAAAAAATAAAGGGTGCAAGTCATGGGGGGGTGAGAGGAAAGTCCGTCACTTCCTCAGGAAACACCTATAACAACAGCACTTGGAAAAAATATTCAAGAAAACCTCTCTTGTTTGATTAAAAAAAAAACCAAATCCCTGCTCTAGCTCCACAGCATTCTCCTTTTATTTATTTTTCTTGAGACGTGGTGCAATTTTTATTTTTGCTAAGTTAAATGAGCAATAAGTAGTAATCAGATGTTGACATAAAGTTATGTGTACACCTGCTGACTGCCTCTTAAAGAACAAGAATGTTTTTAGTTAAGAAATGGTAAGCAAACTAAAATACAGCAATTAAGTTCACTAATAAGAAACCCAAGTGGTTAAATTACATGTATTTATTAAATCACACAAGTCTTCTGAATGACCTTTTTCATGGGATGGTCCCTGATGAAAGCATTTCTGACTTGAGTTCTGACTCAAAAATCACATTCTTCAAGGTTTTGCCAGTCAAACACCTTTAAATAGGAGTTTTCAGATGAAAGGGAGAGAAGCTGTGTTGCATATCAGTGTAAATTCTTACGTCCTCAAGTCTGGGCGTGTGACTATTGGATTATTGATACCTCATTGAATTCTTAAAAGGTGTTAAATTGTAACTCGGTGCCCACTCTGAAGCACTGGAGGTCCATGAACAAGTAAACTGTAGATACATGTGTGCACCTGTGTCTCCATTGGCACTCAAGGCATTTCATTGAGGGTCTGCAGTACAGACCCTTGGGGCAGTGTGGCTGGAGCTGCCTGGCAGAAAAGGACCTGGGGGTGCTGGTCGACAGGCGGCTAAATATGAGCCAGCAGTGTGCCCAGGTGGCCAAAAAGGCCAATGGCATCCTGGCTTGCATCAAAAATAGTGTGACCAGCAGAAGTAGGGAGGTGATTGTCCCCCTGTGCTCAGCACTGGTGAGGCCACACCCTGAGTATTGTGTCCAGTTCTGGGCACCTCAACACAAGAGAGATATCGAGGTGCTGGAGCGAGTACAGAGGAGGGCAACGAAGCTGGTGAGAGGTCTGGAGAATAAGGCTTATGAGGATCGATTGAGGGAGTTGGGAGTGTTTAGTTTGAGGAAGAGGAGGCTATGGGGAGACCTCATCCCTCTCTACAACTGCTTGAGAGGACATTGTAGGGAGGTTGGTGCTGGTCTCTTTTCACGGGCAATGAGCGACAGGACAAGAGGGAATGGCTGCAAGCTGCAGCAGGGTAGGGTTAGGCTGGACATTAGGAAAAAGTTTTTCACAGAGTGGTCAGTCAGTGGAATGGGCTGCCCAGGGAGGTGGTGGAGTCACCTTCCCTGACTGTGTTTAAGAGTAGATTGGATGTGGTGTTGAGGGATCTGGTGTAGGGGAGAACTTGTAGAGTAGGGCTGATGGTTGGACTTGATGATCCCAAGGGTCTCTTCCAACCTAAATAATTCTATGATTCTAAAAACGGATGAGTTGCAGCCAGTTCAAAAACAAGCAGACTTGCTGGCTGGGAGCTGGGTTAGGTCTAGTTCTGAGTGCATCAGGACCTCTGGGGGTTTGTCCCCGTTTCTATGGGCCTGAAGCATACAGGGAAGCAACTACAATGACCTCCACAGCGAGTGCCTCTCTGTGCTGCTGAGGTGACTCTCATTGAGAGAATTTGTAATTTCTTTTTTAAATCTGAGGAAGCAGAACCGGTATGCAAGGCAACTCAAGTGTGAAATGGAGAAGGTTAAAGTTCTTAATGTAAGCATTAATGCTGTTCTAGTTGTAGAGAGCTTTAGATGGCTTTCAAGACAATGGTGTTTTAGAGAAAAGCTATCAAGAAGGACTGGGATGCTGCTGCTGTAATTTTACTGTTTCCTTCAAGGATTAAGGCCAAGCAAATATGAACTTGGGACGGTAAAATCAGAGTATTTGATGTAAAGAGGGAGAAGAGAGAGGAGTGCATTCCCAAAAGCAGTGAAAACAAGTTCTTTTTCTGCTATTGGAGTCTTGGTTTAAGCTTGAGAATTGTGAATGTATCTGAATTTTCCTTTGGTTATGTTGCATGATGGGGTAACAACAGCCAGATGAAGACTTAACCACGGCTTTCAATACCAGGGTCAAACTGAGGGTCCTCTCTAGTGGGTGGGATATTCTCCCATTTGCTATCCAGGTATTAAGCCCTGTAACTGGCTGAGCAGATCCTGCTTCTGGTGTGTGCTCTGCTTTCACACTGAATGTGATCTGTGAGTGCTCTCAGAAGACCTTTTTACTTGGAACACAGTTTTCCTGGGTTTGATGTTGTCTGACTTACTATAATTGGTTTTCTGAAGCAGACTGCTTTGGACTTGTGTTGGGTAAAGTATTAGACCTCTTTGCAGTAAGAGCAGACTGAGTTCAGAGCTGTGACATGTCTGTGAACAGCATGTCAGTTTTTAATGGCTTTCCAGTAAAAAAAAAAGTCACAGCAAAGGATGAAGTTGATCCCCTCACTGTGGGGTGAAGGGAGAACAGAGAGGTGGTCTTGAATTTCAAGCACTAGACTTGAGTGTCTTTGAATTGAAACTCTGGGCCAAGAAAAATATCTCAGTAAAAGGATATGTGATGTGATTTTTCAGCCTATAGATGCTTCCTAGTTAAGACAGATGCTGATAAGCGATACTCATGAGGTGTATTGTGAACTCCAAAGGCATTCTTGGTAATGTCTCAGTGGTCCCTTGCAATGCAGCGGATACCACCTGGCTCACTTACAGGCTGTGTTAGCGCTTGGGGCGTCCGGGAGTTCACGGCTGTTGGTTAACACGTACTAATCCAGAAAAACCACATGACTATTTTAGCCATGAGGGTAACACAGACTATCATGATGCAGAATTAGGCTCTTAACATTCCGGTGATGGATGGTGGTATGATCTCTAGGGCTCTGTACACATGAGATGCTACATAGCTGCAAGGCTGGACTCACTCAGAAAAGCCAGTCACTCAGAAAAGGGCCAGGGTCTGGTCTGCTGTCACATTGAGCAGTCTTCCCAAAGAAGACCTCAGGATGAATGCAGACTGGAGCAGTCTGGGCTCATAATTGGAACTCAGACAGCATTTCTGAGCTGAGGGAGTCTGGTCTATCAAAAGGCTATTTGACCAGCCTGCATTCCTGCTGCTCCTCTCTGCACCAGGCAGTTTGCTTGTACAGCAGTTAATGGGGGTGTAGGGACAGAGCTTTGCTTGTTCAAATTTCAAAGAGCGTTGCAAGGAATGCAAGGAAGCTGTTGGACACGTTAATCAAAGAAAACTCATATTCTGGAGTTTGATTTATACCTGTGCACAAGACACAGGTCATGTAGACTGGTAGACTGACACTTGGGCTACAGGTTGTAAAACTTCGCACAGAGTTTCTGCCCTCTGCCCCTTCCAGCTACATCAGTCTCTGAAAGCACCTCAGATCTGTGTCCCAGATGCCTCACATGAAAGAGTGTCTCTCTCATCCCATCAAGAGAGAGTTGCAAACTTGGAGTTGCTCTGTATCTTCTCCTCTTCAGCCCAAATCTGTTCACTTGATAAGGACTAGGACATCAAACAGCCCTTGTCCAGGATCTGACCCTATAGCAGAAAAGAGTGCGGTCCCTAAATCTAAAAGAGTTCCTCCACTGAAAAAAACAGGGTGTATTTATCCCTGTCTGCCACATCTGCAAGCTCCAGCTGGGATCTAAAAGCTGAACTAACATTTTTGTTGTCATTAGTGCCTCTTTGTTGAAGGTCTGGATTTCACATAGGAAATCCTGTGCTAGAATTGCTTGCAGAATATATCCTTCGCACTAGAAAACAGAGATAAGTAACACAATGTGTCACAGTGATGTGGCGTGCCCTCCGTCTGCAGCTCACTGTGTTAAGCAGACAAGGAAAAGCCAGACTCCCCACAGAATGTATCCTCACGCTTAAGATGTTGTTGGGGAGATGAGGAGCCAGTCCCAAATTCTGAGTTCCCATTATGGATCCAGTTCATTCATGAGGCCTCAAAAAATGCTGGTAGATTTGATCTTTTCAAGTCCTGGCATATAACTGGGGACGCCAATCTCTGCCTTCAAAGTCTGTCAGTCCCCAGACCCATAAACTGATCAACAAGCACTTGCATGTCATCATGCAGAAGGTCTGATGAGGGAGTGGGGTGGGAGCACATTCCTTCCTTCCTTCCTGCCTTCCCCAAAGCTCCTGGGCTGTGCGTGGAGGAGGCTGGATGCTTTGGTGTGATTGCTGCTGGTCTTTTCTTTCCTTCTTCACGTTGTAAATTATTTAGGTGACAGCATCAAAGATCAGAGAGAAGCACATGAAAAAAGGTCTCAAGCAAATGCTTTATACTCTTTGGGATCATCTGTCCAAAGAGCTCTACTTGCTTTGTGGGTATGGGCCTGTATTCAGCCACAAAACATCCCTATAATAGTTTACAGCTGGGGAAACTGAGGCATGGGGCTGTTAAAACGTGACTTGGCTAAAGCATCTGCAAAGTCTCTGCCAGAACTGGGAGTGTTCTGTCCCCCGACAGCTCCCCTGCATCTGCAGGAGCATGCTTCCTCCCTCCAGCAGCTTGCCAAAGGCTACACCAGGGAGATCCTGATCCTACACATCTCGCTGGGGCTCTATAACATGGCAATTCTGCTTCCATGGCAACTCACTGAGCAGCACAGCAGACCTGCTCCACATCTCCACCCAGCCTCCTGGCCAGTCACCCTGGCTGCGGCTCTCCAGTGTAGTACAGTAGAGCCCCTACCTCTCTGCATTCCCATCCCAAAACACCATCAGCCTTTTCTGCAAAGCCTTAGCCCACATGCAGACGTTTCGAGGCCGTTCTGATCCACCTAAGGCTGCCCAAATGGCCTTTCTTCACTTATTTTTCTTCCTTGGAACAGGAAAGGGCAAATGTTTAGAGATGCTCTTAGGCTAGGCTTTCCACAACCTCTGCTGGGTTTGATGCTGCTCTGTCCCTTTCCTGGGTCAACACAGAGGAGTGTCAGGCTCCCCGTGGATGCTTTCTGTTCCGCTTGATTTATCCAGTCCCCCTGAAGAGGAAGAACGTCTCCTTTTGTTTCTTGTCATCTGCAGAGTAATACAGTAGGTTTAGCCAGCAGAGGAGTTCAAGGTCGCTATAAATAGTTTTTCTCCTTGTGGTGGGAGTTACCCATTTATTCTAGTTCTCTTCTTTGTCAACAACCTTTCTCAAAGTTGGCTGTAGTAAAATCTTCAGGAGCCTGTCACTGCACAGCTCCCTCTGCAAATACCTGGAGCGCCTGTTCTAGCATGACTGCACCTTCCTGACTGGGACAGGGATGTCTGATGTCCTGAAGAGCCATGCCTGCTCCAGCCATCTAGTTTTGTAACTTAATAACATGGCCTGCAGCCTGTTCAGTGGGTCCCTTCTGGAATTGGATCTTCTTGGATCCTTGTTAGTTCTGCAACCTCCTCCTGCTTCCTTTAGGAAATTCTAGTCACAGATTTCCAAATAAGGGAAGAATTTATTTTTTTCAATTGTGAGAGGAGAACAAGAGACTCTCAAATGTGTGTTGGGCTTCACAATACCTGTTCAGGAAGCACATCATAAATGTAAACATGTAAACATGACACTAAGTAGGGTGGGAGTGTTGATCTGCTTGAGGGCAGGGATGCTCTACAGCAGGACTTGGACAGACTGGATAGATGGGCCAATGTTAATGGCACGGCCTTCAATGAGGCCAAGTGCCAGGTCCTGCACTTGGGCCACAACA
>VZTM01018197.1:65338-99820 GCA_013400555.1 Jacana jacana
GATGTGGTGTTGAGGGATCTGGTGTAGGGGAGAACTTGTAAAGTAGGGCTGATGGTTGGACTTGATGATCCTAAGAGTCTCTTCCAACCTGAATGATTCTATGATTCTATGATAAAAGAATTGCCTCCTTCCCTGGTCTCTGTCCCTCATTCCCATTTTAAACAAGTGAAATCCAGACACCTCTGGGGTGTAACCCAGCTTTCACTGAGCAGCATGTGGTGAAACCACCTGCCTGCGTTAAACATGGAGCAGTGCAGGATTCTGTCCCTCTTGGAAGGGTACAGAGAGTACAAGAAAACTTTGTAGCTGGCGCAGAGGGAAGTGCCAGGCCGTGGCTCTGAGCTGGGACAAAGATTGCTTGTGCTGGGAAAGGTGGTTAAAGGTGAACTGAGGTTTTTCACAGCACTGAGCCAGTGAGTAGTCCCTGTCTGGAGTTTAGTTGTTGTTGGCTCTGGGTAGGTGTTCGGGTGCTGGAGGAAGTAGGAGTCCAGTAAGAAGTTATAAAGTTTGCACCTGGGTGCTGGTGTTGTCTTCAGCATGTGCATCTGCCAGAAGGGTTTCTGCATTGCATCGGGAGCAGAGAAAGGCTTGTCAGCAGAGACAGCACGGAAAGGGCAGAGAGCTCAAAGTTACCCTTATCATTAGTAAAGTGGGGTAGGTATTTATTGCTTGGGTACCGAAATTAGGCATTTGGGACCTTCCACTGGCTGATGTTTGCTGATGTTGTCCAAATCACATACGTGTCTTCACAGGTTTCTTGCCTCTAAAATAAGGACAAAGTGTTCCTCAGCCCTTCCCTGACACACCACACAGCTATGGAAAAGTATCTGGTGTATACTGGTTTAAATCTTGCATTATAATTCCCAGTACTGTATGCCTTTAACAGCAGTTCAGTCCAGTAGGAGAAACCAACTGACAGGAAAGCTTTAAGCATGTGCCAAACTCGCCAAAAGGATGAAACAAAAATATCCGGTCTTTGAAAGAACACATTAAGGAAATCCTCTTTTCTAAAGCCTTTCAAGATCTTACGTTTTTCCTCCTGAGGAAAGGTGTCTTGGGGAAGTGGAGCCACCATTGCTTGGGTCAACTTGTTAATCTCCAAGGGAATGTAGACACTGGAGGTGAAAACATTCAGATCAGTGTGCTGTAGGGAATGGCACAATCCAGGCCTGGTAATGGATGCAAGCTGGAACATAGGAGATTCCAATTAAATATGAGGAAAATTTTCTTCACAGTGAGAGTGACTGAACACTGGCAGGGGCTGCCCAGGGAGGGTGTGGAGTCTCCTTCCCTGGAGACATTCAAAACTCTCCTGGAGGCGTTCCTGTGTGACCTGCTCTGGGTGTTCCTGCTCCGGCAGGGGATTGGACTGGATGATCTTTCAAGGTCCCTTCCCATCCCTGAGATTCTGTGACTATGTGATTATGTGATTCTGTGAAATGCTTCAGCCAGGCTGCTCCTGATCTGCTGGCACTCAAACATAGAAAACTCACATGTCTTCTTTTGCCTCTCTCACCCCCATATCCCAAAATGCCCAGTGCTTCTCAGCTCCACTCTCTGCTTGGTTTCTGCAGCCTTCACGTGCATGGGGACAGAAAACTAGCAATTAGAAATTGAATTGATGAAGATGATTCATACACAGCTTTCAGACTGGGTGGAGATTCCTAATGTCCTGCTGGTTATTTGAGAAACTTGCTCAGAAAGGCTTTTTAATGCATGCAGGAGTTGAATGAATCCAAAGGGAAACAGTGGGCTGTTGGAGGGAGAATGGAAACATCATGTTCCCCAACTGTTGGATTTAGGACTTGGTGGAACACTCCAACAGCTGGCACCCCTTTGGCCCTGGGACTTCAACCTCTCACTGTGTTCCTTAAGGGATTCTTAAAATTGGTGGTTGCCTGGGTCTGCTGACCAGGTTATGGCCCCGGTGCTATTTTTATCTACTTATTTAACAAGCAGTCTGAAGAGCTGCAACAGACAGGAAATAAAGTCTCTCCAAAAATACTGAAGGGTAACTTTTAAGAGGTAAATCTTTAATTTCAGCTTGAACCAACTGTTTGTAGTTTCCACGAGTCTGCTCCTTTCCATCTCCTCTGCAACCTGGAGCTTCGCCAACGATGAACTTGCTGCGGTTGTAACCTTATGGGCCCCTGAGTCTGACCCTGCTTTCCATGAGCCTCTGGCTTTGCTGCTAAGATCGTGCAATAGCTGCCACAGAGAGCGCCTCTTCAAATACGTGTATCTGTAGTTGGGCTAAGGAGAATCTGAAAAGAGAAAAACTGAGGAAATTGCTTTCCTCCCTCTTTGGGGTATAAAATGTTCTCTTCTTTCAAGTTAATTTGTTCTGTAAAAGTTCCCCTTGAAATAATTTTCCAACTGCTTTGAAAGATCAAATAGATTATATTGAAAGCTACTGTAAGATGAAGTGCCCATTTGGATTTAATAAATGCTGGTTTATAGAGCTAGCCTCGTTATTTCTTTGGGATAAACCTATGCAGAATGGAGGGGAGGAAAGATTTTTAATGTTTCTGAAAAATTTATCCCACGAACAGTAAAAACATACCATAGAAATATATCAGCCACAAAATCGACATCTTAAACGCAGTATTTATTGCTTTCTATATTTGTTTTGCATAAACTTTTCTGGTTTCTATTACACAGATTGATTTATGGAGTTTATTTGGAATAAATGTAGTGCATATTTAAAACAAACAGAGCCCAAATCTGTTAAGCACCCAGGAGCTATAAAACCTCTGTATGGTTCAAACTGGGACCCTTTAAGTCCTTTTTATCAGAATATCTTTTTCCATTTAAAAATATGCAGAAAAATAATACGAATGTAGATGAAGAACAAGCAGTTTGTGAAAATACATCTAGCCGGTGTTTCGACTAGAGTTGGTCTGAACTTTTTATTCAGGGTCTTGTTTTGTTCATTAATGAAACATTCTTTATCCAAATTTTACCACAAATATTGTCCTTTTCAACAGATACATATTTGGGGGGNAACATTTTGGTTTTACTGAAATTTACGTAACTTTGGAAGACACACCAAACTGGAAACCTCCTAGCATTTTTTCCATTAACTTCAACCTTCAGAAATGAAGGTAATCAAACAAGGAGCAGTTTGCCTGTAAGCCATCAGTGCTTGATTTGTAAATGACCTAATCACACATTTTAGCAGGTGGGGGGGGAACAGTGAAACAAGGATTGTATTTATTGATTTATTTTAAAAGTACATAAGTTGCATTTATCTCCACTTTCCTCCTGGTCCCCTGACAGGCTTGGCATCTGCCCTGTTCCTTCCTGTAACTGGATTACTCGTGTACTTTTAGTGCATTTCTAGATTGGCTAAAATAATACTTTTTCTCTATATTTTACAGTGGGTTTGCAAGTCATCACAACCCAAAGATACTCTCAGAAACCTAACTGATGTCCTTCACGTGCCCACAAGACTTGAATACAAGCAATGCAATTGCTTATAAGTGATCTGCAGCCTGATAATTATTGGGTGACTAAAATTTAGGATTACCCTGAATTTTTTATTAAAAAATTGCTGGCAAATAAAAAGTGAGGCTTGTCAGCTTTTAAATAACTTAAAATTATACTTTAAGCTGTGTTTACTGAAAACATGCCTGCTGCCAGGGTCTGAGTGGCTGCAGACAGGAAGAGTGTATGGCTGTATTTTGTTCATAACTAATCAGTGGGTCATTCTCCCAAGTGTGTCATCTTTCCAAAAACCATCTCATGTTTACTGTCATGAGTCTATTTTTCACAAATTATCTAGAGTTCTCTCTATAAAAAGATGCAAGGCTGTAGTCAGGCTGTCGTTATCCATGCTAAATGAAATGAGGAGATTCCCAGCTATCTCCCACCTGCTACCCTGACCAGTATGACCTATGTGGTTGCTCCCTAACCCAGTTTGATCTAGTGGGGGCATCTGTTCCAGGTTAGCCTCAAGTCAACTAACTGCAAGTTTAAGTTGGACTGTCAGGTGAAGTCCTACCTGTGGAGTTCTTCTGCCACGTCTTCTGAGGCAGCAACAAATGGCAGAAAAGAAGGATATTTTTAGTCTAATCCAGCATAGTACACCAGAATACAGCCTCAGCATTGGCATGGCCCCATACAGATTAAACCAGGTTTCTTTGCAAGACATCACACACGCTGTTGGCCTTGTCATTGACTGTGTTTGGTGGATTATGGGCTTGTGTGCTGGGCTCCTGCCTGACAATTTGTACTGTTCCCTCGTGACTCCAACATAATCTCTTGTCTGTGACCCCTCTGAGCAACCTGTGAGAAACCACTGAGAGCACTGAGGCAAGGTATACCTCCTACCTTGCCAAACAGGAAGGTTTGTGCACTAAGTGACTGCCCATAATTAGGCATCACTTGACAGAAATAATTGGCTGTGGCACATGAGTGCTGATGTAACTGGGTTTAGGAGGCATCTTTTTCAAGTTGGCTGAGTACACAGCCACGGGGAATGGAGTTGTGAAGAACAGCACTAAGAAACAAATCCTCTGTGCCTGTGTGCACAAAGAGCTTTGATCCTCAACTGCTTGAAAGGAACACAGATCCCTCTAGCAAGGCCTTCCTTAAGCATCTGACACTGCACTCTGGCAGGGGAAGAGCTTTGAGATGACTGGGTTTGACCCACTCTGCCCCAGGACGGCTTTAGTTGTACTAATAGTCTTCTGTCTCTCAAGGCTTGCAAGTGTGGGCTCAGATTGAAGTTTTTTGTCTTTTAAACTGCCTTATTCAGAAGTTATTCTGAGCTTCAAAAAGCACAGTTGATTACACACCTGACTGTGTTTAAGAGTAGATTAGATGTGGTGGTGAGGGAATATGGTGTAGGGGAGAACTTGTAGAGTAGAGCTGATGGTTGGACTTGATGATCCCAAGGGTCTCTTCCAACCTAAACGATTCTTTGATTCTATGATTCTTTTCTTTGTCTTACTTTGCTGGAGGAAGACCTGGGTTGCCTGCTTTCTGATGTGCTGCTTAGTGTAGTTTACAGCCCTGGACAGAATAATGGGGTATTAAGGAGTAAAATACTAGAGGTGGTAGAATATCTGTAAACTGATAGGGGAAACTGGAGCCCCATTGCCCTACGCACTTAAAAATCTCCAGGCATATTGGCAGAGCCCAAGAGGCCAGGAGTTGACTTCAGATAGCAATGCTGGGAGTGTTGCCCTGCCCTGTCAGCATGCCCCTAGCAAAGTACACAGCCCCATGGAAAGAAGAGATACTTTGAGGTGGGGACAGACACGCTAGTGTGGGCAGCTGACCTGCAAGATCATGGGTCTGCTTTGAATTTGGGAAGGAATGAACAACAAATGGATGACCACACACACAGAATCTCACCCTGTGATGTTGTGTGTATTGTTCCTCTCGTTCTCTCCCTGGTGCTTTACTGCTCCAAAAGTCATCCTTTTCTTCCCCCATGCTCAGAGGCTCTGCACCTCCACACACGGCCCTGATGGCTTTCAGGCAAATGCAGTAAATGGAGCTGGAGGAAGAAAACCACAAAAAAAAAAAGTATTTGGATTATTCAGACAGTACCAAAATTCATCTGTCTGCTGGTAAGTGCATACAGTGCAGGTGTGCCCCCTGGCACCAGTGATATGTTTAGGGAACTGTCAACTTGCAGGCATTGAATGGCCTCCGTGAGGCTTTGCAGCAGAGAGTAGACACGATCAGGAGTATTTGGTCTGAGCAGCAGTGCTTCACTGTGGCCCGATAGCAAGGGAAGGGGCTGGGACAAGTCATTGTGAAGCTTTACTAGTAAAACTAATTGTTTTAAGGATCCTTCTATCATTGGGATGGGCAGGATTCACTAGGAAAGCACTCCCTGGGGCACAAGCTATTACTAGGGGTAAAACCTAGGGGACTGGACCCTCACTTCCTTCACCAACTGCTAATTTTCCCTCAGAAACCTGTTTTGCTCTCCTGGATAGAAATAACTGTGATGTACTATAGAGCATGTCTTGTTTGTGATGGCCCCCATCCAAAGCCTACTGATATCAGAGGAATGTTTTGCAGGGACTCAGAGGGATTTTAGATCTGACCCCAACCTTTGCAGCTACTTTTGTGTTGCTTTCCTGCCAGGACTTACTGACCAGCCACCAGACACCTGAGAAAATCAGCATGAAGTGTAAGTCAGGGTTCAGTTCAAGTGACAGCTAAATATGCCTCTCTGGAGATGAATGAGAGCTGACAGGCCTGAAACACAAGCGACCTCAAACAAAGCCAGCCAGTGTCCACACCAGCTTGCTTTTAAATCATACAGTAGCCTTCAGCCATTAACACTTCAAACACTATCCAGCCCTTTGAAAAGTCAGTTCATTTATTAATGTTCCTGTTAATGTCCCTTCCGTGCTCTGTTCACAGGGTTGCCTTCTGGATTGGTCAGACAGTGCCTTCTCAATCCTATGCAAGGAAGAATGAAGAACAGTCTTTAAATGCTTTAGATGAGACAGCAGGCTCCGGTGCTGGGATGCAGAGACTCTCACCTGCTCTGCTAGGTGTGTGCTCTCCAGTTTTGGGTGAGTTGTGGCTCCTTCTTCTCTCTGTCAAAGCAAGAGACTGCCCAGACACACACGTCTGCCCCTTGTTGGCTGTAGGTGCACCTGGCACAGCGCAGTTCTGGGACTAGCTGAGAGTTTCTAAATTAAAGTGCTCCACTGCTAATTCCTACTCACTGGCATGTGCCTGAGAGCCAGTAAATGTCTTGGATCTGCCACGCTCTGGGGTGTTACCCTGTCTGATGACAAACATTCTGGGCTAGGAGCTGGAGAAGCAAAGCTGCACTGAGAACTTCAAAAGTCTGTCTCTGGGTTCTCTGAATGTAAAGGTATGCAGGGCCTGTGCCTTCAATTCAGATTCCCCACACAGCAACTGACCTGCACATTTTCCCTGCTGGCTTTGGAGATCTCTGCTTTCTTGATTTAAAAATCTGCATTTTAGAGCAAAAGAAGCCAACTGTGTTGTCTCTTTTCCCGTTCTGTGGACAGACATAGTGCAAGCAGAGTAAGCATGAATTGCACCACACTTGCTGCTCACCAGCTGGCCAGGGAGAACAGTGCTTTCTTCTGTCTGGGCTGCAGGGCTGGAAAGGTGAGGCTAGCAGCAGGAGTCAAGACAAATAGAAGCCTGTTTTTGATTTGCCATCTGACCCCTGCCAGCTCAGAGCACCCTGTCTGTAAGCACGACTTAAATTAAGCCCAAATGCCATCAGCTAGGCTGTTGCTTTCTCTCACAATGCAAGTGTTTCCGGGTACCTAGCCAGAGATTTATAATCCACCTCTAATTACATTCTTGTTTGTGTCTGCTGTCATGCTGGCTTGGTCTTTCTGTGGTTTTTTAAGTCCAAGAGCGTGCCTGGCCCTTTGTGCTCCCAGCGTGTATGCACAGACAGCAAGGGGCATCCATGGCTGACAGCTTAGCTGCTGGAGGAGACCTGCTGTGCTGGGCTGTGTGTGTTTTGCAGACCAAATATCATGGGAGACATTTTGGCTTGTTAAATTCTTGACGGCACAGGTCTGCTGTCTATGGTAGGTTCACTTGATAGAAATAGCCCTGGCAGCAGCCCAACAGCAAGAACACTTCTCTTAAATGTGAAAGGAGACAAAGACTCGATGTTCCCTGCCCAGGCAGTTCTTGCCTTTTCCATGGCAGATGACCAACATCTTTCTCTAGCTGAGTTTAGGTGCAGACTTTTTGCTATCAAGCTGAGGATTAGATCCTCGTAAACACAGCCTGGAATTGATTACCAGTAATTAGCATAGATTCTTCAGTCAGGGTGCTGGAAGGACCAAGATGGAATAACACGCCTCGTGATGCCACACGTGGTTACACAGTGTTAACCTGACACAAGCCTTGCCTCTCCCTAGCAGGGAGAGCGCTGGGCATACCCTTTGTGGGAAGTCAGTGATTTGTCTCACAGGGCTTACACGCAGAAAGTAAGCTTTTATTCTAAATTACAAAGTCTCTTCTCTAAAATACAGGAATGGTTTCTGAAGAAACCCACCTTATCTTTGTAAAACCATTGGCTACTCCTAGGAGCAAAACCGAGCCCTCACTTGTACACCCTGAGCTGACCCTGCCACTCTGTACCAGGTGACACCACCATAGCGAGTGACTTAGATTCCACAAAAATTGCTGTGGGGAGAATCCTGGTCTATATTACCAGAAAAGCAATTCCAAACATAATCTCTGCTCTGTCCTGCCCTTTGTTTTCTCCCTGTGCCAGGAGTTCTTGAAGCCTGTGCTGCGATTGTGACACTGGGGCAGACAAGTCAGGCAAATACTTTACACACACACACTGAACAAACCAGACATCTGGTATTTAGAAATAAACAGTGTAAAGAGATTTGGGAAAGTCATTGTTCATGCCAAGACATTTAAGAGGCATCTTGGTTCAAGTAAAAAAAGCCTCAAATCACTTCTCTTTTTTTTCTCTTTGTTTTTTAACTGCTGATTTAAAGTTACCGTAAACCAAAATGGATCATTTCTGTTTCCATTTGATCAAAATGAAGGTAATTTGTTTTCCATTTATATTTCAAGGTGCTTATTTTCACCTTAATATTTTCTGTCAATGAATAAGCATTTTACTGATTAAAAAATTACTTGTTAAAGTTTCTACCCACCCCTAGTGATTCACAGAAATTAAAGCTGGCAACTCTTCATCCAAAACTATCAGGTTCAACTGCTGAAGGAGGCAGACCACCACTCCAGTGCCCAATGTCTGGGTGAGCGGTGGTTGGAGGGAGACAGTGGCCATTCAAGAGAGCTGTCAGATACTGCTGCTGTCTCATGTCTGTGTCACCAAGGGGTACTCAGAGAGCTAAAATCTAAAGACAGCACAGTCTGGACACTATTGGTCTGCAGGCCAGTAAATTTGGATGCAGTCCAGCCTGTTGGTTTGCTTTAGGGTCAGCAATCATTACAGGTAATGAGAACCTTGGAGTGAGACCCAGTTAGCAATTGTTAAAGACAGGACTACAAAACTGGTGAAATTATTTCTTTTTAGTAGTAAAGGAAAGTATAGTTGTACAGTGTATCTGCCCTGAAATGTATGCTTAGCTGTGGGATTGTGGTTTGTCTTTGGTCATACTGTATATTTTTTTGAGGCCAGTGGTATATACTTTGTCTCATGTATATTATAGATTTATGTGGAATGGATTTGAGAAAACATGACAGATGGGAAGTAGATGGATGGCTTTTCCATGAAGGTTGGCAGTTTTTACCTGCTAGCAGCTTAAATAATGGAGGCTGAGTGGTGACCAGGCATTAGCACTTGGTGCTGCTGTGAGTGCTTTTCAAGAAGGGAGCAATTACTTCAAAATCTGCTCTCATAGTAGTCAAGCTCGTATTCAGAATTGGGTCACGCATTTTCAGACCATTTGCAAACACACTCATTGCTGATCAAGACCCAGTTTTTGCCCCATTTGTACATACAAGTTCTGCTCTGTTTGTAAGTAAGGATGGATTTTGATTTTTGGTCAACAACACGAGACCAGTCTAGGGAGTTCAGGTTATGAGTGTGTCTGGCATTCGTCAGAAAGAATTCAGGCAATGGTTACTATGTGATACTGGCTTAGCTGAACATCAGGAACTGGAACAATTTACTCTTGTAGCCCTAGAGGATATACCTGGCCTCTGTCTGGGAATGAGGAGAACCTCTATTGCCCCTGACTGTGTTTAAGAGTAGATTAGATGTGGTGTTGAGGGATCTAGTGTAGGGGAGAACTTGTAGAGTAGGGCTGATGGTTGGACTTGATGATCCCAGGGGTCTCTTCCAACCTAAATGATTCTATGATTCTATGATTCTATGATTTTATGAACAGAGAGATGGATTATTACAGGTGGGGCTGACTGAAGAGGGACTCCTCTCCATCCACAATGGTCGTAGGTCATTGGATGCTTTAAGAAGATTCAACTCACTGAGAGCAGAGAAATGCAGAATGATACAGATATTTTTTTTTGCCAATTTCCCTGTTGATATTTCCAGGCTCTTGTGATGCAGCTGAGATTCTGTTCTGGGAAGCAGAGGAAGAAAGTAATTTCCAGAAACTTGACAACTTCTTTTGAGGAGAAGAGAGAAGTAGAAAGGCAACCTTAGAACGCTCCAGTGCCCCAGCATGAGAATTTCATTGCAATCAAGGTAAGTTGTATAGAATCACTGCAACCTGTGGGAGCTTGTGGGGACACCGTGGCAGCATCCTTGTTTGCATTGTGTCTCGGTGTCTCGTTGCAAAGATTCAGGCACCTCACTGCCCTGGAAGCCTCCTGCAATATCTCTGGAGGCAGCGGGACTCTAGTACCATGTTTCATGATTGCACAGCTGCAAATGGCACATGCAGGGCAGCTTATTAAGAAATATTAACTTTACTGATTAGGAACGTTATATATTGGGAAATACTTCCAAAAAAAACCTAGCAGTGCAGGACAGAATCGCAAAATGGAGGTTGTATGAATCCTGGATTGGTACCTTTGTTGGATGCAAGATGTACTGTTGAAAGAGATGATGCTGACAGAGGTGTCTGCAGCTCCCTGCACGCTTCCAGGATATTTGAGTTTAGTTCTGCCAAGGAGAACTTTTCATCCCGCAAGCTTGGGCTCTTCTGTGGGGCTGTTGGCGGTTATTAAAACGCAAACCCCTTCTTGCCTACAAATCCGTGTGCTTGATCTTTCCAGCCCAAATCCTACAAGTAACATGCACTTGTCCCCAGGGCAGCTTGCTCAAATAACCACAGCTCTGCCGGAAAAAGGGCCGTTTGAGCCTCAGGGAATAGGGAGGAGAGGTTGAATTATTCCCAGCATCCAAAGACCAAGAGGTTCCTTCTTCAGCAAATGTTTTCAGTTCCCACTTGGTGAATTATTGCTAGGGATTTTTTTTCCCTTCAGTGTTTCCATGAATGTGGTTGAGGCTCTGATCCAGGAAATGGGGGGGAAAAACCTCTGAAAAATGTATCGCACCATTTCAAAACTCAAGTGGAATTAATTAAATCCAAATTTCAACAGTGTGTCCAAAGTCGAGCTGGGCTCAAGACACACTTCAGAAGGTTTGATTTCAAAACAATCCCTTTGCGCACATGCACATAATTTAGGGAGGTTTCTGTGTATCCAGTACAAGGCAGGAACAGGGAGCTGCTGGGTACCTGAGCATAGAGGGGAAAGGTAGTATTTGCAGGCCAGTCTGGAGAAAACCTTTTTCTGACTGATTCAGTTCATGCTAATCCCCTGCTCAGCAAGCTGCAGACTGGAGAAAGAGTCAGGAAATAGTGTTGTGGAAAGAAGAGCCAAACCATTTGAAATGGAGATGCTGTAGCTGGTACTCACAGTTCTGCTAGCTGAAGAAGTAAAAAGAGCTAAGGGACAGCACAGAAACCTTTCAGGACATCAGGCTTGGGCTGAAGCAAAACAGTTTGGCAATGAAAACTTTTATGAATGGTGGGGGATGCAGGTCATTTCCCAGCTCCACTGCTGAAGTGGGTTTATCTTGGGGCCTTGGGTGCTCCTATCCACCCATCTGTTACATTAAGATAATGTAGTTTACTGCCCCAGGGAAAACAGCGGATTTTAAAAAATAATGCTAGTAGGGTAGATCTTTCTTGGATTTTTTTCAGAGCCCAAATGCCAAACTCTTTCCTCATTTTCATGCCTGTCTCCCAGCTAGCTATAAGAGTTACACACAGGTCCATAAGGAGCTGAACTGGCTCTTTAATGTAGTATTTAATAAATTCTTTCTCTCGTGCCTGTTCCCTGGTTTTTCACTCCTCAGGGAGGAAACAAGCAGCTCTCATTTACTTTTGCCTTGTAGTGATGATCTGGGAGAAAGTTGACAGGGAGGACTCCTACATGAGAGATCATTTGTACCTCTTTAGTCCCTACAAATGAGGTGATTTTGCCTCTAGAGTCTGGGAAGGGGAGTGGTTCCACCTCATTTCTGCCAAGAAGCACCACGTTGCCACTATTTTTCCCGTGGATCTTCTGCCTGGACAGGGAGGCTGGGTGAAGGTTCTGATGCAGCTACAGAGACCAAAATGTCTCTTTTTCTGTGGAAGTTCAGCTGCACTGTGAGTTGATTAAACTTGTCGCAGAGAGAATTGAAGCATTTCTCTCAGCCATTGCTTGAGAGAAGGGAAACAGTAGGTCTGTGCTGAGCAACAAGGTTTACAGACTTTACTTCATCACTGCAAGGACAGTTTTATCTGTAAATGTAAGTCGTTGCTACACGTACTGCGTAGCAGCAGCTCTACATTGAAATACTGTGGGGCTTATTGGAGGGGGATTACACATTGCCTGGAGTGGGCTCAGAGTCCCAGATTCATGCTTGAACCCTGGAATTAAAGGAACTGGATTCAGGGCTCTGACAGCTCTGGAAATCTATATTGTTGAATTCCATAGCAGCTGGACCCACCAGTAAAACAGCAGTATTGAAGGATGAGATGAATGCATTTGTTCCAAAGACCTCCCAGCCAGATGTTAGCCCAGCTGTATCACGTACAGCTTTCTTCAGGCACGGAGTTAACACCGAAGCCTGAGCCAACTGATAACAAGGGCAGGCAAGCACTAGCTGGGGCTGTGTGGCATTACCTATCCACCTTTTCCTGGCGGCTCCAATATTGGAAACACATTAACAGTGTGGTTCAGTAGAAGTTCAGGAGCTCAACCAATACAAGGGCCATGCAAACATTTCTCCCTGCAAAACAGCTACTGACAGCCTGTTTGATGCTCTAAGCCTTTGGTGGATCGTTGGCATATCAGAAATTCATTTCCTCCTGCCTCTTTCTGCATTGCATCAGCAGTGTTGCAAGGGCTGCTGCCTGATGCCTTGTGGCAGCAACATGACCTGAAACAGCATGATGAAATTTCTTAGATACTTTGTTTTCAAGCTGAAGAAACTCCCTTTCTTCTAGCTCTTTTCTTTTGTCCAACAGCTCAGGAGGATTTGGCTTTGTTTTCATAGTGTGGACTTGTCTGATGGAGCAGGACCCTGCAGCACCCTGTTACACTAAGCTGACAGCATCTAAACACAAACACTGCCCAGACTGCAACTCTTCCAGCTCAGCCAGTGCCACCAGCCAGGTAAGAGGAAGCAGAGAGCTTTTGCCATGGTAGAGGAGCACTGAGGGCTGTGCATATTGTTGCCAGGCCACTGGGGTAAGACACTTGCTTGGCTTTTGTCTCCCTTTTTTGTGCATCTCAGCAGTGCTGAAAGGGCTCAACATTCCCTACAAAACTCCCAGCCTCTTGTCCACAGCCTGTCTGTAGCTGTGTTTGCTGAGGGCACAGTTCAGCCCCTCATCCAAACCACGCTCTCCCATTCTCCTTCTCTTTTTTGCTTCTTCTCAGGAGTATTACCTCTCTCTCTCTAGAGAAGAACATATGCTGGTATGTTCCCCACCAAGTCACCTCAGGAGGCTGCCATGTCTCCTCATACCCTTCTATCCCTGCTTTCTGCTGGTACCTGGCTTCCCTACTTTCCTGTTTGCTGAGGACTCTCCTTTTACTTGGTTTATGTTTCCTCTGTCACTTTGCCCATGTACCCTGCACTCTATTTCCTTGCAGGTTTTTATTGTCTTCCAGAAGTAAAAAAGAAAGGAAGGAGATTATATCAGTATAAAATACAATTATTTTATTATTATTATTTGAATGCTCCTGGAATGCTTTCACATGTGGCAAACATACCCAAACAATTAATCTTGTGCACCCACAGGGTGTAACCGTAAAACAGTGCATGACAGATAAAGATGTATCTTCCTTCTCTAGTGTGCTATGTTTGGGGGATTTTTCGGAACTCTTGCTTTTGCTGTGTTGGGGCCAGTTTCCCCACCTGGACCCCTAGGCATATTCTAGTAGATACAGTAAAAGCAGATGCTATATGTCTTATAAAAATTACATATTAGGAACATCTTCCTCCATACTGGTCCTCTTTGGTGCAGAGACGTAGCCAAAGTTGAGAGAAACTCATAAACGTGGAAAAGGGATGGGAGAGAAATGACTCTGAGCACTCTTGTTCTAGCAGGGCCTAGGCTGAAGTGGTTCAGGAGATGTGTCACCAGGTGCAGGGGGTGTGAGCAAGCAGGCAACAACCAGCCCATTTGAGAGTGTTCTCTATAGCCAAACTGCTGAACAGGTCCTGCATCCCGTGCTGGGGTAAAACACTCTGGGAAACTCCTATAAAAAGAGCATGTGCTGCTGTTTCAAGTGCTGGGGGCAGGAAACCTCTACGTATAGGAGCAGTGAGGTTTCTTTATGTGTGTCTCTTCTGGCTGAGCTGACAGTGTCAGACTTCTACTTCCCTGCAGTTCTGGAATCTGGTTGTCCAGCCCAGGTACTCCCTGTCCTCACTGCCTTTCTTTGTGCATCTCGCATCTTGCTGCATTCTTCCCCGTATGCTCTATTTCTCTGCGTTATTAAGCAGATACTATTCTCTTGAGGCTTACTGTTTACAGGTGTCTATGCAAAAGGCCCTATTCCATGGGGACTTTAAGAGGACATACTAGAAAGTCATTCCAGTATGAAACTGAGCCTGCTGGGCACAGCAACCCCCTGGGTTAAGCTGCCTCATGCAAATTTCACAGGGTGTATGAGCTTGCAGGGGCTGTGGGCAAAAGCAGGGAACAGCATGATGGACTGCATTTTGATTAACACGTCTATCCATATTGTTGTAATTAAGTTGGTGCCCAGTGCAATTCATGTATGTACCAGCATCTGTAGCTTTCTCACACACATACACATGTAAGATCCTTGGTCTTCCAGACCTACCTCCCTAGTGCACAGCCAAGCTGAGAGAAAGGAGCTCAGCAGGCAACAAGGATCTAGGCAACAGGCACTTATGCAATAGGCAAACATTGTAGTAAATAACATGTGTAGCTTTGTTATTAAGCTTGATCTTGTTAGGGGGGGCAATAAATGTTCTCTGTGATCATTTTTCTTGTAGAATATCAACACAGGATAAAATTGTGTCTCTGGCTTTGCTCTTCCTGCTCATTAGAGCTCCATGCTGCTTCATGCCATGGCCTCAATCTGTTGATGTTTGCCATGACAGCTGCATGTCCCCCATTTCCTTCAGAGTCATTTTACACTTGATAGATGCTGGCAGTTCTTGGGTTTTTCTTGTTCCTCCCCCACACCCTTTCTCACTTTTACAAAAAATACTTTACACCAAGTTGTGTTTAATTTAAAAGGAATGGTTTGGACAAGATACCTGTTTGCTGAAAAGCAAAATCAGGGACATCTGGCATTCATTGACTTTTAAAAGCAGAGAAATGACACAACTAAAATGCAGATACAGAGGATTTCCAGCTACTTTTATGGGGGATGTTATTTTAGTAAATTGAACTCAGATAGATTTGTTCTACTTACTCCTAGCTCTGGGTATAGTCTGGACTGGAGCACTTACTTAATTATATATCACTAACAAACTAATACCTTATTTTTCTGTCATCTGTCTTAGTTTTCTCTGCACATGATGACTGCTTTAAGGCCTGAAGATACTTCCAGAGCCATCCCCCAAGTCACCAGCCTCCAAGTTTCTGCCAGAAAAAGCTGTCATATTACATCCAGAGCCAAGTAGGTACACTGTACCTGAGGAAACGTGAGGTGGGGACAGAAAAAGCACTCACCTCACCCTCAATTTCTAGGCTGATTTACAACAGGGGGTCCAGAGAAGCACTTGGTCTGGTTATCTGGGCATACAGTTGGGAGTGAGAAAGATGGCTCCCCTTGAGTTTGCCTGGCAGCATGGTGCAGAGGAGCTGAGTGGTGCCCTCATGGCCTGGAGTTGTGAGGCAGCTCAAGCAATCCCATCTGATCAGTAGTTATAGAACAAAAGCCAGCCCTTTCTAACACTTCAAAACAGTAGAGCTTTATTTGAACTTGAAGAGAATAAATGAGTCTTTGGCATTATGTGGGGAGAGAAAACTGTGCTATGGTTCTAGCTGCCAGTAGTGCATACTTTCTAATTCAAGAAGGAGCAGCAAGGCAGATCCCATAGACAGTATCAGGCGCAAACCCAAAAAAGTTCTGGCTTTGCCCATGGAGAGACTGAGAAGTTGGAGCCTCTAAAACAGAGGCTACTTTATGAGTAGTCAGAAACTGGGCCACACGCAACCCGGGTAGCAGGGCACTGCTATTTGTTTTGCCTGGGGATCTCCAGGCAAGTCAGCCTGGGCCATACAAGCCCCTGCCCCAACAAGCAGCAGATCGCTCCACAACCACCCTCTCATCTGTACACAACAGGTTTCATGTCAGCTCCCTCAAACTCCCTACATCCCTCTACTGGCAGTGGCAGGATCCAGATGAGTATGAAGCCAGAATCTTACACAGGGCAGAAGTATAACCCTCTCCAGGTTTCTCTCATTCCCCTATTTGCCATTTCTGGCTGAATCCTCAGCTCCTGCCAGATATTCCCTTGAGAACTGATTGAAAGAGCCTCAGTGGTTTAATACAAACTGCCCTCCAGTTACCTGGTGATGCAATTAATTGAAAGCAGGATTTTTACCTCTCAGTTCTGCTTAAAAGTATCCCCTAGCCATCAGGCTTTCCTGCTATGAGATCTAAAAGTCACTGTGTAGGCATCCAGTGGGCTGTATTAGCTTGACTTTCTAAGTGGATAATCCAACAAAACATCAGGAACCCCAGTGTGGCAATCCCAGCCTCAATCAGTCTCTCTCACACTTGTGGGCTATTGCAGTTTAGCATCAGGAGTTGTTTCCTCCAGCACTGGTAGCAAGCTTAAACATTTTTTTCCCCACAGTAATCGTCAGTGGGATACCCCAGGACAGATTTTCTGTTGAGAATTTCTATGAATCTGTTCTCCTTGACACAGAATTAACCTTAATTAGAGGTAGACAGGCCTTTTCTAGAGAGGATGTACTGAAATGCAGTGGATCCCATAGAAAAATCTCATTCCTGATGCAGCCAAAGTAACTCTAAGGAGACAAAACTTGAGCTGACAAAATTCTGAGAGCTGGGTGAACTAAGCAGAATGGTGTGAGCCTGGGAGGAAGAGAGTGAGAGAGACTGTGGCACGCTGTACCTCAATTTACCTGTTTGACAGTTGAGTAAGGGGAGGACAAAGACTGGGGACTGTACTGCTCTGATCCCTATTAGCTGTCAGAACTAGCTGTGAACAGGGCAGGGAGAGGTTTTGAGAATTTGGTCCTGTTGCCTTAAGCTCTGACCGACAGTGTCCTCCTGCCCGCATGACGCACGGTGGTGAGAGCAGACTGTGGTGGATACTGTGCAGGTGGACTCTGAGCCAAGGCTGAGTCCCAGCTTGGCTGCTCTTCTTGCAAAAGGAAAGGCATGTTTTGGTTTTCCTGGGCTGTCTGCAACACTTCTCAGTCCAGTCTGGGAGTGGTGCCAGCCCATTCCAATGCCTTTCCCCAGTGAGCTGAATAATTCTACTTCCTTCAACCTGTCTTGAGCTCTCAGAATAGCATCCTCAGGTGTGATATGACACACTCTGTTGCCCTGCTGTCTGCTGCAGACAGTCTCCTCTTTCTTTCTGCTTATCCCTGCTCCAATTTATACATTGCCCTTGGGACTGGTGTCCTTTGTCCTATTAGAGATGCTGCAGGGACCTGGGGATACGAGAAAACAATTCTTGCTGAGAGCACTGAAGTCTGTTACAGAGTGCTAATTCCCACAGCACTAGGATGCATCTTGGAGGGCTCCTAGGCATATCCTGGACTGGCTTCGTTTCATTTAGCTACCAAACTTTCCTTGGCCCAGCACATCTCATATCTGGGTTTTACCTGAGGTGGCAGACCCCATCTTTAAACCCTCTGAAAATAGTGAGTTTGTGCAAACAAAGCAGATACAATCACAAACTTTCCTTCTCAGATTAGGCACTGACTCTTAGGGAAGCCAACCCGCTGTGCACGAGTGCATTAGCCCATTGGAACAACACTTCCTTGGCTCCCAACTCCCCTCCATGGCTCTGGCAGCCAGATGCCACCTCTGCTGCCAAGCTAAGCCTTGCCATGCTGTATGATGGGACAGGCTGCCCAGCATACAGCCAGAGATGGGCCTGTTTGCACTCAGCTATTGAGCATTCCTACAGACACCCTGGTTGTACCAACCTCCATCCTACACAGCCCTCCATGCAGGCTCATATTTCCCCTCTAGAACAACCTCATCCTTTCATCCACACCCTCTGCCTATAAGAAGAGACAAACCCATGTTTGCCCCATCCTACCCTTCCAAAAAACTGTGTTTGGACTGCTGATGCCCTGTAAGAAAGTGGAATGACTCCTTGGAGAGACTGGCTGCGAGGTAAACAACCTGGCCCGGCCCACTGTAGAGCTCATTTGGCTGGTTTGGCCTCTTGCAGAGTCTCTAAAAGACATCTCCCCCTCCCTCTTTGGTGTTCTTGCCAAGTGAGCTCTGCTGCACTGCATCTCTGATCTCTTCTGACATTAATTACCCTTTCCTGGCTCAGGCTGCCCTGTTTGTGGCCAGGACACCAAATTTGCTTGCACTTGGAATGAAAGCAAGCTCTGGAGTTCAGAGGAAAGAGACAGTGTCTGCCCCCTTGGATGGCCAACTGGAATAAGCAGGTGTCTCTGAGTTCTTCCTACCTGAGGGAGAGCTCCTAGAAGGTTTTGCCCATTGCAGCCTAGGCTGGATCCGAACAAATGCTGAGCGCCTGCTGGAGTGGCTGAGAGTGAGGGTAATCAGCCAGCTTTGAATCTGTGCCCAGACATGTGCCAAAGAGAGCCAGCACAAGCACAATTAGGAACAGCAGTAGGACTAAGCCCTGGAGGCAACCCTTCTCCTTTCATGTGTGACTTTTTAGGCCACTAATTTCAAAGGTTTCTTCATCCACTTTGCCTGGGTGCCCCTGACCTCCCACCTCCCTGTCACCTCTGAGCAGCCCTACCCCAGCAAGGGATATTGCTTCCAGTGGGGAGGTAGGAGGTCCCAGCACTTTACATCATGCAGCCTGTGGCAGTGGGACAACCCAAGGATGGATGTTGCTCTAAAAGAACCATTGAAAACGATCCTGGCACCAGCCATATCCCCAGTGCCACCCACTTTCTCAGAGCAGCAGTGTTCCTGTGCAGGCTGCCAGAGCTTGGCCTCTGTCAAGGGAGTATAGTTTTGCTGCTGGGTTTTTGAAGACTACCACCAGCCTAAATCACGAGGAAGAGGGTAAGAGAAGGGTAAACATGAACTTTGTTCCCTGATGGTCTTTCTATAGTGCCCTGAAACCGGCAGCACTTGGAGTGTTTAACTGGCAATTAATCAGTTATAAAGTCAAAAACCCTATTAAGTCCTATGCTTATAAACAGAAAGGAAAATACATGCTTTCATTGGAGAGAGCAGCAAAAAGGAGCATCTCTCTGTATTTGCCACATCTTTGAGCCTGCATCCAATATAAAGGGACCCACAAGGCAAAGTTATTTCTAAAATACAGCACCATCTAGTGCTGTTTTGCAGCAGCTCACGGCAGGCAGCCCTCAGGTCCCCACCTCGGTTCTCCACAGCACTGGGGGTCCACTGCTTACTTTCCCTCCCCAGCGTAGGGCTGTCTGCCTTTTGGAGTGGGCTTTGGTTTGGTTCACGTGTCAGATGGCAGTATGTTGTCTGAGGGCTGCCTGAACAAGTCTCTTTGTGCCTCTGTGTACTTCCAGCGTTCCAGAAACCTCTTGCATAATTCATGGAGAAATTCTGTCAAAACTTCATCCAAACCCCAAATCATATGTGAAATGCAGCTGGAAACCATCTTTGCAGATTAGAGCCATTGCAAAAATCCCTTCCCCCGGCTCCACTGCACCTTGTATTCCCATGTGTTAAAGGCAGGCAAAATTTCTAGTGCAGAAATCCTGGTGCTAAGTGACATAAAGATAGCCAGTTATCTGAGCAGTACCTGTATCCCTGAGCTCTGTAGAAGCATAGAGGGTGATGGACTGTTACTGAGGGGGTAGGAAAGATAGTATCAGCAGGTTAAAGTTCATAATTTAAAGCCTTGCATTTGCACTGGAAAATAAACTTCAGGCAGGTTGAAAGCTGCTAATCTGAAGTATCTCTGAATCAGGGGTTGAAAGTGCTGCAAACACTGTTTACCAGGTGTTGAAATTGCTTGGCCAAGAGCAGAACTGGCTGATGGTTATGGAGTTAATCACACCTACCTTCCCACCATATCATCCTAAAAAACAGCCTGGAAATGCTTGGCTTTTTCCCATCCACAAAATTCAAGGTTTTGAGTTAAAAACAAATTCTCTTCAAGTTACATCCAGGATTCACACACTTGGTTAAGCCAAATCAAAGCAACCTTACGCTCCTCTCCCAAACCCAGGTACTATGAGGTGAAACCCTTGAGTTGTAGGAGCATGGGAGGAGAAACAATTAGGATAGGAAACGCTTGCAGGTGCGGTGTGATGATTGACTCTTGTTGGATAGGCAGGTTTCCTCCTGCCTTTCCAGGGAGAAGAAATGTTGTATGAAGACAACATAGTCTGGCAGCAGCTTTGTCTGATGTGACTATGGGTAGATTTTGGGATGGAAAAAGTTTGTTCTCTGGTAACCAATACCACAATAGGGGATAATGCCTGAGAAAACCATTTATTTTGCAAGTACATAATACCTTTTTCCACATCTATTTGACCATTTAACCCAAAAGCAAGCGTGTTGTTTCTTTGTACCAGGCTTTGTTACTTCCCCTTTCCAAGAGGATAAAGCCAACATCAGCATGAAGGTGTGAGAATTTGGAAGCAGAACTGCTTGTTCTGTGCAAAAGGGGATGGTTTCCTTCTGACATCAACAAAATAAAATCTCCAAAGTTTATACTTTGGAGCTAGCCCCAACGGCAGTAAATATTAAATTGTCCATTTAGATTCTTCTATTTATTGAAACACAAAAGCCAGTAGTGTAGGAACTTGCTTTCCATGGCTTGCAGCAAAGCAGAGTTGAAGGACTGGTATGAACTAGTTCTCAGACACAGCTGCGCCTGAGACCCCAGGAGGTTCTCCTCTCCGAGACCCAGGCCACAGTCACGAATGGTGCAGCCTTGTAAATCCAGCTGGTCAAAGCATTTTGCTGCTCAGCTGTCAGGAACACATTTTGTAGGTGCTGTGGCATATGCAAATCTTTTTGGGTTTACTTCCACGTGTCAAACGAGCCTCTCTTGCTGACTTTTTGTTCAACAGGAGCTGCTGTCTTTCACTGGAGCAGACTGGACTCTGGTGTCTCACGAAGTCAATGTCTGCCCAGCAATATCCTGCCCTGAAGGAAAGAAGTTCCTAGGCCCTGCCAAGTATCTAACACCAAGAACGTGTCCCATGGAGACAAGGCCACACAGCAGCTTCCATGTGTGGCCATTCCCACTGAGTCCTTCTTACAGGCAGTCCAAATTCAGCTGTTGACACACAGAGAGTTCTGGTAAGCTAATATTCAAATAAAAAGCATTGGTAAGGCATAACTCCATGCACCTCCCCTTAGCACTATCTTGGCCTTTCCTGGGTCAGTGTGGGATTGTTCCCTATATCTGCTCCTGGAGCTTTTATTTCTACCTCTGCCAGCCTAATTATGAATGTCCTAGCTGAGAGGGCTTTGCATTTCCTTCATTTGCTAGGCAACCAAACGTCCATATGTTTCCATAGGGGTCTGTAAACATCCCTTGGTACATTCTCCTAATTAGAAAACAATGACTGTAGTTGTGTTTACATTGCTATGCTTATGAGGAAGTAAAATGCTGGTTTAGCTTTGTGTTATGTGCAACCTGAGATTGTACATTTGTGTGCTGTTTGGAGGAGGTTTTAATTGGTTTTTAAGAAATGTATCTTGGGGGTTTCTCGGTTTCTGAATCAACACAGACAGAGGTTTACAGCTAAGCTATTGTATGAAATTACAGATCACATGTTCCCTGTGAACTTTCCCTAAGTTTATTCAACTCCAAAAATGCAAGTTGAGTTAAAGAGAGAAAAATTGCATGGGTTCAGCAATGAGGCACCTCCCGAGGAGGCATTACTTGCTATCCGGCAGCAAGTTTCTGGGCAGTTGGGCAGAGCTAGTAACAAGTATCTTAAAGTCAGTGAATATCTGTTAAAAGGATAATCAGAGGTCTCCCACACTTATAGGAAGGTTCATAACATTCTAGAAACGTAAAGATGGAATCCATGAGTTCATTAGTTCTAATGTTCTATGTAATACAGACTGTAGTAATCAAAATCAATTCCAGATCAATGTCTTTTGAACTGAGTAAGTGTTTGAGAAAGGAGTCCAATCTTGTTTCAGAGGTTGCCAGTAGTGAAGAGTTGATTGCTACCTCAGTAAATTGTTCCAGTTGTTAGAAATTTTCACTTTACTGCTACTCTAAGTTCTCACTTCAACCCCCAGTCACTAAATCTCATTATACCTTTTGTCTGCCAGAATGGAAAGCTTATGGTCCGTTTTGTTCCCTGTATTGCTGCTTCAACAGAATCATGATCATGCTGTAACAAGAAGAATAAATTGCTGTATTCGATGTTTCTGCTTGAAACCTATTTTCTAACCTTTTAATTCCACTCATGGGCTCTTGTCTGAACCTTTTCCATTCTATCAACATACTGTGAATGGTGGACGCAGGCCCAGCACTGTATTCTGCCAAATGCCTCAGTACCACATGCAGAAGTGGTGGAAGCGCTCCTGATGGTGTTACACCCCAGAATCACAGAAACGTCGATTGGAAGGACCGTTTTTGAAGACGTGCTCCCCATCTGTAGCCTTACAGAGACAGTCTTAACTGTCTTTGAGAATCTGGACCTGCCTCCTTCCTTTGTTAGCCAGCCTCTCAAACGGCTGAGGGCTGTAGCACGGAGGATCAGCAGTACAAGCTCTGTGGGAGCCCCTGTTGTGTTAGTCACCGAGGGCTCAGACATACGGTGGCGTGCCTCTGCCCGGCTGCAACAGAGGGAGCCCAGTTCAAGGCGAACTCTTAAGCAAATAGTACGCTGACCTCCCAGTTAATAGAGCGGCCCTTCTTGCTTATTTTATTCCCGGCATTTGAACTGCAGCACATTCCAGTTGTGTAGAAAGGCTTTGCTGTTTGGAGCGTGCTGGAGTCAGGTGGTGAGCATACCAACAGCCAGACAGGATGCTGCGCTTCCTGCGAGAGTAAATACTGAAAGTCATGCAAAGCATCTTTCATTCCGGCTTGGCCACAACAGCCAGTACAGCCACAGGAAAGGAAGGACTTCACAGAGACAGAGACATTATTCTCCTCTGGCTTAGACACTACCTGGCCTTTTAATCATATTTGAAAGTCTGTATTTTTAAAGTCTGCTTGCTTTCTTGGCAGAATGTGCACCCACAAACCCCTTTCTGCTGGGAGCTTGCAGTCTCACTCAGGGATGTGCTTTGCAGGAATACAACCAGTGTGTGGATGCTCTGCACCTCTTAAGCTTGTGCCTCAGCCTACAGCATGGGATCACCGAAGGACTTCTTGGACTTGTCCCAAGTCTGTGTTCAAACATAAACTAAGAGAGAAAAGTGCAACTAAGAAACAGTCCACATTTGCCTTGAGTAATTGCACTTCTGGACAGTCTCTGTTTTACTCTCTGGTAAAAAGGGCTCTAAGCACTTTTTAGCACCAGGAGACTAACACTGGGTTTGTCTTGGGTTGGTTTTTGTTGTTTTTTGTTTTTTAAAGAGGCATTTCAGAAAGTCATCAAGGGAGTGTCTGAAAGTTTCAGTAAGCGTCATAGAGAGCAGAGGTAGAGCTCCTTTAGCAGAAACTCCCTGACCTACTAAGAGATCTTCAGCGTTCACAGGGACTAACCTGAAAAGCTATATTCCTCTCCAAAACTACATGGAAAGCCTTTGTTAGGCATTCAGGACACCTTCCCATGGGGTGTGGTTGTCGACATATGAATGGACTGGAACAGATACCAATAGCATCCTTATGGCTGAATTTTAAAAGCTGCATCATACTCAGTCTTGAGGCCAGAGTGAATTGCAGCCCTTCCGCGTGGTTTGCTGACATCTCCAGGCGGTCGCAGTGAGGATGAGCACAGCAAAGCCATTGGGATCACAGGAGCCAGCAGATTCTGCAACAGATGGTTCTAACCTTTCATCACAACATTCAGGTCTTGTATTTTATACTATTTGGGAGCTTCCCATTGGAGTGAGCTGGAAGGAAATCAAGCCCTGTCTTAGGTATGCTTGAGCTGTGTTTCAACAAATCCTTTAATTTCCATAAACAAGCACAGTTAGAAATCTGGCCCTTTACTCCTGTCTGCCTTTGTTCCCCTTCTGTAAAACAGAAATGGCAGCACAGTCTGGCCCACGGGGGTATCTGAGGAGAGAAATACCACCACCATGCAGGAGTAGCTCAGTTAAAACAAGTCACAAGAGCAAATCAATCCCAGTATCCACAGCCAGCTCCCAAGAGGATTTTTCCATCACCTTATGGAAGGAACTTTTCAGCTTTCTAACAATCAGTAAAAATGAGATATTCTTGCAAAAGCTTGCCTTTCATATTGATATTGTTCATTGTGTTCAAACAAGTTTTCCCAAGCTGCTCTATTGTCTGTGTTTTCCTAATAGAGAACTCCATATTTTCGTTTTTACTTGCAAGACTGCATTTACATCAAGCTTTGTTTTCATTTTATAGACTCTAAAACTATTTTTAGGGTTATATTATTCACTGAGGCTTAAAGTCAGTAGAATCATCTTGGTAAGTTAGACTTTATGGCTATTTTCATGAGACCCGACATAACATCAGCCCAGGCTTTTGGAAGGAAATGGCTTTCAGGGCTGCCAGTTAATTTGTGAAAAGATACTGCAAGGATATCCTCTCCCCATTGTGCATTTCTTCCCTAATAAAACTACAGCATGTTCTAATACTTGAATGTCTGGAAGAGTTTTAATATCTCTTTTCCTGTTGTCTAGCAATGTTTTAGGTAAGGAACCAGATATGATACTTTTTTAATAGAAAATACAATAGCTTAAAAGCACTGATATTTTTTGGAGTGTTTCCAGTTATCTGTTGGTCTGTGCTTTGACAATTGATTGTATTTATTGCAGTATTTTTAAAGTATTTTATTGGTGCTACAGTGGAAGCAGAGATCTTTGGAGAAAAGGAGGTTTGATTGGGATGTTTTGAGGGTTGTGTCCTGCAATGAGCTCTGCCTACTGAAGTTTTCATCATACATCCTGGTGATATAATCCCATTCCCTGGAAACATTGTTCTGCAGATTCCAGTTTTTTTAACTTTTTTTTAATCAATTCTCTTCACTATCCCAATGAGAAGTGTATTAACGTGGCAGTTTCAGCACAGGAAAATGAGGTGTTGGAGGGAGGCTGACTTCCACGCAGTCTGTCAGTCATCAGTAATGAACACAGATTTCCCAAGAGTGATTCCTCCAGGAGGAAGCAATCACAGGTGAGTTGGTCCTAGCGTCTTAGATGCTGTTTTTTCCTTTTGCAGCATACACTGTTTTCCAGGATCCTTCATCTTTTTGCCCCAGGCAGTAGACATGTCATGATGGTCCCAACCTCCTCTACAATAGACTTGTAGGTTAGGACATTTACTACGCATCCCTATGAAACACCAACAGCTGTAGCACACCTCTGCTCCCCCCTCTCCCTGCTACCTTATCTTGGCAAACCTCCTCACTTTAATTATCTGACCATCCTTGTTTCATTCTCCAACTTTGCCCTCATGTTTTTGCTATGGTGTCCAAACTGAGCTCAAGATCTTATCAATTGCATAGTCCTATGTGATTAGATGCGCTAGTAGTAATTCTTGCTGCCTGAGCTAGTTTTTGATAGCATGTACTCCAAAAAGCAAACCTGTTTTCCCTTCAGAATCTATCACATTATTCCAAATAGCCACATCCTTTCAAAAGAGGCTTCTGTGCTGTTCATACCCTCCTCTGGAAACCACCGTGTTCAACTGCTGTTTTTCATGGTCATATGCAATTACCTGCTTCCTGATTTCGACTTGCTCACAGTTGCTGTCCTCTTCCACAGCAGGAAAATGACCAACAGCTTCATACTTCCTATACATCACCTGCAAGACAGCCCTGGAACTGTATAGAGATAGGATACAGACTGCTGTCCTGTCAAACATCTACGGGGACCAATCACTCCTCCAAGGAGACCCCTCTATATCATTCTTGTGCAACAGATGACATGTTTAAAGATGTGGATCAAGGCTGAAGGGATTCCAAGGTTATATTCCCTTTGCAAAAGGTACCCACAGGATCTTGGATAAAGCATCGAATCTCCCAATCCCACTTCACCTTGTGAAATGCAAGGAATGCTTCTGCCCTTAGTCCTTTTGTCTGAAAGAGCAGTAAATACTTTAGTGTGAGCACTCTATGGAGAGGCAAAGAAAAGCCCCAGTTGTGTTTGGGATTAGTATTACACTAGCATTTATTGAAAAGGTAATTAGAAATGTGGGTCTCAAAACACTACAAAATACACCTTTGAACTCTATTCCTCTCTTTTTGAGAGACAAACAAAGGAATGTAATCAAGTATTTGGCAGAAACAGTAATACATGCATGCTCAGCAACTTCCGAATCTTACTAACTTGATACCATTTTGAAAAAAAATCTTCTCAATATTGCAAAAACGCATGGACTGGAGGCTTTAAAACTTTCTGATAAATTACAGTGCTATTATAACACAGTTCTATATTAATGTTTCTTTAGTGCTTAAAAAATATTACCTGTCCTGAAATTAAACATGTGAAATTAATCTATTCCAATTCCTTTTGCATTATTTTCTTTACAAGCTGGAAACTGAACTTATCTGTATCTGATCAAGTTCCAATAATTACAGTCTTTAAGCAGAAACTTACCCAAATTCCTGGCATGGTTTAGTTTCAAGATAACCAAGTACAGATTTCCCGGGTGTTTCTGTAACTGATTTTGTCTTTGGTGTATATTTATAAGAGATTTCTGTCACATGAGAGAGGACAGGGTCACTCCGAGTTTGGCTTTTCACCTGAATTACTGGTGTTGGTATTTACTTCTGTGTCATTTTCTTTCAGCAATGGGAAGATTATTGACAGTCTATTGACTGAACTGGGACGTGACAAGCATTATCCCTGGGATACGAGGATGTTGCCATGTCTTGGTTCTGGTAGAGAAGGAGGGTCTGGAATGAATCTGCATGTAGTGAACGCTTAGGGTGCACATTAGTGTATGGACAGTGTTACTTACTGCTACGTTTGGGCCTCTTGCCCCTTTGCAGTTAAAGGATTTCCAGGCTCATCACCACAGAAGGACCCTCACAGGCAGGTGGGGGTTTCCTGTCCATAAGGCACAGAGGTGACATGTCCACGCCGAGGCCAGAAATGCGAGCCCAGATCAGGGACTAGAACTCATGTGGTTTCTGTCTGTATTATTGCATTGAAGCAGCTTCCAGCAATGTGACAGTTCAAAACTATCCTCTACAAATGCAAATCAAAAAGATTATTATTGCCCAAAAAAATACTTCCACGCCACGCGCAGCTTGAAAGCAGTCAGAGCATACCAGGTAGTGTGGAACAGAGAGAGATCATGTCCATGAGGAAATCTTGTGGCCCGAGCACCTCTGTGACCCCACAGCTGTACCAGGATTTTGCTGTGCCTTTCAGCCCTTCCCACAGTGGTCAGGATTCAGCAGTCTGGCTGGGTGCTGTGTACTGCTTGTCTTTGATTCACTAACTCCTTGAAGTTTCCAGCTGAGCCAGCAGGAGCACAGCTGTTTATACTTTTATCTTGCTGTTTTCTTTTTCCTTAGGGTCAATCTTAAAATGAAATTTGCCTTGAGAAGCAGGGGGTAATGTGGGAGCCTTTCTGGTTCTGCACTTACTGGAATGGGTGCAATCATTCATATTTTGCCCAAAACTCGGTGAAATAGCTGAATATTTTCTAGACAGCTGCCATGTCTAATCACACTTATTTGTGTTTGGATTTTGACGTATGGTTCCCATTTCTGGGAAGCCTTCATGGCATCTAATGGGCACACCATTACTTTAAAATTGTGGACACAGGCAGAAACACTGCTTGACATTAGACTGATTCTGAAACAAGGTAACCCAATTTAGAGTTAATTATGACCCCTTAAGGGGAGCTGGCATAAGAAGCCCTGAGAATATTTAGAAAATCAGGATGTTAGTCCAAGGAACATTTATTGGGCTTGAAATAAACCCACTTCTTTTTTTGTTTTTAATCTTTTATCTTTTTTTTTTCCCCAAGTTTGAGATGAACAAGTATAATTGTATTGGCAACACATTCTCTCTGACATTGATTTTTACAACAACTTTACCTTTTAGACAAAGTCTCACATGTTATTAATTTGAAAATTCACTGTGAGTGTTTTAAGATCTGGTTTCTGTCTGCTCTGGGGAAGAGAAAGAACAACATGCAGAATAGTACAGTGTAAAGTACAGGTCAGGAGGAGACCAGTACATGTGACGTTGTCCTGCTTTTAAACCCCAACACTTGGCTGTGCACGTTTCCAGAGCTTCTCGTTCCCATTGACTTAGTTCTCTCTGCAACTGTAACAGTTATGACAGGGACACAAGCTCTCTCTAGATTAATTTTTGTGTGTGCCCATGCCCACATGGAGCTCCATTCATTAGAAAATTCTTTCAAGGAGGGGAAAAATAGCAACTCATCTTTGGAAAATACTGTCTTTCTTTTGATTTTAATTAGCAGTGCTCAATTACATGATGGCTTTATTATTGTATTCACAGAAGACCCCCCCCACCAACTCTTGTGAGGTCTGGAGAATCACCTACCACCAGAAGAAACCACATCTGTATGGCAGTGGTCTTTCCCCAGAGACTGTGAGTACTTAGCTGTTAGAGATGGGTCTATGCATTGTCTCGTGAGTATTTGTTGTTCTTAATGCTGTTTTTCCCCTCTACAATTGAGGTTTTTTTCCAGGCAGTGTTAAAATGACACAGGAGTGGACACAGAGCTGATATGTACATGGGATAGATACTGTTTAGGTAGGCATTAGGGTATGGCTTGTCTGAGTGCTGTTCAGCTTTTCCTGAATTTGAATCACTCATCTTCCAAGATATTCAGTGAATCACTTTTAACTCTGCCTTTGCAACTGGTACCTTGGGGTGGCCCAGCTCTGCAGACTCCGCAGCCTACTTGGTGACACAGCTCAGTCTCATGTTCTCATTGTCTCCCTACTCATGATATTCATGGTGTTTCACAGCTACTTCATCCTGTGGTGGCAATCAAGGGCAATGCAATGAGAAATGAGTCTTTGTCCATTTGAGAGGTATGACATAATGAATTTCTCTAATGTAGAGCAAGAATTGATGTACAAAGGCAATGCCGTGCAATCTCCAGGCCTCTCTGGGTCTGCATGGTACAATGTTTTATACAGACATCCCCATAGCTTCGGGCTCAGATGGGGCACAGTCTCCTGCCGCACAGGTGTTTGGTCACCCTGTGCCTCCATCCTAGCAAGAGCAGTGTATGGGCAGGTTCTGCAGGTTGTTAGTCAATGAGTGTGTGGACCCATTGTGGTTCTGGCATGGAAAACTCCTCTTAAGCCTCCATGGGGGTCCTTCCCTTCCTTTGCTCATTAGGTTCGTTTGGAGAATAGGTGACCTGGAGACCTGGTATGTGGTACTCAAAGCTGAGATGAAGCTAGGTCACATTTCTTAGATGACTCTTCACAGAGAGGAACTGGTGCACAGACCTGCCTCAGGTGGCAGTGTCCGTAAGAAGTACAGCTGAAAACAGCAGAACATGGTTTGAGAAGAAACAGAGCAAACCTGAGCAATACAGCCTCCCTGATTCACACATCTACCCAGATGCCCAGTAGCTAACCTAAGTCTAAAGGGCTGCAGTGTTTTTTTTAAGTTGAATAGTTCTTCTCATTGGGGACCAAGGTAATTAATTGCCTCAGCAAAGAGTGACATGTACTGCACCACATTGCTTGCAGAAGTCACTGATGCCCAAAAGCAAAGATAACACTACATTCCCTCTATTCTCCAGCCTCTCCCCTGAGAATTCACATCAGTAACAACCCATTAGATCACAACACCGTGTCCAAGAAATGTGGCTAAACCAGCATTTTTTTGGAGGTAACAAAAATAAATGGGACTCAAAAGAAAAGCAATTTACCTAGGAAACTCTGAGAGCTCCAAACATCAGCATATCTCAGCTTTCTTGGGATTTTTTATTTTTATTCTGCATTTTCTAAATGGCATGGATTCAGTCCCTGCAGATGGGCCATGACGGCGCACATCTGGTTTTATGGTTAAGGAAAGAGCTGATTGAATCAGTACACTCAGCACAGCTGACTGGAGTAAATAAAAAAGGATTTGAAGGAAGCCTTGTTTTCCCCCCAGATGGATGAGTCCACCTTCAGTGCAATTGTCCTGGTCAGTGGAATGACACAAGGTGGGAAGGGCAGTCAGCATATTTCTTTGTGATCTGAGTTTGCTTGTTCTCTGTCCATCATATCTTTGGTTTTGTGGAACACAGCTCTTAAATAGTGACAGCCATTTTTTGCCCGACTTGCCACAGTCAGTAACAGAGGAAGCTGGTGGGCAGGGTCCAGTGCAGAAAAGTGGGACTAACCCATTGGGTAAATCATTTCCATCACTGGACTCCACAATCGCACCTCCTGATCTGTGTGGAGCAACTGTCAGACGTGAGCTTCTTTATTCTTCACAGGAAAGGATGGGGGAAATGGCAGGAGAACGTGGTGTGTCCCAAAGGGTAATAGTGGGAGGTGCTGGGGGTTCAAACCTGGCGGCAAATCCTGCCTCAGTGTAAACGAACTGCAAAACTCCTGTAGAACCCTGGGGTTTTGGACGTCACAGGATTGTATTTCTCTGCTCCAACCTTTTGGGCACAATACAACTGTAAAAATTCTCTGTGGTGACATCTGAAAAAAAGTCCTAATCACCTTTTGCAGTGTGGCAGCCAGAGAGTGGTACCTGAAGAGGTTTTGGGGACGCACGGTGGACCCAACCTGTCAGGATGATCCCCTGGGTGGGCAAAAGGCTACAAGCACTGGTTTACTGCTCCTCTTTGCCAAGTGTGTTCAAGATTCCCACAGAGCAACTGGCTGGCTGTAACCATTCCAGCAGCTGAGCTTTAAGGTGATAATTGAAGGTAAGACACAGGCCTTTAAAGAAGACCTTCTTTTTATTTGTTGTCTTCGTTGTTCTTTTTCAGACCATACACAGTCTTTCAGGCCCCTGCTTTCTTTCACAGCTGTGAAGTTATTGTCCTTGGAGTGGTTTTTCCCAGGCAGTGGAAAAGTTATCTTCATAGGCACCTCATTGTCACTTCATATTCTTGGGAACTACTTAAGAGTGGGATCTGTTAGCTTTATGACAAATCCCTTTATTTACATGGAGGGATGGCAGTTCTTGGTTTATCCTACTAAAACATTTCAAGAACAGCCTGCAAACCTAAATGGTGGTGCAAGACTCATCCCCAGGGCTGTTTCTCACCCGGTTCTCACTGCTGCAGCCTGGATTACTTCCTTCAGATACAAGCTGCACCCTGGGTTTTACCTTTTGTCCTTGTTACAGCCAGGTCACTGTCTTATAAAATCCAACCAGAGACATGGTAGGTAGATTTTTTTGTATAATACTGAGGGGCTGTTGATGCTCTGTGGCCTTAAACCAGGAGAGCTGGTCCTCATTCAGCTGATTTGACCTCTCCAGAGGTGCCTCATGAGCAGTCTCTCATGGGTAATTTTCATTCAAAGCTGTAGGTGCTCCCCACACGCAGGGAGGGCAAGGGGCTTCCTCGTATAATTGCACAATGAGCTGAGCAATGGGTTGCCTCTCTTTCTGAAGGATTGTGTGCAGGTGTGTGGTTTATGTAATATCTGAGAAAAAATAAGACTGAGTTGATGCCATTTAGTAATGCCTTTTTCTCCCCTAGAGAATACTTGGCTCTGGGAAGAGGCGTGGAGAAAGTGTCGGATGGGTTTGCACCAGGGAGTGCAGCGCTTCCTGGTAAGTGAACTTAGCAAAGAAAGAGTGATGGGTATCCTCATTGTGGCTGGTTCTGGGGAAGGTTAGTCTCCATTTGCTTCCTATAGCCTTTTCACTACTGAATTTTCTCCCTGCATCTCTGCTCTGAGCATTTGGCCCAGCATGAAGAGAATGATCTGCTGTTAATGGAAACTGTGGTTCTGAATGACTACCAAAGAGGGACAAGGAAGGAGTTTTCCAAACTCTGCTAATATTTCAAGGCATGATCTAGAGCAAAACAGGCTGCCTCTCTGCACTTCGATTGATTACTCTTGAATAAAGTGGACTCTTGATGCCTGCCCACACAGGCGTTAAAAAATGTAAAAAGTATTTGTAAATTGAAGTGCTTGAATGAAAGGTTCTGGTATGTGTAATAGCAGAGTATTGCATTAAGTAGGAAGGCAAACTGTCAGGGGAGTTCCTGCCATTACATGGAGCCTAGCTTGTCTCACTTAAGTATATTTAATAAGCTGTGCTAGAATTGAAGAAAGGTTGAATTTAGACATATTTATTTGAATTTACATAAGCATGCATCAAAGAGAAAATAATCCAGGCTCTTGGTTACTTCAGTCTAGTTTTTGATAGTTAATACTTCATCCCTTCCAGCATATCATAAAGTTCCTTTTCATGGTCTCAGAAGACCATAAGGAATTGAGTGAAAGGAGCTGAGCTTGTTACTCTGTATGACTGTCTGGAAGTTCAAGGTAGAGCTCTGTCTCTCTTTCATTGGTTTTTCCACATTCATGTTATGTCTAACTCTTCAGTACCCTTAGACAAATGACAAAGCCTAACAGAACTTGGACTTCCCCTTCAGGACTAAGTAGTGACCTTGATGAAGGAAGAGGAACCTGCCAGTTTGGGAACAGGTGATTGTTCAGTGGTCAGTGCAGGGCTAACCAACTGTTCTTGCCCCTTTGAGCTGCATTTTATGCTTTTGGTATGTGTGAGAGCAGAAGACATGCTATGTACTCAGTGAGCTGGGAGTTATTAATGAGCCAGAGGTAATTAGGGCTTCCTAGTGTCCTAGGGAAGCTGGGTGCCAAAGTGACCCTGGATGATCACCATCTCCAACAGCAGGAGGTTCAGCCCTGCAGCCCTGTCCCGGTTGGACTTACACTACTGCTGAGTGGTGCGTAACTGACTTGCATGTTGGCCTGCCTTAACTAGGGCATTTCCCTCAGAAAGGAATATATGGCTCTCTTTCTCTCACTGGGAACTGATGAGAGGCCAATAATTTAATCTTCCTGTATCTCAGTTTCCTGGCTAATAAAATGGGGCTGCTCATCCTGCTCCCCTCACTTATACGAAGCTTTATCGTGCCTGACAGCATTATGCCCCAAGAACCAACCCTTAACACAGCCAACTTGTACATCTTGAGTGACGTGGTCTCATCCCTTGGCAACCACAGTCGGAACTTAAAGGTTAGTCTGTGGTCAGAAACAGGAGTGTGTTTTGTTAATACAAGATATAGCCAACTCTGCCAGCTGTTTCCATGCTTTAGTGAGTGTTTCCTACTCAAACAGAGAAAATGGTTGATGGGAACCAAACCAGATACAGCCATTCTAGCTAACAGTGGAGAGTTACACCCACAGAGAAGTTGAAAAAGACGCTAGATGTCTCCAATGCAGTATGTACCAAGCTGCCAGATGTTTAGGATCCCTTAAGTCATCTAACAGGCCTTTTCAAGGTGATGTTACTCTTGAGTATCAGGGCTCTCCTGAAAAAGCATTAAAGCGAACTAATTTTAGCTTTGAATTATGAGAGATTTTTTTCTCCAACAGAAGGAGTCCCTGAGGACATGAGGGTAGATTGTTATTTCCAAAATTTCCTTTGTATATTTTTAACGGATCATCTGAATGAAGTTCTTATGGCTGGTTAAGACAGTCTGATTTATAGCAACAGCTGTTCACCTTTGTAAATAGGGAGGTTCTTGGAGATAAAAAACACATTTATGTGTTTGATGATCCACACCAGGGGTCGGGTTTTCTTGCCTAATTTTTACACAGGTGTAAATCCAGATAGGCTCCTGTGAAGTCAATAAAATTGCTCTGTGAACGGCATGGAAATCAGAGTTCCAGAAAATGGCAGATCAGTTAGTTCTTTCTCCATAGACTGAATTTTAGAACCCACAGCAATTGGAAGTGATTTGGGTCGAGAAATGTACCTAAGTAGTGACAGGGTGTTCCTGCTGAGCAATGGGGGGAAATGCTGATTCTTGCAAGATGCCTCAGGAGCCATGTAAAAGGGGGCAATCAGAGAGCCCACAATTAGGAAGCAGAAAAAAGAACAAATAATGAGAGGGGAGACACCTTGGGTATCCTATTGTAACTCTTTCATATTTTAATCCCTATGTCAAAAGGTACGGTTTCTACTGCTAAAACTTGCTGCAAACATTTCAATTTCTTTAATTTTTAGTATTGAAGTCTGGAAAAATAGTTGGCCACTCTCGGTTAAAAAAAAAGTTTCAAAAAACTGTTTTAAGACAGTTGTGTCAGCATTTTTTTTTTTTTTTTATTTTTAGTTGTT
>VZTM01018197.1:99856-149982 GCA_013400555.1 Jacana jacana
TTTTATTTTATTTTCATTTTTAAAAAAAAAAAAAAAAAAAAAGAACAAAAAAGAGCTTCAGAATTCTCCACAGCATCTCCTTGTTTTGGTTTAGCAGATACATTTTTGGCTTTAAAAGTAATAAATGTTTTACAAAAAGAAAATAAGTTAAGTGCCTCCAGATCCTATACAAGCTCCAACCAAAGCTGATCTTTGGGGACTTGCTTATGCTTTCTTACGACAAAGTGTTGCTGGAGCAGTAGTATCTGAATGAACAACCAAGGCCATATAACTTTATTAGTAACAAATCTGCTGTATTTCACACATTCACACTCTCTTCACTTCCAGCTACTCAATCCACCTCTATGTTTTCTATAAAGTACTTTTAGAGCTGAGCCGTTGATGCCAGCTCTGATCTAAAATGCTGTAATGATTAAGTGTCCTCCATACTCCACTAAATGGAATAAATAACATTAATTCAGTGTGCAATTGTCTGGCTCTTTCCCTTTGCCTTTCCTTTTCTAGTCCCCTGCCTTGATTCCCTTTGTTGCCTGTGCCTTTTGCCAGGAAGTTATTTTCATAGTTGACCTGGATTTGCACAGAACTAGTAATGCAAAGGCAAAAAAACAGCTGGAGGTCTAAGTAGGAAGAACAGAGGAGGCTTCTCAAGAGGATTTTTCTCTTGAAAACAGGAGGAGAAAGAGATATCGCTGTTTCCAATATCTGATGAGCAAAGACAGAAAGCATGAGCCGGGGAGCTGGCAAGACAGCCAGGTCTGCTGAGATTACTAGGCCTGGCAGTTTCCATCATGCTGCAGAAAAGACTTTTGCTACTGGTTATCCTGGGGCCAGGCCATGACACATGTGAATAATTCTCATGTGACAAAACATGACTGAACTGCTTTTCCCTGTCGGATGCCTACGTCTTTGCTCTCAATGCAGATTTGTCCTTAACATGATTCCACTGGAACTTTTATTCTTTGACATGGATATTTTAAATGTCCTAGGTAAGGCTCTTCATGCAGAGAAAGGAAATTTTGAGATGTGCATTTTTTCCATATCACCTTATATTTGTCACAGAAGATGTTAGAAAGCTGGGAGTTTGGCAGCAGGAGTCTGATTAAACCTGAACTCAGAAAAAATCTGTGGCTTCAGTAAGATTGTTGATGGAGGATTCAGGATCAGAATATATAAGGCTACTTCAGTCCAGCTCTTGATTGTAATTTGGATACACAGAGAAGTTGCAAAGAAAATTTAAGTGCAATTTCCTGGAAAGGCTGCTTTCTGCCCCCAGAGAGGCATGCAACATCTTGCCCTGGGCTTACAAACTATTGGTTTGCACAGATGCTCACACTGAATGTGTGAGAAGATGGTGTTGGCTTTCCCCACACCCCCTGTCATAACAAAATGCATGTTTTCCATCCTATCCATAAAGTGAAATAGCTCTTGGAAAACTACTGTGTTTCTAGTTGTGCTAGAGTACTGCAATGTATCTTAACAGCATCATTCTATCAGAAGTGCCTTTGGTCTCTGAAACTCCAAAACCTACTCCACATCCAGCACTAAGGGGTACAGAAATCCATCGGGATTTCAATCCAGGGCATACCTGGGAAGAGTGAGCATGATGCAGTCTTCTTTGTGCATGGCTTGTTCCTTGTAGCAGCTGCATTGGACTCTGGAAAAAAAAGGTATCCATCTTCACTGCCAGCTTTCCACTACTCTTCTCATGTGCCCCTCTCCACTGCTGTCTGCATTTATAGCCCCACAATGCAGCCAGGGCCAGAATTGTTCCAGAAGTACAACGTGTTCGTGTATTGCTTTGGATGAGAGATGGTAGAATGGTGCCACAATTTTCCCAAGTACTGAGATCTTTCCAGCAAGTTCTGGCTGGTCGCTGTGGTGAGGTCAAAGCATTGGCAGAGACAGACGCAGAGATGCCTTGTGCCGTTTCTCAATGAGTGTGTGGCTGGTTGGTTCTTTAAAGCATCAGCTCTTCCTGCAAAATGGAAACAACGAAGTTGTGTCTAAGAAACATCCAAATGCTTTTTCATTTTGGCCTTTGTGAAACTTTTTGAAGTCTTTCAGGTGAAAAAGAGAAAACTCCGCAGGCATGAGTATGTGTATTTGTTGGTACTTTGCAACTGCTGAGGACTAAAAAGTACAAGAAAGTCCTGGGATCTGTGCTAGGAGGGTGTGATAATAAATGACTGTGCAGCAGAATGTTGCTTTGAGCCCTCCCCTGCTGTTCTCCAAAAGAAGCTTGATGGCAAATTTGTCTTCCCAGCCACAAATGAGAAAATGCAGCGCTTCATGTTGCCTGTACTTTATAGTAACTTCACTGTAGTTAGTCAGGTTAATATATCTTGGCCCTGGCGTTTTTTAATGGTCCCTGGTATATATTCTGCTCAAAAGAAAAGCCACCTGTTTTTCCAATCTGCTGCTATGTCTACATTTATGAGAGGGGAACATTGTATAAAGTCCCTGTTCTGAATTGCATCCCTGTATCGGGATGCCAGTTTTGCCATGTCCCAACCAGCTCATGTCTTTCATAGGGACAGAAACTACAAGAAAGTCCTTGGGGTGGCATTTTGGTGACAGCTCTTCTGCCCCTAAGGTTGGGTTATAAGGCATTTGTACACTGCTTCTGTCAGCAGTCATAGTAGTCTTCACCAAAAGCTGAGCAAGGGAGAATCCCAGGTCAGCTGAGCTGAAAGAGCTTTTTGTACCTGGAATGCTAAGCAGGAGGGAGGGAAGCACTGGATGAACTCGAACTGAGATTGTTCTTTAAAGTCTTTCTCACATAAAAGTTTTCATGCCGACATGGAGGGCAGGACACTGCACCACTAGATTTGTTCCTAGTACATTCTGCTTTGACCCTTTTGAGGGACAGCATGGGCAAATTACTTTGGGTCTTTCTTAAAGCATCTCTAGAACATGTGGGACACTAACTCTGTGCAAACAGCTTTTTTGAAGCTTTCTGTTTAACAGCCTGTGCATGTGATAAGGCAATTACATAGGCCCATGGCACTACTGGGTTCCCAGGCCATCTTACAAGCCACTGGAACGAAAAGCTCTTTGCCACTAGACTCCAGTTGGTTGTGCCAGCTGCCTATCCCAAATAATAGCAAGAACAGATGCCAATCCAGTTAATTTCTTTCTTTATAAAGAAACACTTCAGATCCCAGATGTTCAGTGTTTTTCTGCATATTTGTAAAGTTAAAATGTTCCTTTAGGACTTGATCAGCGTAATTATCAGTACTAAGGTTTTCCTTTTAAACTGTGTTTGAATTTTTATGAATGCTGTGTGATATGTGTGCTAGTTGGTCACGCTCTACGCTAGAGGCCAGAAGCTCTTGCCAGTGACAGGAGACAATCTCACAATATGTTGGTAAAGTGACCAAGTGACTTGGGTAGTACTGTTAACCAAGTGACAGAGCCAATATTTCTTTTCCCTCTGCCTTCCATCTGAATCCTAGCTTGTAACAGTGAAAAATGTGATTGCTTTGTCCCTGAACTAGCTGGGGAAAAGGGGTTGTGTGTATGCTTGCGAATTGAGAAGCATTTTATGTGGCTCCCTGTACTTTCTGTCCTTATTACATGGATTACTTGTCTCTAGATTTGAGAACATCCTCTGATCAATGAGTCATAACAACTCAAGACTTCCCCGGGGAGTCAGATGCAGACAGCCTTATCCAGAGCATCAGTTGTGCCTTCCTTCTCTTTCCACAGAGCAAAGGCTCAACGGGGCATCCTACCTCCCTGCAAGGAAGGAGTTTACTTTCTGTCAGCTACCTAAAGACATGCTTTTCCATCTATTCTGATGAGATCTCATTCCTGTCTGCAGACCCTGCCCATATCTACCTTAAAGCAAGCACCGGTACTCCACTGCATGACCTAAGCTTTACTACCCATTTCAGGAGATACTGTCTGTCTCCTTTGTCTGTCTAAGGCACCAATATCCAACTTCCACATTCGGTTGCTTTGGTAGCTGCTGGGTGGTCCTGGTGGTCTTTCAAGTGGTGCATAGTGCAGGGGCTGGGAGGATGGAGAAATCTGAGCAGCATCAGAACTCTGGTATCTTTTCTCTTGGTTGAGCACATTTGTCAGTGTACAGCCGCCAGACATGATTTCTCCCTGCTCACAGACCCAGAGCCTAAGCACAAATATGTGAGTAAATCTCATTCCTTGCACAGCATTCAAAAAGTGTCCTTAATGGAATAGGAAATTGGCCCTGCATGTGTCCAGGAGGGGATGGTTCAGGCTTGATCACCCATTTAGCCCTTAGCTGCTTATTTGTGCTGGCTCCTCAATGCACTGATGGGCTAGTTAGGCTGCCTGGTTCTCACTCCCTTGGTGCCCTTCTCGTGGGATGGGGGAACAGCAGGATCAGGAGAAACTAGTTCCTTTGGAGGGGGGCTGGAGTGCAAAATGAACAGTCTACAACTCTCTGACCAGCAGTACTGTATTCAGGAAGACTTCTCGCTCCACAGGGGATGGTCTGCTCTCTTTATCCACCCTCTGACATGGTCTTGTATCCAGGCACTTAAGAAGAAGAAAAAAGAAACAAAACTGAAAGCTGCTATTTTTAAACTCTGCCTTTGGCTCTCTTTGCAGCACTCTGCTTTCTTCCCTGTGATTCAAACAGTGTTCTTTTGAGAACTAGGCACCAGGGCCCTGCGGTTTCCTGGTACTTGGAACATAAAATCTCCTAATTCTTCTCTCACAGCAAGCTTCAGAGGCTGGGGAGTGATTGATATTTTCTATCGCTTCATTAATAGTCATGGCACAGTAGTTTCCTAATCTGTTTTTGCACTGCTTTTTATTTTGAATAATTTGTCTTCCAAATTTTCTCGGCCCTCCATGTGACACAAAGCAAATGCTGTTTGCTCCCCTCCTGCCTTCTAACCGATGGCTTGAGACCTTGAGGAGCTGGTGAGGCTGAGCTGTCTGAGAGCTGGGAAGCTGGGGGACCTGCCTTGAGAAGTTTCCACACGTTTGTTTCAACAAGCTTGGCAAATCTACTGGGGATAAGTCCCAGAGGGATCTATTCCTGGGATAAATTTGGAGGAACCACTGCAAGGGAAAGTCTCCTGTTGCTCTGCTGGCTGATACTGGCACCCATGCTGTAAGTGCTGCGATGCTGTTTGCAAGTGCAGAAGAGAAAAGATAAGTGATGCCCCAGAGAACCTGCAATCTGTGCAGGCAAAGGGGAAGAGATGCAAAGGCAGAAGGTACTTGAGTCTCAGACGCCACTACAGCACTAAATTAGGGATGCTGACCGTGTGTGGAGGTGATGGGTGGGTCTGGAAGATGCCCTAGATCCATTAAAGTCTAGTTCACTTCTCTGCAAGGAAGGTCCATTGAGAGAACCCATGATGGTCATGCTGAAGAGCTACTCAGCAATTTGGAGCACATGACAGACCTCTCTGCACCACTGCTTCAGGCCCTACTCATTCTTCCTTTTGGTTTATATGGTCTTTAAGCATGTGTGCGTACACGCCAATTAGACAGCACTCAGTGTGTGTTTGTGTGTGTTTCATACAGACAAATAGTGTCTCACAACAGCTGCAGCGCTCTCATTGTGGAGGGTATGTGGGGCTGTGAGCTGGTGTCTGCAACAGCCTGACTAAAGTGAAATCAAAATGCTAAGGATCCTTTTGGGAAAGGAGAACTTCAGCCTTTTTCCTGAGAGCCTCTGCTCACTGCCATTGCTGTGCACAGTGAGAAAGGTTATGCCACAGTACATTTTCCCAGCTTCATGTCTACCCTTGGCTCTCCTCTTCTCCAAATTGGACCTATTTCAAGTCCTCTGTGATTAAGATAACTTGTGTCTCCCATGGAAGGCAATAGGATTCATCTACTTGGCAACCAGCATGGATAATCTGTAGTGTCTCAACTGTTTTTCCATGCCCCTTACAGACCTCTGCCTATTGATTCTAGTCCAGGGAATTATGAATTTAAAACCTGGATATTAGACCTATTTCTGGTGGTAAATGAGGTGCTCAGAATGCAGGAACTAAGCAAATTCCTGGCAGAGAAACAGCGTCAGAGAAAACCTGGGGTGTCTCCTGCTGACCATGCCCTTCTGCACCTCATCTTCAGGGATGAAGTTATCCCAGATGAAGGCAGGAAAACGCAGCAGAACCCATTTGCCAAGAGGCTTGGGCATAATCACATGGGAGGGAAACAGGGACAAGAGCTAGCTGTTCTGAGCCAACTCCGTGCTACTGCACCGTTCAAGCTATGTCTCCTCGTTGCCTTGTAAACACCTGGAACATTTACCTGTAAATGAGCTGGCTTTCCAAGGTTAAACAACTCACTGTGCTGCTGGGACTCTCTGGCATGTCTGCAATAATCCAGAACTCACTGTAAATTGCTTTTTCATTCAACCCAACTTTGGAAAAAGGCAGACAGGCTGTAGTCTAAACACCCCAAGAGTCTGTATTTGCTTTGTTCCTATGTGTTTCAGGACACTCTGCTCCCCTGTGATTTAAAACAATGTGTCTTTGTGCTTATCTTCTGGGTTTGGCAAGGCAGTTTTTACCTCTTAGTTTTTGTCTCAACAGGAGAAATTGCTGTCTAACATCCTTTGTGGACTTCCGACCAAAACCATCCAGTGCAACATATGGTAAGTCATTCAACGTTTTATAAACTCAGAGCCTCAACTACAGTTATTTATGGGTGGAAACTGGCATATCAATAGTTTCTTTCTGGTTACAAGGGTAATGAATTCTGGCTTATGTTATTATGACATCTCAGTTTAGGTTTCTCCAGCCCTTTCTTACGTTATAATGCCTTTGAATTTACATTTGTTGCTCCTGGTACTTGCCACAGCAGCTTAGTGCTATGGTGCGTCAGCAAGGCAAGAATCTCTGCCATGGGCCCTTTGCTCCAGAAAACACAGGCCATTATTACTTATGTTAAAGGAGAAGTTTTGTGCTCTGATGTTACATGTGGCAACAGTGTGTGAGGACATGGCATTGGATGATGCTATATGTTACTGCACTGATATATCCATTCTCAGTCACATCATCCTCTGAAGAAAAAAAGGGATGAGACGGTGGATAAATGAGTATGACTTGTGGGATGGCTTTGTGTAAGTTCTCTTGTCTGTAGCCATCAGCACTCAAGTGATGTCTGCAGTGGAGAATAGTTGGGACTTATTGCAACCTCAGCAAATGTGAGGGGTACACTGCAGAGTGGTGGAGAGAAACGGTGCTAGCAACCTCCGTGCCAGTGCAGAGAGTTATGCAGCTTTCAGCTTGTGGTGGTGTTCTGTGCTGGGTTGGTGGACCACCCCTTAGGGCACTTCTGTGTGCTAATCCCAGTACAGGTTTAGGAGGTAAAACTTTTCATAGTTGTTTGGAAAGTATGAGTTTCCTCTGCATATCTATTTCTGGTATCTCAAAAACAGTTGTCATGCATTACAGGGATCACCTGGAAACTGGGTTGACTCTCTAAAGGTGAAGCAGTACCTGTGCTTGGGAGACTGACCCACCTTCTTCCCTGATGAGGTGTTTCCAGACCACTTTTGGCAGAGGATTTCTGGGTTTACACTGCTACTGACAAAGGAGATCCCCAACCTGTTGGACTCTTCATCCAGCACTGAATGCACCGTGCATGTTATGCAAATGTTTCTTTATTACCTTCAGACACAAGAGCTCTTCTTGAGTTTCTTTTGTGGTTAATGCAGCCCATCTGTAGTTTAAAAAAAGGCAATGTTCAACTGTCTTGCTTTTAGTATTTTGTGTAGCACTAAGCTCAGTTGACCACTGTAAATGTGTTGCTCTCACTCTGCACTTGATTTTTCCAAAGTCTGGAGCTTTGTGGGCTCTTAATTATTCCAAGACATGCCTGTTTTCTCAAGGATCTTTATTTTGGGTGTGGGGAGAAAGAAGTTCAAGAGGAATGAGAAAGATGGAGTAGAATGGTCTATACAAGTAGCAGCATGGCTTGGGGCTCCCCTGACACAAAGAACTCTGGACCAGGTGGAGCGAGGAGGGCTCACCTCCAAGGAGGCCTGATGTGTTACACTGCACTAAAATGCATCCAAATGTCAGTCCAACAGCCATGTCTCCAAATTCTTCCTTGCTGTAGCCCAGATCTTATCTAGAGGGAGATGTTCAAATGCAGCTGTTCTGCCTGGTAGTTTTCCTTGTTTTAACACAGCACCTTGCAGGAATAACTCTAGGGAATGGATTGTGCTTCACCTCAGAATTGCTTATGTACAGAGGAGCTACAAGGAACTAATATATGGAAGCTATAAGGAACTAATGTAGCTCCTTACACAACCATTACATTTTGCATTTGGCTGGAGAATTTGGAGCAAGGCTGTCAACTTAGAGAAGGACTGCAGGGACAAAAGCAAGAAAGATAGACCCTTACTCCTCGTCCAGCTTTCAAACTTTGTTTCCAGCATAGTGGTTTGGGTTCATCCCTGTGAAGTTTTATGGCAAAAATCATATGACTTAAAGCACATAGCCCAAACCCAGGAATCCTCAACAAATCTCCCAGTAAATAAAAAGAAAAAAAATAAAAACAAAAAACCAAACCAAACCTGCCCTTCTCCTTTTTTTTTTTAAGGGTCAGAACATGCCAGGATGGTGTTTAGGTTTATATATTGACACAGTAACATCAAACACGCGCTGTCTCTAAAAAGCAGAATGTGGAACGATCAGAGACAAAACAAGACTCGGACATTGGCAAGGAAGCACTCTCCATGCCTGACTGAGCTGACGTTTCCTAATTGCAAGCAGAGAGCTTACTCTGTGCAAGAGTTTAAAAACTTTACCTTTTTTTCCAAGTCATAGTGGTTTGTCCCTGTGAAAGCTATTTCCCTCGTTTTTCATTCTTCAGAATAATTACCTACCAGCAACATTTAACATTTCTCTTCACCCTCTCTTTTTTTTTCTTTTCAGATGTGTGTCACTATTTCAGCCCTGTCACCATCCTGCTCTTGGGTTAACCAAGCAGAGATGCTCAGAACCTTGCAACGCTCAGAATTGGGCCGTGGAAAGGGAGTTACCCTGGCATGGAGTTGCCTTTAGCCCATGGCCTTCATCTTTTCTGATGGTCTCTGGGCTTTGACTCCCACAAGCAAGGAAATGTGTACTGGAATCCAGATTTACTGTTTTGCACTTGAGACAAAACCCTCCCCTCTAACTTCCACATTCCTGCATTTCTGAGTTCTGCCTAGTAGGCGAATTAGAATGAGCAAAATACCACTGGAAAGATGATGCTGAAAGAAGTATATATTAACTGTCTTACCAGATGCAGAATGGTGGAAAGCATACCAAGCCCAGATATATCTAGCCAAATTTAACTGAAGGTCATTAATCTGGAGAGCTTTTCTGACTACATGCCCAATAGACGGGATCTTGCTTGAGCACATCTTATCTCTAATGTAGACACTGCCTGACTGAACTCGGCATTTTTCCCTTCCAGTGGGCTAGCTGAAATTCAGCAAGGTGCTACAAAGGTAAGAGCTTACGTTTTCAAAGAGGGTTAATAGTTTTAAAAGTTTCAATTTGGGAAAGTCTGAATCTTGAGAGACCAAACTTTTCAGCAAATACCTTCTACCTGAAAGTTTGCTGTCTCTTGCAGTGCCTGGGGATGGTTCTGCCAAGTCACTGGTCACTTGGGGACATGCATAATGAGGTCTTTAGTGCAAACTTGGGCTCTCCTGGAAGTGGTTGGCAGTTTGCCCAAGAACAGGGATGGGCAGTTTCTCAGGCCTTGATTTCAAAAAGTAGCAAAAACAACAACACGACCAGTTTAAGAATATGTCATGTCCCACTGGTCTGTGTGTGTGCTTATCTTTAAGGATGTGCTTTCAAAGGATTTTGGATAAAAACCAAAAGGAGAGCTTTGGAAATTCAGTCATACAGAGTAATTGTATTTAGCCTGTGCTGTCAGTTCACACCATATCATTGTGGAGAATAATAAATAAGCAGTCCACATTCTTACAGTAACCTTTCACTAGTCAGTACCAGGAGGTGAGGGGACATGTGCCTTCCCAGACATCAGGTATGCCTGGGTGGTGGTGGGAGTGTTTGCTTTTGTTTTTAAACTTGACGGTAGCAGTGGGGGGATGAAGTTAAAAAGCAATCATTCTGAGTCAAATGGTAGGGCCTAGGAAAACAGATGTGGGGTGTGTGCCATGAGCCAAGATCAACTTCACAGAACTCGAAAGATTAGTTCTACAAAAACTGGAGGGAGGAGAAATATTATCCGGTCAGTGTTGTGATGGATGGGAGCAAGGAAATAGCTCAGAACAGTCAAACAACAGAATCTGCAGTGCAAAAATGTTAACTTTCTGCTGCCATTATTTTGTCATAGGTAGGAAATCCTTTCAATGGTATCTGAAGGGTATTAAATACTGTCTTCCTCTGACATTAAATAGAGGGGCAGAGGCATTTATTTCTCTGAACTGCTTCTACACTCAGCTCCAAAACAACATTGCCCTCCTGTTTAAAATCCTGAGTGTACAGGGCTAATACTTGTCTTACCTTTCCCTGGGACTTTTGTTGTTGTAGCTACCTTTTTATATTTCTGTATAAAGAATTTCACTTTCGTCAACACTGGCGAAGTATAACACTTCTGGGACCTTTGAGCTAACCCCAAATATTGTAAACCAATTCAGCACTAGATTGCATGTACCTTTTTTGCTTCTGGCCTAGTTTCTGCATCCAGGCTGTTTCTTATGGTGCTGCTCTGCATCTCCTGTGTCGCTGTACTGGGGGCACCTCATCAAAAAAAAAAGGGCTAGTCAAGGAGCTAAGAGCTTTTTCCCCAAAGTGGCCATTGACTTTTGAGGCATCTAAGCGCACACACCAATTGCTTACCATCTCCTTAAAATGGACTAGCTCAATGCACTTATTTTGAACTCCTTGATGACTGGGTTTATCAGTCAGTCTTGCTCTAGAATACAGTTTTCATGACAGCTATTCAAAGGACCCAGAATTCTCTATCATAAGACTCTGCCATCTCTGAAAGTCAGAACAAGTTCAGCTAAGCCAGCATAACTGTAATAAACTCTCTTGGGCATGTATTCCACCTTCCAGACTGCCAGAAGTCACGGTGGCATCAGTGAGAGAAGCTTCTCGTGTTGAGCACACCCCACAACTGTCTTTTAGCTCTTTTTAAGTGCCTTAGCTGTGCCCTGCCAGAGAGGAAGACCTGTTTCTATCCCCAGTGTATTGTCTGGTCACCTATCCAGTGCACAGAGGCCTGACTGAGAACACGAGTGTCAGTTATCTACTGCGTGGTGCACTATTTCTGAAGGTTTTGCTCTTCGGCTGGGGATCAGCCTTGTCCCCATGCCACAGGTCTTTTCTCAGCACAGAAGAGGTTGCTAGCTCCATCCTCTGCTCTGGCTTCTCTTTTAACATTCCTCTTGTGAGTGCTCTGCAGAAGGGCACCAGCTTCCAGTCCTCACCAGCCAGGCTGCCCATATCTGAGCAGGCTCTGGTTCTTCTGGCACTTTCCTCTCAGCATCAGTGTGTCTCTGGCTGTGTTACCAGAACCACCCCCAACAGTAAATTACCTCTCACTGGACATCTCCTTCCTTAGAGTAGCCAGGTCTGTTGTCTTGAAAACTCTATGCCACAACAGTCTTATTCCAGAGGACTCTTTCAGCTGTTGCTGAACAGTACCTGGAAACATCACACAGTCCCTCGTGGAAGAAAATGCAAGTTCTCTGTAGAAGTTTCACATGGCAACTTCAGCTTCTGCATTTAAAAGTCCTTCTGTGTTTTGTATCCAGACCTTTGGTTGTCATTGTTGACACTGTGAAAGAAAGACTCCACTACTGTACATGGGGAGAAGCCCTGAGTCTGAGCACCACATTTTCCTGGAATCTACGCAGGGCTTGCAAATATTATTCTGTTTATTTCTCTAGTGCATCCACTGAAAGCTCAGAGCAGTTTTTCAAAGCTTCCCAACAGCTAAACCAAGCCAAAGGTTCACTGGCCAACAATCATCAATACTATTGAGCTGCTGCCTAAGGTCTACTGTTCTTAGATTAATTGACATCTCGTTTCTTCCAAGGGCCTGGCTGCAGCAGGCTTGTTACCTTTGTGTAAGGACTCTAAGGACCACCAAGGTCTGAGCTTGTTCCAGTCTCCTCACAGGATGGAGATGCTACAATGACCTTATTTACTTGTCATTTGAGGAGAGGGAGGTCCTGCCTCCCTCTGTCTTTCCACTGGCACCATCTCTGCTCAGCTGGACTGGCACTTCTAGGTTTGTTAGTGGAGCAAATGCCATCATGGTAGAACTTACAGCTCTGAGGAGGGACTTTCTCAGAGCCATGGATTCAAAGTGTTTCCCAGCCTCAGCCATAGGGACAATCCTGGTTGCTGCATTTTCTTGTCTCAGGTGAGAGGAGGAGCGATCCCTGTGCATCTCTAAGCCTTTGTGCTTCCAGGGCTCCAGGCAAGAGACTCAGAATGAGTCTTCCTCGCTCTCTGTGAGCTTTTACCCCATGGAGAGCAGTAGTTAAACCCTGCAGCCTAGCAATCCCTTGGGCTTTACTGTAGCCTATAAAACAGGCTGGGGAGACACTGGCCTCTAGTTGTTTGTCTCCAGAGGTAAACCACTGTTCATACAGTCCTACCCTTTAGTTCTCAGGATGAAATTCCTTTTCCATGCCAGGAAAGGAGCAGCTCCAGCCTACGGAAAGCTCATTTGCCACGCTTGTGCTGCGGGCTTATTTTCCTCTGCAGTAGCACCCAGCATCTGACTGAAAAGCATGGCAGAAGAGGCCCGGGAAGCGCAGTAAAACCTCTCCATCCCCTCACCGGAATGCAAGACAAAAGAGCTGCATCTCTAACAGATGGCTCAGGCTCATATCTCCCTCTGAGGAGAACCATTACAAAAATATTTCCCAGATATTTGGCTGGGCATCTCACGAAACTATCCAGTTTCATGATGCTAATTTTCCCATTGTCTAGACAGTTGCAAATCCAGACAGCATTATCAGTATGAACCTACTGTGCATATACGTACAGACAAAAGCCCATTTTTCTGCTCATTGGTAGTTACAGGTATGTTCTTACCAATGAGCAGCCTAGTGGTGAACTTCTGAATTGCTCCAAAGTGCCTGTATACATCTCTTGGGAGTCCCCAGTCCCCTGGCAGGGATGGTGATTGATTCAAGCAACACTGAACTGTGTAGATGCACTGTAGGTTGAACTGGAGCATCTAACCCCTCTCTGGCTACCTTCTCCTACACCCAGGAGAAAAACAAACTGTGCTGAGGGCTGGAGAATGCTGTGAGCCAAGCATGTGCATCCCTCCTCAGGACAGAGTCTCCTGCCACCGTGATGTTCCATGGATGAAAATGTTCTTTTGCGGTTTGCATGCTGGTAATGTTCATGGAAAGATATTCTGGGGCTGTAGACATGTAGATGAGGTCTTACTAGTCTCTGTTGATGATAAAATGGTCTGTGGGCATTTGTTCCCGCTGTCTGGATTGACATGTTAAGACCTGTGTAGAGGAACAGCACATTCTTGTTCTGCACATCAGGGGTGCCAGCCCACATTTTGCGGGCAGGCTGTCGCACCTTCCCCAGACTTTGGCATAATCAGCAGCTATATTTATGGCTCCTCTGTGATGCCAATGGACAAAAATATAGTAGGAGAAGGAGCTGTACTCACAAACTAATAACTTGTGAATGAAGATACTTAGCCAGCAGCAGCAGCAGCAGCATTTTCCCTCCTTTCTCTTTGCTTACTTGCAGAGTTCTTCACTGTCTTCCCATGGCTTCTGTCCATATGTGCATGGCTTTCCTGGCCCACTGAACTGGGGGTACCTCCTGGCTTTCTGGGCTCTACTGGCAGCCCAGGCTCTGTGCCCACATATTTGGAAGGCAGAGCAAAGAGTGACACAGGTGGAATATAAAGGGTTTGACTGCAGCTGCTTTCCAGCTCTGTTGTAGGGCACAAGGAGTGGGGAAGGAATTGCTCCTGGGCTCATGGGGTGTGAATCCTGCCAGGCAGCTCTTGATTGTATGGGGGATTACCAGAGTGAATCGTGTGATTGAAGCAGCAATATTGTTCTACTAATGAAAATCCAGGACTTGTAGTGTCTGGACAGCAGTGACTTGGGTTTTTCCCTGGTGAGGACCACAGCCAGGCTGGGTGATCTGTTTCCAGGAGCCCCTGCTGACTCTGAAGGCAAACAAAAAGGAAGGAACTGAAATAACTGCAACATGGTGGGTTCATCATCTGCCTCAGAGATATCTGTTACTAGAGCCTGGGAGCTGCGGGCAGAGAGAACCTATAGGGACCTGAGTAGAGCTGAGATAATGTCCCAGACAGCCAGTCCACGTGGGAGCGGAGGAGGAGGAAGAGGGCAGTTCTAGTTCAAAATCTGTGGGGCTTTGCAGTGGAAGTGCTGGGAATGGGAGGGCTGGAAAAGTTCTTTCTTCCTCCAAGATAACTGTGGTCTGTTCCCCAGCTGGACTATCACTCTGTGTCTGCTCTAATCCACATCTTCCCTCTACCAGCTGGGTTTGTTTTGCAAACTCAAATCTGATCTCCTTAGTTGGTTCTGTGTGTCTTGCTCAGTTTTCAGGACTCCATGTTTCCACCATATAAATTTTAGAGCAAAGCTTACTTGCCCTCCTGTCACTAAAATGGGGAGGTAAAGTGGCTCTAACAAGAGCAGGCAGTCCCAAGAAGTCTTCTAGCCCAAGGTATTTTACAGAAGACTGGCTGCATCCACAACTTGAACTGCTGCAACTCTTAATGTGATATTTGACTTAATGAAAACTAAAAGATTCAACCCCATTCACGTTTTATGCCCATGAAACATAGCCAGCTCTAGGGCGGTGGCCATGTCTGCCAGAACAGTGTGTAACGTGAAGGGAGAGGGTGCTTTGGAAGCTTTACACCAGAGCAAAAGCCAAGAACTTGGTTAGATTTGGTGAGCCCTGACAGATTTTCTGTAAATGTTAGCTCTGGGCCCATCCTCACTAACTTGCAGAGCCAGGTGTTAGTGGGACTGGAGATAAGAAAATATAACCCATTGGAAACTGAAGGCATGAGATTCCTTACACTGATGGAAATGTAGATCCCATCTAGGGTAAACCAATGTGCAAAGAATACAGACAGCACACAGACAGAGGTAAAGTGAATTCAGGTTTTGATTCATGTGAGCGCTCAGGTACTCGGTCTTTCTGTTCACAGAATACGGATGTGCAGAAAGTTATCTGAGGTTGGTTTTGGAGGAGGAAATAAATTTACCTAACTTAGCCTTAACTCTATGATGCTGAGCAGAGCTCCTAAGAGATGCAAGGAAACTTAGCTATTCTGCGCTCTTCTAACAGAAGTAACAAGAGCAGATGCCTACTTAAACTTTCTTGAAATAGGTCTCTAGATGAGTCTCTGATGGACTTTGCTCTGCAGTTCCATGTTGTCTGTTTATCCATAGGCACTTGCATTAGTCTGTACACTCGACAGCACTACCACCTGCTGATGGACACATCTGAGCACAGATGGGCTTTGATTTGTGGGAAGTCATTCCCAAGGAAGTCTCCCTGCCTTTGGGCATCCTTATTAGACAGGGACCTCTGTGCACGGAGCTGCTAAGAAAGAGCTGTTGCTCTCTAACCCCATGCATGAGACTGAAACCACTTTAGCATCACTCTCGGGGCCAGAAACACCATATCAGGCCCTCAGGTTTGAGAGGATTGTCCCATTCCAGCCACAGTTCTCCAGCACACTCCAGAAGAGCCAGGCCTTTGGCTTCAGTGGAGTGGGAAGGAGTTATTTGCCCAAGACTGGCTGCACTGGAAAGATGTGAACGTGAAAAGTGTTTGGCTAACAGGTGCCCAACAGTGGTCATCAGAGAAACAGCTCCACCAAAAGCAAAGGCAAGGCTTTTTAACAGGTGTGTAGAACTGCATGTAGAACAACTGTTGAAAGACTTTGTAATAACCCTTTCTAAGACTATGAATATCCCTGAGGAAACCCCATTTTGGCAGCAGCCTGGCCTTCTGTTTCCCATCAATTGTAGCTTTGTCTCTTTTGAAGCCCCCTGCTGCAAATGAGCAAACACCTGGCTGAGAAAAGATGAATGGAAAACATTGGCTATGCTAGAGAGGTAATGGCAAATCCCATGCCAGGAGGAATAATAAACAGGAGATTATTGATATAACTAGTCTCCTCCAATAGGTTTTCCACCAGGCATGCAGAAGCACCTACAAAAGAGGCATTGTCTCTGCTGTCACTGCAAGGGAAATGGGAGGAATGAGTTCTGCCTTGACTTGAGCCTGGTGCAGGAAGGACGGGTTTGTGTCTGGTGAACAAAACTCATGAGTATCAGCAGAACGGGGAAGGAGGGAGTGAGAAATTGCTGGACTGTGAATTCCAGGGATCAAAAGGTAGCGTACTGTAGTTAAGTGGCCAACAGGCTGTTGTTCATTAGCCAATCTTAGATGGTAGGCTGTGAACTGAACTGGTTTGGGTCTGATGGCTGAAGTGCATCTTGCCCAGAGCCCCAGCTGCCAACTCCCCATTTTGCATTGCAACAAGGTGCAGATTTATGAACATGCAGGAATCTGTGTCTTGATGTTAGCACAGCGCAGGCATGTGGGGATTTTAAAAGCATTGCATGGATTGAATGTATTTGTTTCTAACAGGAATGCAGTTAGGCCTGGTTTTGGGTGCTGTTGGAAATGCCCAGCTCTGCAAGTGATATAATGCAGAAGAGATTTCTGGAGGGCAGGTCATTGTGCTCTCTCCCCGAGATCTTTCTGTGACATTCTTCTACTAGGAAAGAAGGCAGGGCAGCTTCTATAGATAGGAATACACTGTTCTGGGGCACTCCACGGTAACCTCTTCCGATACTCCAATTATATCTCAGCCTCATCAAAAGGGATGGGAGAAGGATGTATCTCAACAATACAGATACTCTAAAGTTTTGAGCGTTCGTGCCTCTTCTCCAGCCTCTCTTTTTGCTTCCCTGGCTGCAGATAACAAGCACTTCAGTTCCAGTTTGACTGCCTGATTCTTGGAAACCTGAGGCAGACAGCAGACTGCTCTTCCAAAGTGCGGTAGAAAAAAAAAGAAAGGTGGGTGGGAGGGAGGAGAAGAACTATTTCCTGCAGTGAAACTCAATCCTTTTCAACTTAAAAATAGGAGGAAAACAAATTCCTGTGGGTCCTGCTATAAAAAGGTTTGACAGTTGCCTACTTTCTGCCCCACCTCCCAGAGCTCCCCATTTGTTTGATGTCTTGGTAAGAGCCCTCTTGAACACAAATGCAGATCTGTCGGCTGCAGCCCTGCTGCTGGGGAAGGCGGCTCTGCTCCATGCTGGGGGTCAGCTGCAGGGGAGTGTAATGCTCTGCGACAGGTAGCAAAGCCCAGGATTAACTGTTCTTTGTGTGGAGTTACCATACAACCAGGTTTTCCTGGGCCTTTTTTCTCTGCTGGAAATTTTGTCCAAACCATTATAAAAGTGCCCAAGAGTTCTGAGCATTTTTGCAGGTCCCATCAAGCCAAGAGCCTCACAAGAGAGATGACAAATAGCAGCCAGAGCCCCCATCTGTGCTTGCATCTCCTCATGGTGGTCTTCTAAGCTGTAAGCCACAGCCTGTGACTTAGGAGGAGCAGGAGCTCTGGGCACAGCTTAATTGGTCTTGATTGCCTGATCAGGCTTAATTGCCTCATAGCCAGAGCCATCTCCCTGCTCATCCCGGCTGCCAGACTTCTGCTCTCCTCTCTCTTCCCACTCACCCTCGCACTCTTTCTGCCTCACTGCCTGATTTCAGCGCTGGGTGACAGTGCCACAGACCCTGCTGTAACAGCTTCCCCCCCTGCCAGATCACTCCCTCCCCTGTAAGTCCTGCTCCCTCCTTTGCTTCACTTTCTCACTCTATCTCTCTGCTCCCCTCTCCCTTCTCCCTCTTTCAACACTGCATTGACAGGGTAGAGATGAAGGCAGCTGGAGAGGCAGGTTTTCTTGAAGCTTCTGTTCCTCTCTAGGGAAGAGAAAAATAAAGCCTTGGGAGGCAGAGGAGGTAGCCAGAAAGACTGTTTAAGTAATGATCCAACAACGTTTGCAGTGGCAGCTCCAGCAAAAATGCTGCTGCCTGCACTTCTCCTGCCCTGAGGGTGCTATCGGACCTGATGTGGCCTGGCCCCATGACAAGCATTGATTAGGGCTGTGCCATCCTCTCTCTGTCTCCCACCATCAGCTGATGCTGCTATCATGAGTCACTTCAGCTCTTGGCTACGCTTACTCCTGAAAGAGGGAACGGCTCCCAACAGGAGTGATTCACCATGCCTCACCGGCCTTCTTTAATCTGCTTCCAGTCACATCACCTCGGAGTTGGAACCCTAGAGCAGAGCAGCTCCAGTGCTTTCTCATGCCCTCCCTGCAGAGCTACTGTCCTCCTTGCTGACTTCCTTTAGACCTCCCAGGTTTGTGCTGTTAACGATTCACTGCATTCTTAGGATTTTTCCCTCCTGAGTCAGTAATATACCACTTTGGTTGCAGATCTAGGGACTATGCTGTTGATATGGGTTCAGAGAGAGATTGGCCAGAACAGAACTGCACATCTCTAAGGAACCACTCTCAGTCCTCATGTGAGCGTGGAGATCATTGTCCTCTGGAGCCAGATACACTGTTAGAGCCACCCTGCTAGAGCCAGTTAACACGGCTAGGTACTTTTCCAAAAAAAGAAGGGTTTTTAGCCTATGTGTTCAGGCCAGCTTCTGCTCTGAGTAACCACATTATGCCTCACTGTGCTTGAAATTAGCCTTGAGCTAATGCATTGTACTTTGTGTGTCCAACAGGCAGAGTCATTTACCACAGCTCAGCTGATGAGCAGTAATTCATTAAGCCTCTGCAACTCAGTCACTGCAATCATCCAGTCTTAACAGGGCCAAATATATTCCCACTGTGATGTCACAAGAGTACAAAATGCCTCTTTAAAAGAGAAGTTGTCTGTTGTTGCTGAGTCCTGATAAAGCTTCAGCTCTTTGTCATCTATCCAGACCAGCAACCTGTCTTTCCAAAGGCTGGTTCCACCTGCATGGCCCAGAGTTGTACCTACCAAAGGAAAACAGGTGACTTAGATGAATGCAAACCTCTCTCTTGTACAGACATGTGATCAAATGCAATTGAATCGCAGTTGCTCAACAAGTAATTGCCCTTCAGCTGAAGCAACACCACCATTGTGTTCATGCTTGTAACTTGCCCAGCTCCTTCACTTAACTTACGCAACGTGAGAGCCTTAGTAAGAAACTGGTGCCTGCTGAACTAATCTAAACTGGCTAGGGCTCCTGAGCCTCTGCTTGGACAATCGCTGCTGGGCACTTTGAGGTGTTACCTGTACTGTAGCTTCTTTCCTCCTCTGTCCGAAACATCAGTTTCATTCCCCTCTTGCAGGCTGTTTAATCATCTGACTTTGCCCTGGCATTGGCCAAAGTGCATGCACTCAACTCCTTTAAACCAGCTTTTTCTCATCCCAAGAAACAGCCCTTCCTGTAGCAACATACAGCGTCAGCTTTGTACCAGTTGAACTAACCAACCAGTGGCTTTTCAACTAACTTTAATTAAGCTGCTGTAAATTTGTGTGTAGAATGACCCCTGTGGATGTGTTGCAAGAAACCCCTCACAAGACAAACCAAGCCATACCTTTGATAGAGAAAGCATGCTTGCTTTTGTGGTAGGCTGTGGTCCAGCTGCATGGAAGGCTTTATAGAGAAATGTGTTGCGTTTGTTGGTTTTTTTCTTTTCTTTTTAGCTGGCGTGGAAGAAAAGAGAGGATAGTTTCCAACAGGGAGGATAAAACAGTACAAATTAAATCCATTCTCTGGCCAGTGTAACAATTGCAATTTCCTGCTATTCCTTGGAAGCTGTACAGCCCAAGAGGGAGATATTTCAAGACCGGTGTGTCAGGGATAGAAGCGCATGCATCTGGTTATTTTAATGGCAGCTCTGTCCCTAATTTTCACTGCTGGCCTTGATGAAATGCCAGCTCTGCTCCATTAACCTTTTGTCAGTATGGCAAAGAATAAAAGGTGGCTCACAACATTAGCACCTGAGATAAAGCTCCTTTTCCCAACAAGCTCTTGGAGGTCTTTAGCTATTCCAGACAGAGTTTTGGGTAGAGAAGGGAAAGAAGAAGGCAAAAAACCCTCTGTGAAGGTTTGTGTAACAGAGCCTATTCAAGACTCATATCTGCAGTCTTCATTACTGTCTGCCATGTGTGTTAGAACCAAGTTTCAATCAAGGTAACCATTTTCCTCTACAAGCCAAGAAAAATATTGGGTTTATTTTCAGACCATTAAGAATAGTCTCTCAGAACAGCCCTGTTTTCCTTACTTCACATGGGCTGCTTAAAAAAAGAAAAGAAAAAGCACAATTTTACAACCATGGCAACTGCGATCTGCACATGGGTTAGACCCCAACAAACAAAATCTTCACTGTGCCTTGGAAGAGCTTTCTCAGGGCCCGAGACTTAATCCACCACCACAGCCAAAGGATTAGTGCTGGGCAAAAGACGGGATTTTTATTCTGTGAGAAATGCGGTGGGTTTAGGGTGGGAAGGGGGAGAAAACACAAAAATCAAACTTCTTCCAAGCTCTTGTTTGTAGTGGTGTCAGCCCTAACGAAGCAGTACAATGCAGCTCCGGCCCCCTCCTCCCTCCATCTCCTGCTTTGCAGCTATGACCAGTTCCTACCAACCACAGTCACTCTCACGGCTGCTACCTCCTCCCTCAGCTTTTTACAGAAACATAATCCATCACTGCAAGCCTTGCTTGTGAGACAGCAGTCTGAACAATGTGCTCAGTCCGGCTGGTGGCTGCTAGTTATGGGAAGGCTCTTGGTAGTGCTGTAGCTGTTGCATAGCTCGGCACAGCTCTTGTGCACCCAGAAGGCTTATTTCAGAGCCCCAGTTTCCAAGTGGTGAAAGACAGAACTGTTTGCTCTCTGGGCTGCAGCCTCAGGAGGTTTGGATTTAACTTATCATGTGAGATCAGGATCACTGCTCTTAAAATGTCAGCAGTGAGCTGTGGAGCAAAAGGAGAGGGGGGGAAAACCTTGCCCAAAATTCAGGCACAGAAGAAAGTCTTGGGGCTGGGAGGTTTGCTGAGGGATGGCCTTTCTCAGAAAGCCTCTCGGTTCTCTGCCAGGTCCCCGTCATCTTGCATTGAGGCCTCCCACCAAGGGACAGCTCACCCAAGTCAGTGCTAGGCTGGCCAAAGGGCTGCCACCACATCGCCTGACTGGGAACACTGTCTTACTCTGCAGGCTGGTACCAGCAGAGCAGAAGGGACAAGTAGAGCCATACCAGGTACAGTGTCCTCCCTGAAGGCCTGTAGTCACCAGTAGCTCTGGGGAGCACCACCACCGTGCTGGTGTGGTTGAGGAAAATCAGGGCTGGATGTCTCTAGTGACTCAGAGGCCACCGCACAGGGGGACCTTCATCTGAGGGGAGAGTTTATGCTATAAAACCAGAGGAGAGAAAAGCAGAAAAAAGAGCGAATGAGGACAGAAATCTCCAAAACTGTAGCTGGTCAGGGTGAGCAAAGGCACAGGCTTGTTGTGCTCCAGAGCCAGACTTGCTGCATGAAGCTTCTTAGTTCTGAGGGTCTGCTCATCAGGACAGGCATCCAGCTCAGCCACAGGAAAGAGCTTTTCTTTTCAGGCAGCAATTGTGACTCTGCCTTTGTGGGGGATGGAGTCCCGTTCGCTCCGGGCACTTCCAGGACATACGGAGCGGCTGAGGACGGCACAGCCCCTTTGGCGCAGGGCTCTGGTCTGGTACCTCCCCGGTGCTGCCAGGGCTGTGACACTGCAGCACGCGTGCCTGCCAGGCCACCAGCTGCAAGCCACTTGCAGAGCATCCCAGGGATGAGCATAGCAGAGAGCTGAGGGAGCCCCGAGCTGTAGGCTGCTTTCATTGCTGTGCAAAGGACTTGTTAGAAATAAGCCGAGTGTTCCTGCAGAGGAAGCAATCCAAGGCAGGGGAAAGTGAATTGCTTTAAAAATTAAGACCACAGATGCTGAAAATATGGATTGTTTAAGCAATGCTATAATCCTAGCTTCAGCTTTTGAAATGTTTCATATCTAAATACTCCACACACACAACTGCATAAAGCAGCAGGGCTCTATTGCATGCCCAGGTCAAAGTAAACTGCAAGAAATGGCTTCTATTTAAGTGCAGTCACCTCCAGAAGGGCCCTGGACTGGCCAGTGCTTTGCATAGAAATGAGTAGGCAGCCTGGTGTCTGGTCTGGGAGGGAACCTGGTGAAATCCTTGGATTCCCTCCTGCTTGCACCATGGCTCAGTGCATCCAGTTCTTGTGATTTGTCTTGTCACACTGAAATGGGGACAAGTGCAGAGATGAGTACTGATTTATTAGAAAATCCACCAAGTAAAAGCAATTGGCTGGAAGCCTGCTTTCTTGCAAACCAGAACATTGCTTGTCCACAACATGTAGCACATTGAAAAGCAATGCCAGCACACAAAACCCAGGAATTAGAGGCCTGTAATTTCCCTTTGCCATCTCTGGGTTACTGGCGTTGAGTGAACATTTCATAAGTTTCATTATGGTCTCAAACTGCAAGCCAGGTTCTCCAGGACATCCGCTGCAGGCAGGGATTCAGGCAAAGAGAGAAGTTCTTGTTTGTAGAGCCTGGGCTTGGTCTTGCATTGAGGTTTGAGTGAACCTGGTCCATTTGGGTGGGACCCACTGAAGCTAATAGTCTGTGTATGGTTTGGATTCAGATCTTGGCAAAACTAAACTCCAGCCTTGAAGAGCACGTCTTACTCTGTAGGCCTGGAGACCCTTCCTGAATCTCACTAAGGAATACAGTGAAGGGATGGGTGTGAAGAGTAGCAGCTCCCAGGCTTGGTCAGTGAGGGAAAGCCATAGTTGTTGTTTTGACATCTCCTCTCCCTGGGCTTCTGCCTTGGTTGCAGATCTCCACTCTTCACAGGCCCAGGTAGTCATCCATGGAGATGTGGGATTATTCTCTGTCCTCAGAGATATGGGGCTGCATCCTGGCCCCTAGAGAGGGAATAATTTCCTTCTACTCATTGTACACCAAGGCAGCAAACTTGGGTTTGCTGTATGGCAGGGGATTTAGCCCAAGGGTGGAGTGTGGTGTTACCTCGAAGCAAAATCCCAAAGCTGCAGCAGCAGGGTCTCATCAGAACTGGCATGTCAGGGCAGACAGAGATTTAACAGTAGATGTGGGATTATACAAACCATGGCAATATCCCATCAGAGCATTCTTCAAGGCTGAAATGACCAGCTGCAAAAAGCATCCATCTAGCAAGGGATGCATATGTGAAGATGTGCACATCATCTTGGCTTTGGATAGGCTGGAAGGATGTTTTTCTCATAGGCTGAAAGTAACAAAGAGGATTAATCTCGGAAAAAAAACTTGGGCACTATGCTGAAGTGGGTTTTCATCAGCCTTTTACTATTGTGTGTGTATCTCAGGTTTACTAATGATTCAAATGAAAAGTAATCAGGAGAAGTGCTTGGAGAAGGAGATTTTCCTGTATTTATTTTGGATGCATGACCAGTGGAAAAATATCTTCCCAAGCATTTTGCTTGGCGATGTGGCCTGTTTCATTTGGAGAACAATTGATGGTGATGATGAGTGGTGTTAGATGGGATCGCTGTTCGACAGCTTTTTGACTTGCCTGCGAGTCAAAGCAGCAAATTCCATGTTACTGCACACGTGTGCCGAGGAGAGGGCGGGGAGAGAGAGGCCACAGACAAGCTGCTTGACGTGTTCCATCTGGTCTTCGCCAAACTTTAACCGGGCACAGCACAGATTGTTAACCCGTCACCTGGGTCTGCAGCGCTGCCTTGCTGTGCTAATCCTGAGTGGGTTGTTGACTGTGCAATCTGCAGTTTGGTGAGATAGCCCTGGACATTCACTGCCCTCAAGTTGCGGGTGAACTGTGGAGATCAGTTTAACTTGTTGGTGGAGAATTTGCCAGTAGTTCTGTGCGTGGTGCATTACATGTTTGTGGGAGCAGACTGCTCCCAATGACTTTCTGTTTCCCAAATACAATGGGGTATATGCTCATGCTATAGGAGAGAAGATCCTTGATGTTACCTGGCATTCACCCCTTTCCGGAACAGCTGTACCATCTGTAGCTCCCCATCCCTTTTCTCCTCCAGATGCAGGAAGGATGAAGGGAATAATATGCAGAAACCCATCCTGTCCCTTAGCTCTCTGCACTGGCCATTGGCAACTCTCAGCAGAGGGACCATAAGGAAGGTTAAATCGGTGAAGACTATTTGTCTGTCTTCATTTCTGAAAAGGGAAATGCCATCTGCCACATTCATTCTCTCTCTCCCTTGCTGAGGGCTTCTCAATGGCCTCTGGTCTTGGTGGCACAGGGGATAAATCTAAAGCAACTTTGCTGAAGTCTTCAGAATTGCTCCCAGGGTAACTGAGATCAGAGCAGGGGCCCCAAGAGTTTCCTAAGCTTCACAGCCATAGCTGCAAGGCAAATAAAATGAGATTAACCAATTACAATTAAAATGAGAGAGAACTGCTTTTGACAGTAATTTCGAATTTCCCCTAAAACCACTTCCAGCTGTGACCTCTGACTCACGCAGCGTTCGCCTGAGATCTGCCCCTGGTTGTTTGTTATAACTGGTGCTTTCAAGGACGTTCAGTCCTGTCTAACAAGAGGTTTCCTAGGCAAAAAAAAAAAAGGAGAGAAGTGAAAAATGGAAGAGGAACTAACACAGGGCACCCCTGCAAGTGAGGCCCAGACCCGAGAACCCTTCCAGCCAGCAGAGGAGAGGAGTCGGGCGATCTCCAGTGAATTAAGTGGGGTAGGACTTGCGTGGAATTCCCCTGAGCCCAGAGAGCTGTCTTGCTATCATGCAACTGTGAACTTCATTTTGGAATATCCTAATTCATGTCAGTGTAGAACAGATAGATCTCTGTTCTCACAAAGAAGCTGGCTGTGCACAGACCTTGCCCTTGCTGTGAGAAGAGAGCAAGGCTGTGTCTTCAAGATTGAAGTTATTATCTCCTTATCTAGAGAGATCAAAAGGTTTGTTATGCAGCAGTGCCACACAACTGGCTCTCATCTTAAGAGCATCCAATCCTTTCAGACTACTTAATTCTTTAAAATTAGTAGGTGCTTTTGACTCATTCTTTGGCCTGTGCTACCACCCTCTAGCAAAATTTCTCCAGGTGCTGTTCAGAAAACAACCCTGGAGGAGAAAATTTTGGAGGATTAGTGAGGGAGGAATAATATAACTGGGTGTGGGTTTTCACCCAAATATTATCAGCAATCTGCAGTCTTCTGCAGATGCTCCTGCCTCTTCCCATCAGGAGACTGGGACTTCCCTTTGGACAGGATCAGAGAAGAACAGCACTTCCAGCAAATCCTCCTCTCTGTTCCAAACTGCGCCAACAGCAGTCACAAGAGTCAAGGCTCAGCTCTCTCTGGACAAGGGTGTCTTTCATTTGGTTGGAGAACGGGTGTTGCAAAAGGAGGAGCTGGGACTGGGGTGTTTGTTAGGAGATGCCTGTAGAGTTCTGCATGGGCTGATAAGTGAATGGCCTCCATCGCTTGTATCATCTGTGTGTGCACAGACACCCTCACTGGCCACGAGCCATTTACATGCTGCATTTCTGCTGTTCTGGCATTTCCACCTTCAGCCCAGATGGAGGATGTGCCTAGCAGAGGAGTGGCTGGGGACGTGAGGTGACACACTTTGAACTGTTTCCATCATGCAGTCGGCAGGTTCAATTTCCCATGCTGCGAGGGGACAGGGCTATGAGAACAGTGGTTTGAGCCAGTGATCAGGTGTGTACAAATGTATATAAAGTTGCTGCTTTTACTCTTTGGGCACGGAAAGTGAGAGGGAGAATAGAAATAAAGAAGAAGGTGCATCCTTTTAAGGATGGGGGGAAGACAGTGGATATAATATTTCTGGATCTTAGCAAAGCATTTGACACTGTCCCCCACCACATTCTCATGGAAAAACTGGCTGCTCATGGCCTGGATGAGCATAGGATCTGCTGGATCAAGCATTGGCTGGAAGGATGATCCCAAAGGGTGGTGCTCAATGGAGTTAAATCCAGCTGGCGGCCGGTCACAAGTGGTACTCCTCAGGGCTCAGTATTGGGGCCTTTCCTTTTTAATATCTTCATTGATGATGTAGAAAAGGACATAGAAAACACTATTAGTAAGTTTGCAGATGACACTAAGTTGGGTGGGAGTGTTGATCTGCTTGAGGGCAGGGATGCTCTACAGAGGGACTTGGATAGACTGGATAGATGGGCCAATGCTAATGGCATGGCCTTCAATGAGGCCAAGTGCCAGGTCCTGCACTTGGGCCACAACAACCCCATGCATCGCTACAGGCTTGGGGAAGTGTGGCTGGAGAGCTGCCTGGCAGAAAAGGACCTGGGGGTGCTGGTCAACAGGTGGCTGAACATGAGCCAGCAGTGTGCCCGGGTGGCCAAGAAGGCCAAGGGCATCCTGGCTTGCATAAAAAATAGTGTGACCAGCAGAAGTAGGGAGGTGATTGTCCCCCTGTACTCAGCACTGGTGAGGCCACACCTTGAGTATTGTGTCCAGTTCTGGGCACCTCAACACAAGAGAGATATCGAGGTGCTGGAGCGAGTACAGAGGAGGGCAACGAAGCTGGTGAGAGGCCTGGAGAATAAGGCTTATGAGGATCGATTGAGGGAGTTGGGATTGTTTAGTTTGAGGAAGAGGAGGCTGAGGGGAGACCTCATCACTCTCTACAACTGCTTGAAAGGGCATTGTAGGGAGGTTGGTGCTGGTCTCTTCTCACGGGCAATGAGCGACAGGACAAGAGGGAATGGCTGCAAGCTGCAGCAGGGTAGGGTTAGGCTGGACATTAGGAAAAAGTTTTTCACAGAGAGAGTGGTCAGTCAGTGGAATCAGCTGCCCAGGGAGGTGGTGGAGTCACCATCCCTGACTGTGTTTAAGAGTAGATTAGATGTGGTGTTGAGGGATCTGGTGTAGGGGAGAACTTGTAGAGTAGTGCTGATGGTTGGACTTGATGATCCCAAGGTTCTTTTCCAACCTAAATGATTCTATGATTCTATAAGGCAGAGGTACTGGAGTCAGACAATGTAGTAGATTATTTATACAGTGATCTGCCAGCTTTGAAAGCCTTCCAGATGCTGTAGCACTCTTGTGTTGATGTCAGTACCATAGTCACCTTTCTTTCTAATTTCCTGTGTCATTAGTGATTTTTAAGGGATGTGCTATCCTTTAGAAATGAGATCTGAAAGCAATTTGGGAAACAGGAATGCTCTTTGTTACCCCCACACCAGTTACATTTATTTAATTTGAAATTAATCAACTAAGTGTCAATGCTGTCACACCTGGGTGACTTTCAAAACAGTTGTGTGCAAGCGTCTGCCCACACTCAACACAGTTTGGTATCTTTGCATCTGCAAACACTGTTGTTTTTTTTCTAAAGTACCTAAGTTTGCATCAGAATTGCTACAGTCTGTTCTTAAAAATTTCTTATGATGGAAGTTTTCCAATTCCGTAGGCAGCCCATCTCAGGGCTTTCTATTTACTTTGCTTTTCCTTCAATCCTGTCTAAAACTTCCCTGCTATAAATTAAGCTGATTTCTTCTTGCCCTTCCCAAGGTTCTGGTGAAAAGTCACTATCCCTTTTGCAAATATTGGAAAATCATTATCATGTTCCTCTCATTCTTCTCTCTTCTAGACTAAACAAATCCATTTCCTTCCACCTTTCTTTACAGGTCATGTTTTCAAAACCTCTTTATCATTGGTTTTATTCTCTTTGCAAACGCTCCAGTTAGTCTATTATCTTCCTTAAAATGTGCTACCCCAAACTGAGTGGATGGAGTCTCCCACTACAGAGCAAATCACTTCTGAATCCTTATCAACTTCATGACATCCTGTTTTGAGTTGTAGTCTGTGCAGCCAGACAAAGCATTCCCAAAATTATTTGCCTTTCCAGCTATGTCTTCTTTGGTGATATTCAGGCCAAATCTCAGGGCACCATTAGATGGGCTTTGTCTTCAGTTCAGAGTCCCTCCACTACATCTCAGTATGGGGGGGTTCAGTGCTCTTAGTATTAGTTTTCACAAAGCAAATCAGAATGGCTGAAACCAAAGCAAAAAAGGACATGTGTCATAGTCCCTCTCTCTGCCCAAGTTCTCCCACTCACGGAAAAAAAATAATAAGAGGGAAAAAAATATATCCTGGACATACTAAACAGCCCCATACCTGCCTCACAAGATCTTACAGCCCTTCAAAATATTTGCTTAATCTCCCAGTATCTTGGCAAGGCACACAGGTATTAGTACTTGCAGGTGTTCTTATCCATTGATCTCAAAATATTCTTCTCCTTGTTTTAAACATGGGGAGACTGAAGTGTTTGGAGGCTCAGTTTTCACAGGCAACAAAGATCCCCTGCTCCATTTAAAGTCAGTGGAAAATGTAGGTCGGAAGCCAACTGGAGAATTGGGCTTTAAGTGACATACTGAGGTCCCCTTGAAAGTTAATACTGGAGCCAGGAGTAAGAGCCCAGGTTTCCTGAGTCTGTCTAGAGTCCGATGAGCAGAACCAGGCAGTCTCCCACTCGGTCGTATAAACACACCAAATGCAGCTGCATGGTCAAACCTGTGCTCTAATTCCTCAAGTAAAACCTACTCAGTCATGGCAGGTCTGTGATCTGATCTCCAGACCACAGCGATCTGGAGAAGAGTCGAGTTGGTCACAGTTTGCTGGCTAACTAGAAATCTTCTCGTTCATCTCCTATTTGGTTGCAAGACACATAGCTGCAAAGCCTGTTAAAGAAAACAAATAGCACCTGTGCCAAACCCTGCCATGCTCCAGCAGTAAAAGATATTAATAGTTTCCAGCTCTGTATTTCGCGTGTTGGCTTGCCAAAGCTCACCTGCTCTGTGTGAAACGGGAGGCTGCTCAGTGCTGGTCGCTGAACAAAAGGCTGGTCTGTAAAAGACAAATCTGGGGGAATTTTTTAAATTCCAAAAATAGACAGGGGGGAAAAATGTGCCAGCAAGATGGATCTCATTTCATTTCCCAAATCCCTCTGGTCTCCAGAGTTCATTCTTTGCTCTTAATGTTTCATGCTATGGCTTATTTTAGTCTCCTTAGTGGAAAGTTTAAAACATTTACTTAAAGGCAAAGCTTCAGCTGGCATAAACTGTCACAGCGCCCTTGGCTGGAGTTGCCTTAGCAGAGGAGCTGCCCTTTAGCATTTAAATTGCTTATTAGAAAGTGGAAAACTGCGTTGCTTAAAATCATCTGCAAAGACTAAAAAGAAAGGAATATAAAGGAAAGGGGCACAGTGTGCATTTCTGCTGAGAAACAGTCTGTCCACATGGACAGGTGCAAATATGGAGCACTCCTGACACACACTGCTCTTCAAGCCTCTCCTCAGATCTCCCTCCAAAGCAGCTGCCAGTGCCCCTTCACCCCCTGCCCCTGGCAGACCTGAGGGGCTGCTGGTGGCACATCTTGCTTGGCAGAAGGAATAGAGGTTGACAACATCCTTTGCAGGATGGTACAGGCAGCTGAGCACCAGCAGTTTGGAACACTGGGGCATGTTAAATGACCATGCCCAAATGGTCTTCCTTTGTGCCAGAGAGATGTGTCCGGAAGCACCAACGGGGTTCTAGTAGATGTTTTCCAAACTGTTGATTAATTGGCAAGAAGTCTGACTTGGAACACAGGAGCCCACTTGCTACAGCCTTTGGGCCAGCTGGAAAGTTGCTGGTTTAGCCGAATGGCCAGGAGAGAGGCTCCCTCTTACACCTGACAAGTGCCAGTGCCTCTGTCCAGGAGCCATTCTGCCTCCAAATTCCATCCACACCGGCCTGTTTTGCAGTAACACAGTACTGCCACCACTGTCTAGCTCCCTGCTCATCTCCGTGCTCTGTTTCCTGCCTTGCTGTGCTGTTTTCTTTGCCTCCAGAGAAACGTCTCATTCGGGCATGGGAGAGTGAGTGGTTCAGGTATAAAAGCCTGTCTCTAAAGTATCAGTGGTCCTTGATGAGTTCCATTTCCTCCTCTGGCTCTTGCCTCCTGCAGCAGTTTCAGCTCCCTCTGGCTGCGGAACTGCTGCTCAGACACAGCTCAGCTCCCTGCCCCTGCGTTGTCTCTCCCTGCTCTAGCACAGCCCTGGTGATCATGCAGGGGCAAAACAATACTGTCACAGTTGCCATTCAGCTCAGTGCTTTTACAGGGAACATCTGCACACTCTTCTTTTTGTTCAGTATACCCTAAAGGGGACAAAAAAATTAGCAAAGGTGCAATATGTTTTTCTTTACTGTCAAGTCTAACAAGCAACAGCCATCTGAGCTTCCATCGTTTTATGATGATGGGTTCCTGCACTGGTCCCTCTCTCTCTTGTGGGTCCTGAGTTAAATTGAACCCACCTCACTGATTCTCCAGTAAATCACGTCAGCTGGGCTGTTCCAGATCGACACCAGCCTGACTAAGACCAGAGGAGACTGCCAAAGCCCAAAGGATGGGAACAGTTATTTTGCCAGCACTCTGGCTGGATTTGTGTCTCCGTAGGAATGCATACACTTCCCTTCTCTTTTGCAATGGCACCAGTGTGTTGACGAACTGCAGTGCTGCTATTTATCCCTTAATTACTCCCATGACTCACATTAAAGTAACAATTTTCCATAGAAACAAACCCAGGCACTTGAACTGCTTTTATTTTGGAACACGTTCTGTACTCTGGGTTTTGAGGGTGGCAGCTCTGGAGGCTGCTCCACATTCCTGGTGCCAAGGTTTGCCAGAGTTAAGAGGACGGAGACTCACTGGGCACTCGCTGGCTCCTGGTTGGGGAGGAAGGGCTACAGCCACTGGACTACAGCCCGCGTGGCTGTACTCACTCAGCACACTGTGATTTTGGGGAGATGGATGCTAAGCATAGCTCAGGACAGCAGGGCTCCTGTCTCCAGTAGTTCCTGGGTGTTCTTAGGACATGTTCATCTGCTAATGTTCTTGCCAGGATGCTCCCTCTGTTTGTTTACCTGTGGGCATCTCAACCTGGGATGCTGCTCTGTGTTTTCACTTGTCTCAAGAGGCTTGATCAGGGAGAGCAAGAGGAGTGCCATCCCTGGATCTTATCTGGATATTTGACCTGTTCCATGTGTTGTATTAATTACAGGTGCTGTTGGGTGGGATCATCCCTGGATGAGTCAGTTGTTTCAAATAACTAATGAAATAGTTAGCTGGCAGATCAGCTGCATCCTCTGGGCCATCTCTTTCCCTGTGGTTAGCCATTGGAAAGCAGTATGCATACGGCAGACTGGATGGTCAGGAGGCATCTTTTTTCTTTCACAAACCTGCCTGCCTTGTCTTGGCACTAGCGTTGTCAAAAATCACCCTGGTTCTGCTTGTCTGCTGAGCCAAGAGAAACAGGACAGAGCCAAAACCAATTTCTCTACTTGCAGCTAACATTAGATGTCCCTGGTGATGGTGTCCCAGTGTCTCCTCCTCCTACAGGCCAGGAGCAGGTATTCCTTATATCTCAGAGCTGTATGTCTACCCTGAATTCATCCAACAAAGAGAGCCCTTCCCAGGCCGTGCACCCATGGCAAAAAGAGTATGTCCATGTTGGAGACTATTTCCTAGCCTCCCGTAGCCTAAGAGGAGGGAAAATGGCCACACACTATCTCTTCCCCAGGCAGAGAATTGTAATGTCCCACACAGCTGCAGATAGTGCTCAGAGTGCTCAGAGCCCTCAGCCCCCAGACAGGGCAGCTTTACAGCAACTGCTACACCCAGTCCTATGAAACAGCCCATTCCTGCTCCAAAATGCTCCTTGTGTTGTGGGAAAGGCAAGAGCGAGCAGGTGGATGGAGAGAGGAGGGATGTGGAAGCACAGGCTGATGAGAGCAAAGGCACTGTCATAGCATCCAGGCCTGGGAGGTTACCAGGGGTACCTGCTTGTCCTTGCTCTGGGTTTTGCTTCACAGGCTGGGGAAAGCAGGGCACGATGGAGCTGAGGGAGAAGAGCCTGGAAAGTTCGAGCGAGGCCAGCTCCAGACCGGCAGAGTGATGCTTTTGCCACTGCCTGTTTTAAGAGATTGTATGATTTGATGTAGAGCCTGTTGGAGTTGGCCAGTAACTTGCTTACACTTTGTCTGTGCAGATAAAGTTGCCTCCGTATTGTACTCGTGTGCTCCCCACATACACCCCCTTTAACTTTGCAAAGTGTGGTTTGAAGAAAAAAATTGAAAAAGGCAACTTTGGCTGTGCAGCCTTCCCAGGAAACGCCTATTGAAACTGTCTGCACAGGAGACATCTACAAAGGGAAGATGGGGGCGGGAGGCAAAGCCCAACAGACCTGGATTCTTCTCTTCAGCTTCTTTCCCTCCACTTCCTCGGGGCTGTTGGCTGTCTCTTCATCTTCCTTCCCAGGCCCCACGCATTACCAACGCCTTTCATGAGGTCTTGTCAGCCTCCCACCATGCCAGAGTCCCGTCAAGTCTCTTCTCCTCTGAAGAAGAAACTTGTAAGGGCTCAGTAGCCATGACTGAAGCCAGATTTTCAAACAGGGCCAGCACTTAATAAACCGCTGGGCTTTTCTGAAAGTCTGGCTCTGAGGAAAGCCTTTATTTTCTTTCTTACTTTTTTTTTTCCCCCAGCACATAGGAGTTGAACTAGGACTGAATCAGTAATATAAACATTAGGCTGAATAGGCTGAATATCTCTTCCCTGGAGGACTGCTCTCTTTGTCTGCTTTCTTTACCTCTGCCAAGGTGCTGATAACCAACGTGTGCCTTATGGAACACGTGGCGGGACTCCTGCGGGATTGAGCCCCATTCCAGGGGGATTTTCAACCCAGGCTGCAGAAAGGGTTGTGAAGGACAGAGTCAGAAACAAGCTTTTGCTGGCAGAGAGGGATGGAGCAATCCAACAATTCTTCCAGCAGGCAGGGGTGTATTTAGGCAGTGCAAGCCCCTGCTTTGTGCCTAAACACCTGATGTTTCCAGGCGTGAGGCCAGGATTTCAACTTCTCCTTCAATAAGGGTGATTTTCGTCCAGACAGGGAGACAGAGTAAAGTGTATCAGCTCCCTGAATGTAAGGAGAGCTACCTGTGTGAACAGGGAGTGGGACTTGCTCCTCTTCCCTTTCCCCAATTCCTTTTGAATCAACTTTGAATGATGGAACCTGCGAAGCACCCACCAGAGAAGGACCAGGGCAGGACCAGACAGGACAGGAGACATGCCAGGTAGGGCCACAGTGCCCATCATGTCCTTTCTGTCCCACACATGACTCCTGTTAATTATGGGACAGCCACTGTTCAAGTGACCACAGTACAGTATTGTGGGGGCTGTTCCCATGGGCGCAGGGTTCCATGCACATACAGCAGGATCACTGCAGTGAGAAAGGACAGACAGAAACAAAGGAACTAAAAAAAATCCCAGTGTCTCCCCCATTAAAACCTTCCCAATTCCTGTGTCCTGCCACAGGATTATTGCCTTGACTTGCCTCGCACGTTTGCCAGCAGCAGATTCTGCTTTCAACACATGAGTTGAAAATATTTACCGTTTTTTGAAGTGATAAGGCAAAGAGGTCTCTCTGATTCATTCTCCTTCTCCCGATTTAACAGAATCACTTAATTTGTCTGAGATGTGAAGCACCTTCACACCTCTACCTGAACTGGACTATTTAGCTTGAACAGTCAAACTCCAGTATGCCTCATGCCAGGCGACAGCCCTGCTGAGGCCCTTATCCTTCCAGGATGTAGAAACATCTGCAAATACCATCTACCAAAGCTCTCTTTTCCCTAGAGGTTGGTGTGGGGTGACACCAGCAAGTGGTTTGTGTTTTCACAGGTAGGGGCTCCAGTCTTGTTCCAGAAAAAGAGCTTAATTGCTTCTTGCATTTCTCCCGAATCCAGGACATCTCTCAAGCCCAGCAGCTTCAAAGACATGTCCCCCGCACTCTATCATAACAACATTTAGAAAGCAGTTTGAGTTTCTTCCAGCTGGCATCATGTTACAGAGATCCCTATCAGCACCCGGGAGGAAAGAATTAGCAAGAAAAACAAGTGTCTCTTTAAACTTCAGAAAGAAAAAGAAAATGCAAAGAAAAAGGCCATGTAAAAAGAGTAGATTTAGCCCAGTGGCATCCAAATGTGCTCTTTTCCTAGGGTTGACTGAGGCAGAAAGGAGTCTAATGATTGGATTTTCTTGTGTCAGCTGGAGACTTTGAATGCTAATGGCAGGATTTTATCGAAGCCCAGATGCACTTGTACCGGTACTGTCTATCTGACCTCCCTCCCAGCCATTGGAGATGAGCACCTAATGTGAGTATTAACGCAGGCAGGAGCGTGTGCCTGTGGAAATAGGGAGTCACCAGAGCAGAGAAGCCAACACACATGGAGTTTCAAAGGCATCTGCTTGGCTCTCCATGCCAAACTCCTTTCATGCCTCCTGAGGGACTGCTTGTGACTCTCTTCCCCCGGGAAGGCATCACAGTTGCAGACTTTTCGCTTTTACCAGGACATCAAGCAGTCAGGCTCAGGGCAAGCAGTGGGAAAGCCTGGAACAGGCAGCTCCCTGAGTAGCAGAGAGCTTCCCACACCCAAGCCGCTCCCCAAATGTCCGCCAGTTGGTTTTGTTGTGGTTACTGCTGAGCTGCCTCCTCTTGTGTTGCTGTCCTCCGCCCCAGCCCAGGCCCTGCAGCCATCCTCAGCATCTTTCCTTTGGTACACAAGACTGACTTGCTGACATGTGAACAACTCCTTCTAAAGAACAGATACCCTCCGTTTCAAAGAGCAAAGTCCCTCAGGCAGCTGGGGAAAACTGGCAAAGGACGCAGACTGAATTTGGTTTTGCTTTGCACTCCCTGTGGTTCTTCACATGAAGAAGCCAGTGGCATGAGATGGGCCTTGGGGACCAGAAGTTGGTGCCATTGCATGTTAGAAACCATTTCCGTTAGCAAGCCTTGCAAGCAGTGTCTCTGTTTCTGTATTTGTGATCCCCACAGTGCTACTCTTCTGCCTTTCCCAATACTTTCTCTTCTTGCCTATTCAGTCTGCTGATGGGCCGAGCCTCTTAGCTGGCTCTCTTCAGAGGAGGGCATTATAACATAATGTCATCACTTCTCATACTGTTCTTTTCTCCAGCAAATTTTTGTTATGATTGGAAAAAAGGTCTGGCAGCCATCACCCCTGTTCTTTGATGACCTTTGGTTGGTTATTGAGCTATTACTCATGATTTAATTGTCTTCACTTCACTTCTAAGTAAAATGATGGATGGGTGGATGGAGGGATGGATGGACATAGAGATAGATAGATAGACGTAAGGATGAAGGAGGAGGTGAGCCATTTGTGGTGATGACTGGCCCAAGCCAAGTTGGGAGAGGAGGGAAATTGCATCAAGCTGCACCAATTTATACCTTCCAAGACATCGACTTGCCCTGACGGTGAGATGTTTCTCACTGCCAGAACTCAATCTATTATTTGCTTGAGTTTCACATGCAGTTAAAGGAAAACTCACAAGATGCAATTTAAATAAGAGTTACAGATGAATGTTCCAGCTTCTAAGAGTCAAAAAAGTGAACTTGAGCACATGTAACTTCAGAGACAAACCTAATCTTCCCCTCTTGCTGAGAAGATTCACTTAGCAACAGTGAATGGGGCTTTCCTCAATTTGCTTTATCCTGTGTGTATTTAAAATAACCCTTTTTTTCCAGAATTTCATTTAGCTACTCATACTACAAACACAAAGACAGATGGTCACCAGATCAAACTTAATCAGCATTCTGTACGCTGGATTTTGTCCTTAGAAATTCATCTGGTTCTAGTAAAACATTGTCTGAAACCTGCCTGATGTTTAGCTCAAGCACAGAATTGTATTAAATTTCTAAGCCTCCCCATCCTCACAAGAGATTGAGAAGGGAACCATCAGGCATTTTTAAAAGGGGTTGATTAGGAGTTTAATTACCAGAGATCAACATTTGCTCTGTTACTGTCAGCCCCAAGCTGCAAGCATTTTTAACAGAGGACTGCAGCCCAGTCTTACCCGTTTGTTTCTTCTTGAAGTTCATCACAGGGCTAGATCCAGCCCTGGAGGAAGAAGATGCCGTTTTGTTTACATCCCCTTATACCACGCTGAATTCAAGGTCTAGACCTTGGCAGTCCACCCTTGGTCAAGAAAATTTGAACTATTTTCCCATGGCTTCTTCTCATTCCTCTTCTTCCTCAGGCTGTCCCCTTTTCTGTCTCTCATTGCTGTCAGTTGTCAGCCTAGCAGGGCTGAGCTCCACGCAAGTGCTCCCATCTCAAGGAGTTGATGTTACATAGACAGGACAAGGAACCAGCTCCCTCAGGGCCGAGGCCCGCAGAGAAGGGCTTTGAGGCTTTATCAGCCTTTTAGGCTCCTACGTGCTCATGAGCATGCAGATATCCAGGTGCATTAAAAGACATACCAAAGTCTCTTTTGCCATAAAGGAAGACAAGGTTTCACCACATGTCCATAAATCCTCTGTCCTTCAAGCTGGTGTGGTGATATTTTTGCCCTCTTCAAAAACACTCTACTATTTTACCCCTCGTGCCCCAGCCTGTTAGAGATGTGTATACCACTGCATTGAACTGCTGTCTTTATTTGCATAACTGTGGCATGGGCCTGACTGGCTAGAACCCCCAAACCACTCCAAATGGCAGAGAGGCGACAGCCATCTGTGTCTTTTTCACATTTGGTTTCATTGTTTTAGGATTCAATCCAACCACTGCAACCTACAGTAACTCTAGACTTCTCAAGCCTCAGAGCTTTCCATATAGCACGGTCTGTGGTTTCACTGTGGAGAACCAAACCTGGAAAAAAACTTGTGGGACTGGATCAGAAGTATTTTAGTAAGTGCAGCAGGGGCTGCCAGTGGTGAAAATAGCACTCCTGGGGCATGAATGAGCGGAGCGGAGTTTCATTCTGTGCCCATTGGACAACTTAAGCCTAAACTGGCGTTATGGTTGCACTGGGCAGTTTGCTCTCGAGACGTATTCCCATTGCCACGTAATCAATATCAATGCTCTTCATAAGAAACCCGGGGATGGAAAGCATCTAGTGGTTGCTAAGGGTTGTTCTGATGATGTATATTCAAAGCCCTCCTGTTTGGCATTAATTAGCACAATGTACTATTTTGCAATTTCCCAGCACAGACACATCCAGATTCCTGCTAGGAATTGGAAGTGGTGTCACCCGCCACCCACTCTCCACCCAAACCAGACAGCACTGAGATACTCCCTCCCTCACATGAAGCTTCTGTCTCCCAAACAACCCCATGGCAGGGGGTATGAGGGGCTGTGGAGGACAGAATTTATTTGCATTACAAAAGCAAGCCATTTCTAAAAGGCCTGAGGCTGGGATCTTTATGAAGGTGTCTCCCATGGGTCCCAAAAGCCAAGTGCCATTAGCTGGGGGCAATCAAAAGCTCTTGATTTGGCATGTGGGCTGGTGTATTTCTGATGTCCAGGTCAAGGATTGCTGCTTGCAGGAAGGTGATGCCCACAAGAGTTCAGACCCCTGAGGGACCAACGGGGGCTTGTGACCCACACACTGATTTGAACTCTTCGTGTCACAGCACTGGGAGGAACTGGTGCAATCCATTCCCTTATGTGCTTGCCATTTCTCTGGGCTTGGTTGCTGTGAGCCTGCTACTGCTGCTTCTTAATGCAATACTAAAGGCAGTGGATATGAGGTGCTGTGGCTGCTGGATTCTGCCCTTGCTTTTAGACCTAAAGAAGGAGATACTTGCACTTTTTCTGCCCATTTTATCCCTGTACAGTGTCTGAAAAGCATTTGCTACCAGCCCCAAGCTGCAGAGGTAAATGCTGTACCAATTAAACTGCCAAAACATGAAAACTTGTGTGTTTCAGTGATAGTGCATGGGACTAACATAGCTAAGCGTGTAAGTAGAAAAGTGCCAGAATACACTCATATCCTTCTTCTGCTTTAGGCATCCCTCCATGGGTAGGTTGCCCTGCTGTTCATGTTCTAAGTTCCTTGCACTGGCTGGAGAGTACTTTTTCCACTGTCTTGAGTACACCACTATTTTATGCCTTCAGTGAAGAGGCTCTTTTTTGCTACTTTCTTAGTAGTGGTTATGTCTTGCCTCATGTAAGGACCATTGGGATCAGCTCTCCTGGAGCTGTTCCTTCTTCATTGATCTCTTACACAATAGCCAGGCTCTCAAGCAGGCTACATGGTGTGAAGTAGGTCCTTTCCTGCAACTAATGGGGCATGGTTACAGCCCTGCAGCCAGCCCTTGTGAGTGGCCATCACACCCACCATGGAAGACAGCCACTGCTGGAGCCTGCCTCCAGCAGCACCATCCCCATAGTATCAAAGTTCCCGTGCAACTCAGCTTTTCCCAGCACCATGGGTTTTGCATGCTTTCCCCAGTGCTGTAACAGGCAAACACCAGTTAATTTTCTTTTTTAATGCCTCCAGCCTCCCTCCAGATAATTTTTTTTTTAACTCAGAAGCACATTTGTTGCAAGTCAGATGCCAACAGCTCCCAGTGCCAAGAAGATGCACTGCTCCTTCTGCTTGTTCTGTTTTCTTGTGAACTTTATCAGTTTTTGCTTGTTTCCCTGTGACCTTTGGAGCCCATTCAAAGTCATCTGCTTTTTGCTTTGATTTAATTTCAGACCAGTGCATGTTGCCAGCTTGTTTGTTGCCTATTTTTACACATCACCAGCAAATCACCACCTCTTCATATTGTTTAGACAGTCATCAAATCTAGGCTTGCCAGCTCTTTTTGTTAATGGGCTAGGAGGGATTGTTACACCGAGCTGATGTGACCAGAAAGGGACCAGAAAGCTGCTTAATTCCAGCTAACAAACCTTTAAAGCCTAATGTGGGACTTTTATGGTTGGAGCAGGGTCTGGCCTATGTTATGGACCCAAGGTCTGCCTGTAGGTCTGCTGTACCTCATCTTTCCACTCATTAGCAGGGCACTACCACAAGCACTGGCTCCACTGTGCTGGAAATGTATCCCTCAAGTTGTTGTGCCAGAGATTTGGTTTGTGCTGGTTCTAGGATGGAGACAGTTTTTATTGTAGAGCTGCTTTGGACCTCCTGGGTCCTCTCCTACAGTTGGTCCCAGTTATAGGCAGCCTGGTATCAATGGGAGGTGAAGGACCCTGGTGGCTTGCAGTTCTGGTTATTCCTGCAATGTTAGCAAGAGCTTGGGTAGACACAGGAGCCTCAGGTGAGGTGCAGGGTCCACAGACCATGTTCAGGCTCAGCTCCAGAACCACACAGCCCACAAAGTGTTTCTTACACGCCTGGAAGGCTCCACATTTTTCATGTGTTCCTCAGGAGAGCTATACTGAGGGCCATTTGTGGTGAAGAGCAGGAGTACTTTCTCCGTGACTTCTGTATGTTTTCCTGCACACTTGTCTGTGTTGCCTTTACAGCTCCAGGTATCATGCTCGATGGCTCATTTAAGACCAAGATTTCCTGTGTGGGCCAGGAGTAAAACCCGAATTTCCCTCCAACACAGAAGACAGTCAGAACGGGAAGGCATAGCACAGTTGACCAAAACCCATGGGCATCTCCAACTGCATCCTTCAAGACCTGAGGTAGGTACTTATATCTTGAAGCACAGACATAGCGTACACAGATTTAAACTATTCTGACTCCATTTTCTCTCTATGAGGCCCCAAGTTGCCTAAATAAGACAATTTAAAGAGATAAGTGCTTACTGGTTAGATGCAACTGTGACAATTTTACACTGTGCAGTGGGTGTAACATTTTCAAAGATGGCCTGCACACTTATTGTGCTCCCCACAGAGGTTTACCTTTTGTTCTTTCTCCTTTACATAGAATCATAGAATCATTTGGGTTGGAAAAGACCTTAAAGATCATTGAGTTCCAACCCCCCTGCCATGGGCAGGGACATCTCCCACTAGACCAGGTTGCTCAAAGCCCCTTCCAGCCTGGCCTTGCTTGTTGGTTCCCTTGCCATAAATCACCAGAAGGAAAACTTGTGGATGTTCCACATGAGGTTGCAACCCTTAAACAAAAAGTAACCCACGATTAAAAAATGTTAGTGTAAATAAAAACCAGTCATTTCAAGTGCCCTTCTCCCCAGAAAGAAACACTTAACAAACAGGGCTGGCCTGGAAAAGAAAAGTGGGAGCAGCATATTTACAGGTAGGTGCTCAGGTCAGTGCAAAACCTTGTACAATCAGCTCTTGCCCCGCAAATATCTGTGCCATTGCTTAGTGCAAGGCAAGTCCAGCCCCTGGGGGAAGTGGGGCTGTTCATAGGCTTAGCCATTTGCAGGGCCTTATTGTGCTGCCCTGCATTCGAGACTGGCAGTATAAAGATTGGCACAGGGTTGAGGACCACGTGTGGCACAGAGTCTCCCTCGACGAGGACTAAGGTGCAACAGGCACCCAGGAGCCCAGGGTGCCTCTCACACTGCTGATCCACTGCCAAAAAACTGCTGGCAACTCGTGTGTTAGCAGCAGTGGGACTGTGGGCTCCAACCCTGGCTTGTTCTGCATCACTCAGCACCCCCCAGGGCTGCACACCCAAATTCTGGGAGAACTTTTACATTCCTCCAGGCCATCAGGGCAGGCAAACAGGCTGTGGAGGTCAGGGATTAGTCCTGCTTTGACTTCGATATGCTCTCTTGAGCGTTACCTGAATCTCAAATGCACCATGTCTGCAGTTACGTACCCGATCTGGACTGAAGCTTGTTTGCTTTCACAGCCTTGCAACAGCCAGCTCAGTTCAAGCTCGGTAGTTTAATGTTTGCCAAGGTTTTGCTTTCTGCATTGAGATCTTTGCTGCTCCCATCACCCTCGATGCCAAGTCAGCCCACGTCCTCCTGCCACCCATGGAGTCACATGCTCTGAGGCAAAGCCTGGTATTATCACGTCTTGGGGGTTACAGACCTCAGAGAGGACAGATACTTATACGTCCTAGGGACCCTGGTGGAGCCAGACTGCACAATTGACTGTGTGTTGCAGGCACATTTCAAACTTCTCATGAAAGACTGAGAAAAAAGGCATCACCAGAACCCTGGGGCTAGAAAGAAATCTGGGACAGGCCCGTCTTTTACTGTTCCAGTGCCCACGTGTGGCCAAGCCCTGAATCTTTTCCTCTTTTGCTTTGTTGCATCCAAGTGCCAGGCAAACTCTTTGCAAAGAAGGCAAGTGTCCTCTGCTGGCTGCAAGTAAAAAATGCATGTGGTGATACCCTGTCTAGGGACAGCATTGGAGCAGGGATGTGTTCTGTGGAGTCTGTGACCTGACTTTGTTGTAAAGGTGGACAATAAAGCAACCGTGAAATGGAGCTACAAGCTGGCTGCTTCCAGCGTGGGCAAAGGAAGGGGGCCAGGGTCTCCGTGCTTTCAGGCCGTGGGTACAGCCCTTCTCCTCAGTCCCATTGCTGGTAGGGAACTCCAAGTGGGTCCCCCAGCACAGCCCAAGTGGTACCTGAGATGGGGGAGGCTGGAAGTGAGGTACTTTAGAAGGTAGAGGGCAGCTGCACAAGAGGGCCAGATCAGAGATGCCCATGGCACAGGAGCACTCTTCACCAGCACAAAGCACATTTTGGGCAGTGTTGGCAGAAGGGACATAAGAACAGGGGCCAGAATCCAGCATGCGTTTGTTCTCTGGGTTTCTGAAATAATCCATCCGAGATCAACAGGGTTTCACATCTTTCCCCATCTGTTCTTAATCTGTTCACTTGACAGATGCCAAACCACCATACCCTGTATGGAAAAACACAAAACAAAATACAAAGCCTCATATCTCCTCTGGTTTTATTCAGAAGTGTTCCCTGGAGCCTGGCTCTGTTAATGCCCCGGGCATGTGAGGAGACCCAGGGAGGAACCTGCCCCAGGGACAGATCTGCTGTCAGCAGGGGTTTCACAGCAAAGCCCAGAGAAGGGGTGGCTGGGGCACAGGCAGTATCTGATGGAGCATCTTTGTGTTTTTGCAAACCCGATGACTCAGGTTGGTGATTATCTGCTACTGGCATTCCTCTGCTGCCAAGAAACCTCCACCAACATCTCAGTCCTCTTGTTCCAGACTTGCACAGCCAGGGATAGGCAGGAGATGGGCAGAGAGAAGGGAACTGCCTTGCTAAAGGTCATAGAGCAGATAAGGGACCAGAAGGAAAACCAGTACCCTGAACCTCCCAAAGCCTCCAGTCAATTTGTCAAGCAGCCCATTATTCCAGTGTTAACTCAAAGTTCAGCCCTGCAAAATCTCTTGAGGACGTGAGGAACAGCATATTAATGGTACCCATGAATACTTTATTTAAAGCTGAGACTCAGTGACTACAGTACTGTCATTATCAGTGCCTGGACCAAACCATCTCTAATAATAAATAATACAGGATAATTCCCAACATCTAAAGTATTCTCTCCTAAGCTGTTCCCATCCTCATCTTATTGATCAGAAGGTCTTAGCATTGTCAACAGCTCATACAGTAAATGGGCTTTAACTTTCTTCTTTCCAAATATGGAAACTGGCTCTTTTCAGGACACTGCCATGTAATTTACAGCTCTATCACCAGCTCCTTAATAGTTGCCAGGTTCTTTGAAGCCCGTTGAAAGCGAACACAATAAAAAGATAGGAGTGGAGACTGACCACAGGTTTCATGGCTGCAGATTCCTACGTGCCTCTTTTGGTCTTTTCAGCCAGCTAATGGAAACCAATTCTGTATCTTCTAGGCTAAACGGTGAGGGTTTAGAGTTCCTCTGACTGGTGACAAGAGAGAATTGATACCTACCTACAGCAGCCAAATGCTAGCACACCTTGGAAGGGGGAGATTTCTTCTTTGCATATTATTTGCCTATCAATCCTGGCAGTCTGAAACTAGATTTGAAACAGTGGCAGTTAAACACCAGAGCAATTTGACCATTACCCCAGGAATGGGGTATTTATTTGTGGCTTGGATGAGTAAAAAGGAAAGCTGGGAAAAGTTTCAGCAGCTGTGATAGGAGAGGGAAAATGGTTTTGGGCTGTTAGCATCACAGCATACCTGCTCTGTTCAAACACTGCTTCACACCAGCCCAAGCCTACATTAATTTAATAAATCAAAACATCCTGTGCCTCCCCACTTTGGTAAAGGTAGGATTTGGGGTGAAGGAGATCTCCTCTGCTTATTTTGCATGTTTTGCCAGTATCCCTCAACTCCCTGAAATGTCAAAGATCAACAGAGTGAAATGTAATGTCAAAGAGAAACACAATATTTTTTAAAATGCCCTCACAGCAGCAATCATAATAAAAATATAAACCTGAGGTTTGTAAAAATCTAGCAATAAAACCACAGACATCTTTACAACTCCCAGATACACAGTGCTCCCCAGCAGCAAGCACAAAACCCTCCCAGATGCTGGGGAACAGGCCTAATTCTTTTACAGCCTGGAGGAAAAACAAAAAGCCACACCTGACACCAATTTACAGGTCATTACCAGTCACCATCAGGGAAGATAAAACAAAATCTCTTTGTTCTTCCTCACTTAGAGACCATGGAGCACCTGAGTGGAATGCTATGCTTACAGGCAACTGTGTGGTTTAGGTTCTTAAAGCAAGTTCAGAGATTTGTGCTGTTTCCTGGTCATTTAAAGCCTTTTTCTTTTCAAGCCGGATTATAGGCATCTGTACTTCCCTCACAAACGGCAAGTGTGTTCTGGTCCATGGGAATAGAGATCATCTCTTTTAAAATGTGAGGCAGGCCCTCAGGCAATGCAGCTCAGCTTCCCAGCGTGTTCTGGCAGCTTAGTTAATATTTCCGTGCCGTGAATCTCCCATCAGCAAAAGGAATCTTGTATTTCTCCCAATCTTTCTCTAACAAAATGTAAAGCTCTTCACGTGGGCGCTGCTTATTATGAGGAGGCAATGGAGGACTCTGTGGCAGCAGAGGGCTGGTCATGTGCAAGGTGATCAAAATCACCTGTGTATGGATCAGGAGTATAAAGCACAGAGCACAGCTGCTGGGGGACCCCCTGCAATTGTGTAGCCTACTACTTTCTTACACGTTTGATTTTACTCAGAACTCTAAATCCTGGGTATAGGCAGGATTTTGAATTGCCTGGATTGCTGAGGGAGGCAGGCAGGCAGGCATCAGCTTGCTGAGATGATGGTATTGATTCAGCTATTGACAGCAGCTGACTTGTCTCTTCCTCTGTCTGCCATGGGAATGAGCCATTTGGTAGCAGTGATGGGAAATTGCTCAGAGAAAGCAAAAAAAAAAAAAAAAAAAAAGAGTTCAATGTAGGCCAGGCTAAAAAGTTCACAGTGAACCCAACCTCAGCCTAGTACTGTATAACTGTCAAGTCACATTGCAGTAAGTTTCTTGATGCTGATAATTTAACAATCCTTTGGCCCAAGGGTACATCTCCCTCTGTGAATCTGCTTCTCCAGAGCTGCTTTATCAGTGACCTGAAAGAAAGCAATCATTGCTTGTGTGTAAATGTATGTGATGAGTGCTAATGCATGGCAATAGCTACAGCACATCTAGCTGGTCTGACAACACCGGCAAGGTTCTGAACGTGTGTTTTGTTCTCTGAACATAGAGGTCACTGGCCTTTTTCTTGATGATCTCTGGTAGAATACAGTAGGCAGAGCCCAAGCATACATATAGAAAGTGGTTGTACACTTAGGCAACATTTTTATTTTATTTTTTCTTTAAAAGCCTTAAAAAACAAAAGGTCACAGGCAGAGGTTACAGGTTGTCTTTTGCACTGGAAAAAAGAAATGTTTGTTCTTCTCTTATTTCTAAGTTATCCACAACTTGTCCATTGTCTTTTGTGGACTGACTGTCTGAGTTTTGCTGCCTAGTTGGAGAGGGTTTTGAAAGCTTCTCTGGCCTTACTGACACTCTGGTGGTAGTAGAAACCTCACTCCTCAGGTTCCTGGAAAAGGCCTACTATATACTTAAAAGGTGGGAACCACTTTTGCCCTTGTTAGGATACATGCAGTCACAGAGTTCTGGGTAAATCCTTCTCATTAATTAATGAGATGCTGAAAAATAACAGATTTTCTAAGAATCTGGTTGGTAAAGTGCAGTTAAGGGAGCTGACTGAGAAAGGGGCTGATGCCTTCTCCTAGCCAGCAGTCCTAGTAGTGTTTTACATTCAGGGAGAAGGTCAATTCACTTGCACCTTTAATGGATTAGAGAAAGGCTGCTTGCACTAAACTAGTTTCTGGGCGATGCAGAATACGAGGGGTGCAAAATCCTCCTGGCTGCCTGCTGCTGCGGGGACCTGCTTGCGTGCTCTTCCAGAGCCTGGCAGATCTATTTGCAGATGATGCTCTCCTGTGCTAAAACCAGAGGCTGATGCTCCTGAGCATCCCGCTATAAAGCAAATGATTGCTAAGGCAATGTGGGCCAATGTGCCGCTTTGGGAGACAGCTGACCACGCTCTGCTCAGCGCCGTTTCATTAGTGGTAAGCCACACTGCAGCCGAGGTACGAGAAGGATCGCGGTTGTGCCTCCCTCCATGTGTAGAGATGCATGTGCAGCTCATGGCAGCCCGCTCCCAACTTCTGCTCCTCCAGCCACGTAGGTCAGGCCAGATTAGGCGTCTCCTGGATCCTGACCCGCTTTCCCCAGTTCTGCTCCTCAATAGATGGCTGAGCCTCAGTTTCAGCACTTGTCATCAGATGTTACTTGTTCTGCAGCAGGAGGCTTCCTCTTGCACCAGGAACCCCACTGGCCTAAGTGTTGTGCAAACAAAGGAAAAACAATAACTAAAACCAGTCTCCCCCTTAAGGAGCTGACAGCATCTCCCTTATTTCTCCCAGCCACTGTAAATAAATCCTTGCTAATGTCACTGTTCTTCAGAGAATGATTAAAGGACCTGTCATCACTCCCTGACACTGACTGTTCCTGCCACTCACTAAGCTTTCCCCTCCCTCTCCCACGGAGGGAAAAATTTGTTAAAAATTAGATCTCATCTGATGACTGCTAATTATCTTAGAAGCTGTTGGTAAGATGCAGTGAAGGGACTAAAGACAGCGCTCAAGAACAGCCCTGAGGGAGGAATGCTGGCTTGGCCGGCTTCACCGAGTGGAATTAGGCCTTGAGTATTTTAACTGATGCTTCTTCAATAGATTGTCTGGTAGCAAAGGTACTAAATAAGGATTAATAATTGGTATAGAAATATCTATATATATATACATACACATACATACTTGTGTATGTTTGGTTCTGATATTTAAAATCTTCCCTTTTGGAACAGGGAGGAGTCACATCACCCATTAAATTTTAACATTATGACTGAATTTCATCCTGGTTCTTGTTCCCTACTCTGCTCCAAGCTCTGAGAAAGACTCTGCCCAATAACCCTCCTCTTGTCCTCCCCCCAGCTCACTGCTGTCGAGAGCAGAAGACTCGCACAACAACCTGTGGGCTGCTTGCTTGCAGGGAGAGACAGCCACTCCATCACCGTCTCCTTCCCAACGGGGTGAATGTGAAGCTAATCCCAGATTCTCATCTCAGCCCCATTGATCTAATTAATAGTAACTCTTTTGGCTTTATAGGGTGGAGGGTGCCTGGATTTAGATCTGCAATACTGGAAACAAACCCTGCCCGGCTGTGGATGCTGATATTACAGATGCACAGCAAGGAGAAACAACATCCATGTACAATGACACAGGAGAGGGGATGAACCTTTTCTGCTTCCAGCTCTGCAGCCTCCTACTGCCTCCTGTCCCTCTAAGCTATGCTCTTTAGAAGAACAAAGTAAGCAAAAACAAATGAGAGAGGCGTACTTTAAAAACCAGCAAGAGTGGGAAGATGTACCGTCTCTGATATCCTGGAAAATCTCTGTCCCTGCTCCTATTAGAGCCTGGTGAGCAAACCCAAGACTAGAGAAAGCAGACCTCAGGCAGATCACCTGAGGCAAAACACAGGACAGGATCAGCCTTGACCTAACCTCTCCCTAATATCTTCCTGCACTCATGGGCCCTCTCTGCCCCCAGAGAGCAAGTGAGGAGGAGAAGAACCCAGAGCTGGTGCTGGCAGGTGGGTGCTGCTCCTGCCCCTGTCAGTGCTGCTGGAATCCCTCCTTCCTCCACGGGTGTTACACCATCTGCCCAGGCTTTGCAGCCACTTGATTTATTTCTACATATAAACTTCGGAGATATTTCGTGCAAGCCCCATGGCATGTTTCCAGTGCAGCCAGGCCAGCCTGCGAGGGCAGGCAGGGTGATGTGGCAGGGGATCAGAGCAGTTCTTCAGCTGGTGCAGAGACAGACTGGCCAACCTGCAGCTTTCTGCTTAGCAACAAGGTCTCGGCAATCCGTGCAGATGATTGCATCCCATCAAATCTGGGCAAATCCACCCGTGCAAAGAGTTCCCTGCTCTGCAGAGCGTGACCATATGGCTGAAGAATAAGCCATGAAGGGACAGAGGTCTTTGAACCAAAGCCCAGGACTCAGAAGTCCTGAGGTCCGGAGAGTGCTTGCTGGATTTTTGTGCCTGATCCTGTCAAATCATGGAAGTCAAGAAATCTGGATTTTTATCTCCATTTCCCCATGGATTTTTTTGTCTGCCCCTGGGGTGGTTGCTTACAGACAGACTTTGAAAGGATGCCTGCAGTTTTCATGGAAAGCTGTAATTTCAGAAAGTGCTGATAATTACACTAGAGATACAACCCACAGCGACACAGGGCCTTAAGGACTGCTGCACATCATCTCATAGCTTTTTGGGATCTCTGATTTTTGGTGGAGCATAAACAATGTGAGATTTTACTCTAAGATGCTCCTAGCTCAGAGCCCTGTGTTTGCATTCTGATGGACTGGGGGTTTGAATTTCTCAGGGGGGAAAAAACCTCTTGGGCATCCCTGAAGTTGAGGAGTTGTGATCAGGGCCAGGGCTTCCTCCAGCCCAGCTCTCTACAAAGAGGAATCACTGAGCTATAATTAACTGTATAACACAGCACCCTCCTTTTCAGGATTTTTAAAGAGCTTTGCAGCTATTAATGACACGTAATTACCATGCTCACAGCACCCTGCAAGACAAAGATCTTCCTGTTTTGAACATGAAACTAGAGCAGCTCAGTGGGACACTCACCTGGCGAGGGCCAGGAGATGCTGCTGCTGAAGCAGAGCAGTCTTTTAAAGGATGACAAATTGGGGTGAGGTTTTCAGACTGAAGCTTCCCAGAACTGAAAACTTCAGAGAAACCAAGGGGACATGGGGTGGGGGGGTGAGGGAGGGAGTTTGGGAAGTGCTTAGGGACTATTTTGGTTTTATTTCTGAATTAATATATTTTCATCCCCTTGTTTCCAATACATTTTCCTCACATGGGTTACAGGGGTCTATTTCTGCTGCATGAATGTCACATCTTAAATCCAGTTAATAAAGAGCACTTCCTTTTCAACAACACAGTAGGTTTTCTTCCTTCATCTGAGTTAGGTTATTAGGGATCCATATTGAATTTTAACATCCTTCTGTCTTTCCTGCCATGATGATTCAAATGGCAAATGCATTTCTCTTTTGGCACAGGTCCTACCTGAATCAGCTTCTCAGACTAGCTCATCACTTAACAGGATCCTAAATTAAGAGTCCACATTTTATATAAAAAGCTGCCTGGGTCTGAGATCAAGTGGAAGGAGAAGCATGAACAGGAGAGGGCTTGTTCTCTGGGTCTATGTCTGCCTGACGTTGCACAGCGGTACTTGAGCTGAGGCTTGCTTTGGGCAGCTGATGGCAGAGGTGTCCCCTGGAGGGATGTACAGGGAGCTGCCAGCACTGCTGCTGTGTCCTGGGCTGGAAAGGTGCTGTGGGGACATTGCTCACACCCTCTCCACACCGGTGGGACACAGCAGCCTGCTCCTTCCTGCTGCAGGGCCTGTCTCCATCACTGGAGAACACTTAAATCTCCTCCTGTACCAAGCTTTTCACTTCGAAATGCCCATTTAAAATTGTTCTTCTTTGGTTTTAGCTTAGACTAAGAATTAATAAGCTTTCTTAAAAATATTTCCCTCCAGGCTATGTTGCGCTTCATTTTTCCTGGCTGCAGGAGTCACAAGATGGGAAGTTCGTGTCCATCTGTTCTTCCCTTCCTCGAACACAACAGAATCACACCGAAGGTACCAACTTCCAGCTTAGTGTTGAATTTTATATTGGCTAGGCCTGAAATAGTTACCTGTGTCGGATACAATTCTTGTTTTTCTTTAGAAGATTACTGTCTCTAACATTTAGAAACTCTAATCAGCTTTTTCTGTTGGCTGCTTACAAAGTCCGTGTTCTACCTCTTTAACTCCCTTATAATGAAGTATTTTCTTTCTGTTGGAAGCACCCTGTGCAAACCTGCATGCAGGAGGAATCATGTGAGGCTTTTCCAAGTGCACTGTTCCCAGGGACAACATCCTGGTGATGGGCAAGTCCCCGACTGCCCAAACTGTCCTCTGCTTGTCACCCGTGTGGGAATTCCCGTGCATGTCCCCTGGAGCACAGACCGCTCACCTCAGCTGCCCTGAAATATAATCCCATGCCAGGGATGATGCCGTGGGGCATAATCTTCCATGAGGTTTCCTGCAGAAGATAGAGATGCACAGAGTGTCTGACCACGTGTGGCTTGCGTGCCCAGGGCCCGCCCGGCCGGAGGGCGGTTTGGGGTCCCAGGTGGGGGTCCCAGGTGGGGGTCCCAGGTGGGGACAGGTCATGCAGAAACAATGGAGCGGAGCCTGGTGCGTGTGCGGGGATGGACGGGCTGCAGAAATCCCACCCCTGGCAGTTCACTCCGTGGGGGCCTGGTCCTCATTTGGGAGAGCTCATGGGGAAGTTGACACGCATGTGGCTGTGAAATGCCTGGGCACAGGGAGACATATGTGACATAGTGCCAACAGCACAAACGTGCCCCCTCCTTCCTTATCTCCCACACACCTCCACACGGTCCTTTGGGGTGTGTGCAGCTTCCGGGCACGTTTCCCGCACTCCCAAATGTGTGTGCGTGTGCATGTACTCCGCTTCATGCCTCCACACGCGCGTTCTGCTCCAGACACACAACACAAACAACCCCTGTGCACCAACGGCCGTGCGCGGCCTCCACATGCTGCTGCTCGGGCACCCGCACGCGTGTACCGCTCCCCGCCCCACACACCCCCGAACACACACGTGCGCTGCTCCGCACCTGTACATACATGTACGT